>CM042689.1:423423011-423746032 GCA_023614405.1 Avena insularis | reverse complement strand
TAGTAGTACTACTATGCACCATCAGCCTTTAATCTTCCATCTCACTCGCTATTAGCTCACGCTTAACGATCTTCCCTCCTCCCCATTTCACCCCCACCCCAAAGAAAAGCCCCTAAAACACCATCCCAGCCTTCCACAGGAAGTAGATCGAGCAATGTCTCTAAAGATCCTGAGAGAAGTTTCTTAAGGTGTTCATCAAGGCCCTCTTCAAGTACTCATCAACCATTGTGACGCCCACCACCACCGCGAGCCTCGTTACGGTCTGGCTCCAAACATATTCTTCAACTAGAAAAAGAGAGTCAACTCACGCTTTTCTTCCTCATCCGTTTTGGCCTCCCATGTGTTCTTCATTCTCACCGACGATTGATGACCGTGGAATCCAAAGACTACTTAGAAGTGGCAGGCAACCTGCGTGGCAAGATGACGTTGTTGGACAGAAGTTCTCCTCCGATGTTGTGATGCCAAATGGTTTTGATGAGCAGCAGTGTAAAAGTTAATTTAGATCGATCATCATAATTGGGGTTTTAATTTCACGCGGAACCTTTGTCAACATGTGTACACTCGTCAGTACAGTATTTTTATTCCTCATAAGTGTCGGGGGTTTGAATCCTGATCAAGGTTCTGCACTTACATTTCCTGTGATGATGCCTGATTAAGGTCGTATATCACACACTAAATCAAGCAGTAAGGTAAAGTCATTCTGCCAAGTTCCGGACAGCTGCTTGGGATACAAAGATTTCTCTCTAGTCATTACTTTTCAAATTCAAGATTGTTGTCATTACTACTGTGAATGATAGTCATGGATGCATGCCAGCTTGTGTGTGAACGAGTTCCGTGGCTACATCGCATATCAAGCATGCTATTATCCAACATGATCATGTGTTCAAGCAGACCGAGAACGTGTTGTGTTTTATGCATGGAAAGTCTCTTAGAACTTAAAAATTCTCCTCCATGGCATATTTTATTAGCTTTATTCCAGAATCGATGCGAGCTAATTTTTCTGAACTTTCATTGGTTAGTAGGAATTCCATAAAAAATTTAGTTTCTTTGATTCGAAGGAATTCCCTAGGAATTTCAGAGGAATGTAATCTTTAGGAAGTTTTCTTTTTTTTTTACATATAAGTAGTTTGTTTCATATGATTGAGTTTTGCTGGATAGTATTGCTTTGTCTCCTAGTACATCCTATGGAAAATATGGTATCTACTAGTAGTAAATACTTGGTGTGGAGACTCCAGATATTATTCTTAATCAATGTAAGCTATTTTTATGAAGTTTCTTGGCTATTAGTAGGAATTTCATGGTGAATTTTAGCCTCTTTTGATTCATACGAATTCTAGGAATTTTAGAGGAATGCAACCTTACTAAGTTTTCATACATATAAGTAATTTGATTCATATGATTGAGTTCATTGGAGAAGTATTGCCTTTTTGTCTCCTAGTACTATTACATCCATGGAAAATATGGTATCTACTAGTAGTATTTATGTGAGACTCAGATACTAGACATACGGCATATATCATAACTATATAGAATTATAAATACTAGGTAAAGCTCAAAAAAATAGAAATTTGATCACATCTATAAACTATGGGTAATATTTAGTTCTTGTATTTTCTATCATGTAGAAGTCAAATGTATTTAGTTCTGTATTTCTATCATGTACTTGTAAATTCTTTTGTTAACATGGTCTTGAGCAATGAAGGAGAAGATTCTAGAATGATGGAGAAGTGTGTTTTGAGGATTGTGCATAGCATTCATTGTGCTAAAGACTATCAATAGAATCTTCAAGTAGATGCTAGAATGGAAAACAAGATCCAACCAGCTAGCAATGTTAGAATTTGCAAGTCCCGATCCAATGCCTAATATTCAAAGTTATCTTCAGTACACTATATAGTGGTAAGATGAGATAAGATAAGATAGTTTATTAAACCTCTTAGAAATAATCCTTGTTGGTTTTCCTTTGGTATATAAGACACTACAAAATCGTAGGATCCAACCTTGCTTTTTTTCTTTTTCCCTATGAACTTTACATTCAAGATCCTATAGATCTGCTTTTATTTCATTTGATCCTATGAATCAAACCATGTCTCTAGGAGAATTTATTAGCATATCCCCATTTCGAAGAGAATTAGAATTTCTAGAGCATCTCCCTAGGTTGGCATTTTGTTACGCAATCAAACATCTTAAGTATAATCAAGATTTTTGAAAATAGTACTGTATATCAACTTCAACAATGTCAGATCAATATCAGTATTATTTCCATGTTACATTTCCTTTCCCTTTGAAGGTCATATCATTATCCTATTGCCACGATGTGTCAGACCAACATGGGTTTGTTGAGGACTTGAGGAGAATGATCCCGGTGGTGGTTAGCAAGATCTGCTGGTGGTTCAAGACTTCTTCCGGATTCATACATATGGTGTCTCGTGCAATGCAATTGCTGATGATACTAGTGTTGTTCACTATGGCGTCATCGCACTGCTCGCACCTATCCTTCTCGGGTTTGAGTGCATGGTGTTCTCGGCGGATACAAGCCGCTTAATTCAGCTAACCAATAGAAAAGGGTTAACGAATTTTGATCATATTCTCTTTTCTTGGCGCCAACTATCCAATTATCATTGTGAGCGGCGTAAATGATCCACCAGGACATCCGACGAGAAGGAACCGTGTTTACACATCACACCAAGAAATTTTCTATGATTACATGCTACATCCTGAAATTTGTCGCTGAGTCGTATGGTGACACAACTGTTGGTTTCACACCAACACTCACCGGATATGGCTCGGAGACTCCATTTTGGTTCATCTCAAGCTTCAACGCTTTAGAGTGGAACGAGCCTATTCAAGGATAGCCTATTTGTCTCGCCTTCGTTGAACTCTTCTTTGGCTAGTTTTAGTTGATGTATTTAGTACTCAGTATTTAGTTTCGCACTCGATCCGCTTGTAAAATACTGTGACCAAAACCCTTTTGTACACTTGGTAGTTTCTTCTAGCATGTATATTTCACCAAACTTGTAAAAGAACCTTATTAGAGAATACTGTACTCTACTACTACTATTCCATACATAATTTCTTCCAGAATGTTGTCTAATAGTAGTACTGTTAGTATTACTCCTTGCAGGTCCGAAGTTTTGTTTCTTTTTCACTGTAGTTTGGGTCCTGTAAGCCTAAGTTGGACGTGTTGGTAAGTACTTCACGTGGTGGAAGGAACACGATGTTTCCAGGTTTACCAGTAAAAACATGTCGCTCATCATGGCATCGCCAATGATTTGAGAAGGCAATACTATAGGATGGTGTACTAGTCTAATTTTTCTTCTTCTGAACAAGTACTGCTTGTCTACCTAGTAGTAGTAGTAAAGGTCTACTAGTAGGAGTACCAGAGAACTCGATGAAGCTAGCTGGAGTACTACTATCAGTAGTTACCGCGGAAGAGAGAGGGAATGAGTTTTGCACACGCCGCACGTGGCGGTGTTCCTTCCGAGACAAGATGGATTTAAGTCCTTACTGCCCTCCCCACGCACACAAATTTCTTTAGTCATCCCTTCTTCCCATCCACTACCACCCCTGGCCTCAATCCATATTGTTGCCAACCACTGCCCATCCTCTACAGTGTGGCAAGATCGGCGCGACAACCTTTGTAGGGATGTGGAGCATCCGCCATCTCCGTCTCTGGCAAGAATGGCGGTTTCAGAAATACTAGAACACCTGTATCTATTCCCTCAGCTTCATAATATAAGATGTTTAGCTTATGTGAAATGAGTGTATCTAGATTCACTGAACTTAGATGATATAGTTGATGATGCTTAAATTTTATTGTCGATCATGTAGCATTTTTATGTGTAGAGTAGTTTTATCTCGAATGCATCTTTTTTGTAGACTAGGATTGCATAGAAGCTTATTTTCTAGGCTAGATCCTATAACTAAGAACAGTGGGGATCCATTCGAAGTTGGTAGTTCGATAGCGCAAACTTTTGAGAATTTTCATATATTTGTCAATCAACATCATGTAATAATATTACAATTTGCTGCAGAAGGAGATAGGAGAAGGAGCGAAAAGAGGATTATCAATGAAATAGGTTCCAATCCCGTGACTTCTACTATCCTGCATGACAAGGTAAATCAATAGAATGACGATGTCCTTGTCATCCCGCAGATGCTTGTAATCTCTGCTTATCTTGTCACCGCAAAAGCACAAAGTTGAAGAAGACTCTCGCTTCGATGACGGAGTACAAAATGGGTGTCGATCGCTACACCTAAGATGCCACCTTGTTTACCTTCTCGTGGAGACCGATGCTTGCAGCCAGTAGCTGGTATCGATGAGCCTGCACTGCCATCAAGCAGCGATGATGGAGGTGGTGGATTGGTTTTACCATCCGCCAAGACTTGTGGCTAGAGCTGGCAATGAAGAGCCTTTCTGGACATTGTGGTTCTCGATAGTTCACCTATTATGGAGACTCTTGCTATCGTGTTGGCGCCACTGCTCATGCCGCTGATCCTGCTCTGAATTATCGCGGCCACCAAGGAGGTGGTGATTTGGGTTTACAATCTATAGAGACTGCTGCACTTGAAGGTGGTGAACTATGATGGAGCTTTCTTCTTATGATTTGTGTGCTTTTCTCTAGAAATCAGATATGGAGCTAGCTTTACGATTTCTTACACTTTGCATGTTGAATCAGAGTGTGGAACCTGAACTACTCCTAGTATGTAATTATAATATTCGGATGCATAAGTATTATCGATGATAAACCAATGCTAATTGAGCTACACGAGAATTGGCCTCTCGCCATTTGTAGGCATGGTTCCTGCTCATCTCCTTTTCACAAGCACGGTGAAACATGGTTCTGCTCTTTTCTTGTAATGACATTATGCTTGTGTTATAGATTCAGTAATTTTATGTTGATTTTGTCACCGAATTTGCATTTATGTCTGTACATACAAACATATTTGTTTACATAACTTGAACAGGAAATAGTATCTTCTTTGCATCGAGTAACACAAGGAGACATGCAAATATTTATTAATTTTTTAAACAAGGTAAAAGATATGCCATTTTCATTGATAGAGAGGACATGTAATTCAGTTATATTAATGATAACTACTCGTACAAGTCATAGAAAGGTAGGGATTGCCATAGGGAAATCATCACCTCCATCTTGTTCTATAGAAGGCATTATTACTAGATCCACAACCTTCTTTTCCTTGGACGACAATGTCAAGTGGATTTCGAATCTAAATGTGATCCAAAGGGTTCATCAGAAAACCTCCAGTATCAGCCTCATGTAGGTACATCAGAAGCTATGGCAGACACCTTTAGAATTGCAAGCTAGAGCTGTTGTTATACTCCTATCAGGACCACAGATAAGGGCCAAAAATTCAAGCTCCAAAATCTAGCGTTACAAATAGACAAGAGGTTACCCCATCTAGACAATTCATAGACAATTCACAGTGCAATTTGAGCGCCTTACATGATCCTTAGATCTTAGTCCATCTAGTCTTTTATTGGTGGAACAAAATTTGTCGGTACTTTTATTTCAAGAAGAACCTATAAAATATAGCCAAGTTAGACATCTGAATATATCTAACTTTTCTATAGTCTTATATGTAAAGATATCTTTGCATAACACTCACTTATCAAACCTGTTTACGGATATCTTCCCTGGCCTTGAAATGCAGTCGGTGTTCTATAGGGTACATCCATCTATATTGTATTGTACCTCTATACTTCCTCATCGTACATCAACAACCAAATGCTCCATCGTATCAAAGAAGGACAGGAGTATATCAGGTCAAAAGCTTGCACAGGATCTCCGTAAGTTCTTTTAAGATGTTTTCAACTCTTCCGCCCGTAGCTTTACTATAGATTTACCTAAAGAATGTACCTACCCAAATCTGCAAGCACCTTGTAAATCTAGATGGTCACAAGCTTTAACTATTTATAGGAGAGGTGGAGAACAAACCAAAGCCAAGAAGAATGTCTAGTGCCCAAATCTAGTAGGCAAAGCGTGGGATCGCCTACCACTAATCGCCGGTCAAAAGGCGTCTTATGAAGAACGACGCCAATGGTGGTAGGCCGCACTATTGATAGAAAGGTGTCAAGAAGTTTTTATTAAGTCATGGAGAAGTTTATGCCTAGTTCTAACGCATTCCCATAAGAACGGCACAAATTTTGAAGAGACAAGGGCTAGTCGCTCGATTGAGGGCGGGCTTAGGAAAGTTTGGGGTCTTGATATATTGCAAATGTATCTATAATTTTTGATGTTCCATGCTTGGTTTTATCCACTTTCTTGTGTTTTGTCCACACTTTGGAGTACATTTCATATGATTTCTTGACTAATCTATTAACAAGAGCCACAAGTAAGCTGCCTGTTTTCGTTGTTTTGGTTCCAGGAAAGTCAGAAAATGAATATTCTCAGAATTGACGGACAAAAGTCAGTGCCTATTTTTCCTAAGTCAATGATGGCGTATTTAGACGGAGAAGTGCTAGGGCTAGCCACACCACCGGCCACACGGGCCAGGCCTGGCCTGCTGCTGGGTGGTCTGCCGACCCCAAGACCCTCGGCCTCTCCTTCTGCCTATAAGATGCCTCGGACGAAACCCTATGCCCGATCAAAATCCACGAAGAGTCTCAGAGTCACTGCCATCTCCATCCCTAGACCGGGAGGATTCAAGCTCTTCCCGCACCGCCGAGAGAGGGAATTCACCGAGGCCTTCTTCATCACCATGCAAGACTCGTGTGATGCGTGAGTAGTTCATCCTGACTACGGATGCATGTAGTAGCTAGATGGCTAGTTGTCCTCCTTGTGCTTTCATGTTCAGATCTTCGAGTCTGCTCATGATCAAGATCATCTATTTGTAATTCTGCATGTTGTGTTTATGGGATCCGATGGATATTGAGATGCTATATCGCTTGATTATTGATTCAGTCATGTCTTTGTTTTTGTGATCTTGCATGCTTTCCGTTGTTAGTAGCTATCTTGGCCAAGTAGATGCTAGCAACTCCAAGAGTTAGTATTTATGCTCGATAGTGGGTTCATGCCTCCGTAACTGGGAAGTGACAGAAATCTCTAAGGTACTAGATGTGTTGTTGCTACTAGAGAAAACAACAATCCTTTGTTCATAGAACAATCAGATTGTTTACTTACATCAAGAATTCATAAAGCAATAATCTATTGCTTGCAACTTAATACGGAGGGGTTCTGATGATAACGAAGGTGGATTATTAGTCATAGATGCGCTTGGATGGAGGTCTATGTATAATGTTGTAATGCCCAATCAAGTTCCAAAGGAGTCAAGATGATTAGTATATGCATGTATTGGTTTCTCGATGTTTGTCAATTGCCCTCGCTATAATTTGTTCACCCAAAGATGTTATCTATCTTAAGGAGAGCCACCTTTAGTGAACTATGGATCCTGGTCCTTTTCTTTTACATACAATCTATAAACTGCTTATCGCTTTGTGTTTACTTTCTGCAACTATTACTTTCTCCCATTTGATACGCTTAATCCTTTGTTTTCAGCAAAACACGTGAGATTGACAACCTCATCACAAGTAAGGGACAGAGTTATGGTTGTGTTGCAGTGTGTCGCCACGTTGTTACTAGCACTGTAGGCGCCTCGCCAAGGCTCGGCTAGCAACACCTTTCTGCTTCCTTGCTCCTACTGGTTCGATTAAACCTTGGTTTCATAACTCAAGGAAACTTGTCGTTATGCTCATCATACCTTCCTCTTGGGGTTCCTAACGAGCTCACATCAACACTGAGCCATCAAGCATTTTTCTCAAGGCCATGCTGTGGGAGTCAAGGACATCTTCACAAGGGGAGTCCCTCATAACCAATCTATTTACTTTGTTTTTTTGCTTAGTTTACTTTTGTTTTGTTTGCTTGTTTCTTTATCAAAAACACACAAAAAATAGTTTTACCAGTTTGTTTTCTTATTTGAAAACACAAAAATTAAGTCTCCTTAGTTGTCACCTCTTCCTTAGCTCACCATGTTGATCCCTAAATTCACCCTGAAAGACCTTTCAATTGGTAGTGGTTCTATAATTGGGAAAGATAATATTGAAGAATTCTTTAATCATGTTAGTAACATGACGATATTGACTATAGATCCCTTGCAGAACTTGCTCCAAACTATGAGATTGTTGTAGCTTCTTTAATGCATATGTTAGAAGCTAGGTTTGTTAACCTCAACCCCTTAATGCAAGTAATGTTTCTTAACCTTAAAGAAATTGAGGACCTGTAAAAGAGGATTTTATTCTGGAAACTTTGTTTAAGGAATTCTATGATGTTGCCAAGGAAGCTAGGAAAGTCTTTGAACGTTTCAATATGCTAGGCTCATGTAGATGTTGTTGGTACCTATAAAAGATGAATAAAATTGAACTTAATGGGAGGAAATCAAGATACCAACACCTTCAAACTAGTAGCAATGCATGAAGCCATAGAAAAGAATCTTGATTGGATCGCTCCAAAAACCCGCTTGATGAAAGTAGGAACCTAAGAGCACTGAGAGGATCCTCTAGAACTTATTTGGATGATATACCTTGTCTTGTTGAAGAAATTTCTGGTATTGGTCTTACTGCTTCTTCATTTGAGAACACTTGATTCTTCCTCTTGCTTCTTATGCCTAACTTAAAGGCGTTAAAGAAAAGTACTTATTGGGAGATAACCCAAAAGTTTTAGATGAGTCTTGGAAGTTATTACTCAGTAATAACCGCCCTTATCCTTTTTATTTGCTTTTGTGGCAAGAGTAACCTCTAATGAGAGAGAAGTAATGATTGGGAAAGTTGCTGTCCCTGAAACAGATTTTGTGCTTCACCGTGAAAAAATTCGTGTAAAATCTCTGAAACGCCTTTTTAAGGCGTGAATTTTTGTGCTTCTGCCCCAGGTTGTTATCTAACTTTAGTTAGTGCAATACTTTTTGATTTGAGCAACAGAAGGTCTTCGAAAAATTTCTTCTTTACCTGCTTGTCTGTTTTGACAGATTTCTGCCATTTTCTACATTTGCTTCTTTGTTGGTTCCTTTTTCAGTTCTTTTGAGGAATTGAGCTTTTGAGGGAAGTGCTACAGTATCTAGTGTTCTAATGGAAGTTTATTTGGTGTTAAACTGAACCTAAAGACTTATTATCTTGAGTGCACTAATGTTGCTAATAAAGATTGTGTGAAGCTTTGTATGAAGGAAAATTTTAGGTGTATGGAAGGAATGAGTAATGAGATGAAGGATGGACTAAAGCTCAAGATTGGGGATGCCACGTGTCACCCCAAGAAATATCCAAGAAGTACAAAGCATGGGGATGCCCAAGGCATCCCTTCTTCATCAATAAAAATCCTGTGTTTCTTCCAAACGCTTCATTTTTATTGTTTCATGCTGTGTTGTTCTTGAGCGCCTTCTTTTTCGCTTTTGGTTTTCGCTTTCTTTTGTTTGCTTAGTTTTTTAATAAATTGGTTGGACCCCTCTTTCATACATTAGTTTTCAAATAGTTTGGTTTGGTTTGGAAAAGAGTAGGAAAGTTCATGCTTATGTGGTAAAAGAGCTCGTTGACTGTGGGTTTATGCTTTGTCATGCCATGCCCACATTGTTTTGGCTTTATGCTTAGTATTCTTTGTTTTAGCATGACTTGTTATAAACAATTGAGATTGCTTAATGTGCCTTGGATGAATCATGCGTTGTTTTAGCATATTAAAGCATAGTATAGTGGTATTCTCCTTTGATGCTTTATTTGGCTGACTTGCATGCTCACACCATGTTATGACTATATCAAGTCACCATAGCCTTTATGATCCTTTAGTTTTCAACTTGTAGTATCACTTTATGCTTTGATCAATGATGTTTTGTCGCTCTTCATGATTATGGCCATTATTGCTCTCTTAGTTTGTCGCTCCCAATCTTTTGCTAGCCTCCACAACCAAGTATGATTTCCACTCATGCATCCAACTCCCTAAACCAAGTCATTCCAAAGAGTCCACCATACCTACCTACTAGCTTGTGCTATTCCATGTATATTCATGCTTTTGTTTACCTTCCGAATTAAACTTGTTATGAGAAAACTAGTGATTAAAGCTCTCACAAACTTGATGGCACACTTTACTTTTCTTGCCCTTAATAAACTTGCACCATTGTGTCGTATATGTTGTATATGCTTGCACTTATTTGTTGGGAATTAGCAGAACCATGCTTTCATGGGGAATGCTTTCAACATTGCACTTGGTATTTGTACCTAGTCGATATCATGCTCTTTTGTATATGGATGTCGTCGGTGTGAAATGAAAGGGGAGCTTGTAAGTCCATGGAGTTATGTGTATGTGTTAGAGAAACGCTCTGTCACGGTCTAATCCATACGACATGGTGGAAACCTATAGCGTAACCATAATGAGCTGTCTATGAAGCATTCTTCTTATAAAAAAGAGTCCTATATTGAGAAAAGAGAAAAGAAAAAAGATTATGAAAAGAGGAAAGAGAGAAAAAGCACCATATTCCCATGGTAAATAAGAAGATTGCTGAGATGCTCGCTTGCCTTGTCCTTTTGATATGGGGATTCTTCCATATCGGGCAAGGGTACCTGCTGGCGCTCTCTATGATACACATGTACTTACGATGACAAGAACTTACCGGTGACTAAACTTGAGTAGCATGAGGAGCGGTCCTCGTATACAAGGGACATGATATTTCTGACTTATACTTCGTCAAGCATGTACACCATAGTTTGTTCACTTTAACCTTAATCACTTCAAGATGCTTATGATAGGGGCAATGAGAGCTGAAAGCTATAAGTACCATAATTTTTGGAAGCTCTTTATGAGACTTGAATCCCTGCTTCCTTTTATGAAGGCCTTTCTTCCACCATTATACTGAGTCTCCACCTTCTATATTTATGCACTTACTTTGAGAGCATAGTGGCCATTCTTAGTTCTATGTGCATTGTCCCAAGACTAGTTGATTGATGCATAACTTGATATTGCTTGTTTTAAACTATTTGTATCTAGTCACCCTTATGAACTTTGAAGGTGTCCTATGCATTTATATTTGCTACTCTATGAGGGACAAGCTGAATACTAGTATGCTATGTTTTTATGTGAAACAAAAAACATCTTGCAAAGGATTGTTATTCATGAATCTTTTGTTTTTGCCTTTCATGTTGCATCATAGTTTCTTTGTCTTATTGCTAGAACTTTGTCTTTCATGTTATGATTGAAGTACTATGATCCCAGCTTTGAATGTTTTACAAATACTTTGATCAAGTCTTTGATGGTGCATGTCACCTCAAAATTATTCTTTCTTTTATCACTTACCTACTGAGGACGCAGCAGAGTTAAGCTTGGGGATGTTGATACATTACAAATGTATCTATAATTTTGATGTTCCATGCTTGGTTTTATCCACTTTCTTGTGTTTTGTCCACACTTTGGAGTACTTTTCATATGATTTCTTGGACTAACCTATTAACAAGAGCCACAAGGCCACTGCTTTTCTGCTGTTTTTGGTTCCAGGAAAGTCGAAAATGCATGGGACAAAATCCAGTGCCTATTATCTGGAAGTCATCGATGCCGTACGAGATGTAGAAGGGTCAAGGGCGGCCAAACCACTGGCCGTGCCAGGCCTGGCCCACACTAGGGGTCGTGTTGCCACCCAGCACCCCTCGCCTCTCCTTCCGCCTATAAGATGCCCTCGGACGAAAACCCTAAGTGCCTGATCAAAATCCATGAAAGAGTCTCAGAGTCACGCCATCTCCATCCCTAGATCGAGGGATCAAGCTCCTCTCAGACCTCACGGAGAGGGAATTCACCGAGGCCTTCTTCATCACCATGCAAGCCTCCGTGTGATGCGTGAGTAGTTCATCCTGAACTACGGATCCATGTAGTAGCTAGATGGCTGGTTCTCCTCCTTTGTGCTTTCATGTTCAGATCTTGTGAGTCTGCTCATGATCAAGATCATCTATTTGTAATTCTGCATGTTGTGTTTACAGGGATCCGATGGATATTGAGATGCTATTTCAGATTGATTATTGATTATATCATGTCTTTGTTATTTCTGATCTTGCATGATTTCCGTTGTTAGTAGCTATCTTGGCCAAGTAGATGCTAGCAACTCCAGGAGTTAGTATTTATGCTCGATAGTGGGTTCATGCCTCCGTAACTGGGAAGTGACAGAAATCTCTAAGGTACTAGATGTGTTGCTACTAGGAGAAAACAACAATCCTTTGTTCATCGAATAATTGTATTGTTTACTTTACATGCAATTCAGAAGCAATAATCTGTTGCTTGCAACTTAATCGGAAGGGGTTTGGATGATAACCTAAAGGTGGATTATTAGTCATAGATGCGCTGGATGGCGGTCTATGTATAATGTTGTAATGCCCAATCAAGTTCCAAAGGAGTCAAGATGATTAGTATATGCATGTATTGTTTTCTCGATGTTTGTCAATTGCCCCGCTGTAATTTGTTCACCCAGCATGTTATCTATGTTAAGGAGAGCCACCTCTAGTGAACTATGGATCCCGGTCCTTTTCTTTTACATACAATCTATAAACTGTTTACTGCTTTGTTTTTACTTTCTTCAACTATTACTTCCTTCCATTCGATACGTGTAATCCTTTGTTTTTAGCAAACATGTTGAGATTGATAACCCCATCGCAAGTTAGGGACAGAGTTCTGTGGTTGTGTTGTGCAGTCTCCACGCTGCTACTAGCATCGTAGTGCGCCTCGCCAAGGCTCAGCTAGCAACACCTTTGGGGTGTTTCCTTGCTCCTACTGGTTCGATTAAACCTTGGTTTCATAACTGAGGGAAACTTGTTGTTGTGCTCATCATACCTTCCTCTTGGGGTTCCCAACAAGCTCTACATCAACACTGAGCCATCAGGCCTCAAGGAAAGTTTTGGTGGGTTGTTTGTCCATAATTTTCACAAATATCTATGAATATTTTATCGATTTGCCGCCTCAAGAGTCATCTCTCTCGCCATTGGATTTACCTCGCGATTTGTGCAACATGAGGGTTACACATTTGTTGCAACTAGCTTGTAACTGGGAATTTTATGAGTTGCAACTACTAGGTTACAACTGAGTATTAGCACAATTAGTAGGGTGACATTAGCGCCTTAACATAACAAGATCTCAGGCGCCTGGGATCTAGGCGCTCATATTTTATACCTTTTTTTTAGTTGTTGACATATTTGTTTCAATCCCCGAGCCCAGATGTACCTTTTGAGATTTTAACTATCGAGCCCAAGAAATTAGCCCATCCGCCTCATTATAGCCCAAGACCTTCTAACTCTTGCCATGTTTTGGGTCATTCGCCATGCAATAGCCCAGCTTAGATTGGGCGAGAGCCTATAAAAATAGCCCATCAATCCTGCGCCCATTTTTCTTCAATTCGGCCTTTTGGGCACCGGCCCACCCACCCTAAAAACTCCACATATCCATGTTTTTTAAGTACTACCTACTACATTATTTATACTTAACATTTTTTTAGTTGAGCTGCTAGCAATCACGCGTAGCAGATGGACAAGAAATTTTTTACGAAGAAAAATAAATAAGTTATATACGATGCTAGTATACATGTTTTACGTTTTATAAAAGCATAACATTTTCTTGGGATTTTAACTATCGGGCCTAAGAAATTAGCCCATCCGGCCTCATTATAGCCCAACACCTTCTAACTCGGCCATTGTTTGGGTCATTTGGCTGTCCAAATAGTCCAGTTAGATTAGACGAGAGCCCATGAAAAATAGCCCATCAATCCCTGCTTGGCCCATTTTTCTTCAATTCGGCCTTTTTTTGGCACCGTCCACCCACCCCTAAAAAAACTCCACATATCCATGTTTTTTAAGTACTACCTACTATATTATTTATACTTAACATTTTTTAGTTGAGCTGCTAGCAATCACGCGTAGCAGATGGACAAGCAATTTTTTAAGAAGAAAAATAAATAAGTTATATACGATGTTAGTATATATGTTTTACATTTTATAAAAGCATAACAATTTTCTTGTGTAGTGGCAAGGCATGCAGTTTATCTGTAACAATATTTTTGTACTGAGAGGCTGACATAGCCATCTAATTCTGCCTCGCAATAGCGCCCATCAACCTTACCATACAAGAGATCAAGTTTAACAAGCGCGTTTAAAAAGTACTTGTACAACAGTCACGATTGGAAAAAAGAAGACCAAGATCTAAATGTTTCTTGTCGAGAGGTCACACATGGGCCCCAAAGAGAAGGCCATACACTTCTGCCGCATGGAACAATGTTGCCAAGGTCAAACCGGCGGATGCGACCAAAAAAATGTCTAACATACACACGTTTCCTCTACATAGGCGGCTGACATGTGGACCCAACAGGGAGACATTATACAAGTGTTGTATCGAGCAACGTTGCCATGTTCCAAATGGGGATGCGCGAGAGAATAAAAAAGTCTAGCATGCACATGTGTCCTGCATAGAGGAGGCTAACATGTCAGGCCCACCAGCCTATATAAACGGCCGAAGCAGCGAGCAATGCTATCAAGTTCGAAACACGAAGGAGCGACTGAGGGCAAAAAAATCCATCATACACATGTTTATTCTAATGAGTGGATTACATGTGGGCCTAGGAGGTTGATTAAATGGTAGATTCATAGAGCAACGCTATCAACTTCGGAACAGGGTATATAGCACGAGCGAAGGAAAAAAATTCAACATACACATGTTTCTTCTAATGAGAGGATGACATGTGGGTCCTAGAAGACTGATTAAATGGTAGATGCATCGAGTAACTCTATCAACTTCGGAAAAGGGTAGCGCGAGCGACGGAAAAAATTCCATCATACAAACGATTCTTCTAATGAGACGCTGACATGTGGGACCTAGCAGTCTGACTAAACGGTAGACGCCTCGAGCAACGTTATCAAGTTCAAATCAGGGAGGCGCGGCCGAAAAGTATGGTCCACTAGAGACACTAACGTCCGGAACCCACACGCCTCAAAAGACTTCGGTGAGTCAACATCGCTCGAGAAAACGAAAATCTTGCTTGTGCCACGCGACAGCCGAGCTTCCTCCACGTATTTAGTGGATCCGTCATAGTAGAGGGTCGTGAAACCGGAAAAAAAAGTTTTCCATCGGCCACGGCCGAGCCGAGAAATTTGTCGTGTAAGACGCGCCTTCTACGGCGATCAAGGGCCAAGTCGCTATGGAAGGAAACTTTTCTTATAGTGTATATTCATAGGTGGCTCTGGTTCTCGTCGTGGTCGCACCAAAGCCAAGTCCAAAAGAGAGGACCCACAGTTTGATGAGGAAGCTGGACAGTATGTTATTCCGCCGTCTAACCGGAGGTAGCTGGCCAGAGATGCTGAATATATGAGAAGGAACCATGAGCGCATTGAGGAAGAAAACCGTGCCAAAAGGGCCAAGTATGACAATTTTCAATCTCTTGCACATATGTCAAAGAAAGAATACCATGAGATGCGCAAGACAAGGTTATATGACTTGCTAAGAACCAGCGATGTGTTGGGTTCGTAACATAGAAAACAAAAAAATTCTACGATGGGAACTATTATACGTCAAGATCTATCTATTAGATACAAGCAACTCGTGGATATACATCCATAGAGAACATACCCTCGAAGAAAACAAAGCTTTGTTAACAAGATGGAACTCGTGGATGATGTAGTCGTACACTTGCCGATCTCAAGATCATGATGAAGTCCAGCAGGTCCAGCTCCAGCACGTCCAGCACCACCAAGTCTAGCACCACAAAGCAGCGGTGCATCCGTGATTGCACACACGTTCGGTACCCCGACAACCTCCATCCCTTGCTCCAGCAAAGCATCGAAAGTAGCAATTTCTTTCTAGATAAAGCCACCGGGAACATGTATCTCGCTAATCCGGGACCATGGGGAAAAATACTAGAGGGGGAGAAAGATCCTTCACGAGGAGGTGTGAGTGTGAAGGTGTGAGAGGGGGACTTTTATAGGAGGAGGGGAGGGTACCCCTCCCATGGCCTGCGCCCATGGAGGGTGTCCCTTCACCTCCCCCATTCATGTGTTGGTAACTCCCTCCACATAAATTTGCCCCTTCACATTCTCTTTTAAAGTCTCCACTTTAAATACATTAAATTTGGAGAAATTTAATGCTCTCTCATTTAATAAACTTTTTTTTATTAATTTTATTCAGAATTTTGTTAATTACTTTATTTAACAAACATTCACATAAAACCCCCTTACAACATTTCAATATTACATGCAGAACCAATTTCAGCAATTTCACCCGAAACAGTTTCGGTGTCTATTGAAATAATTTCAGCGCTTTCTTAAATCTTTATTTGAAACATATTTGCTCCAAATGGTGTCAGTATCCCTTAAGCGTGTCACTCGACGGTTCATTTAATAATGCGTATATGATCGAGACCCCTCTCCGATCAATAATCAACAACGAGACCTAGAGATCCGTACTGACTCCCACACATTCAATGATGACTCTTGTGATCATGTGAACCTTTAACATCGTAACTAAATCCCTTTGTCTCGTGATATATTACATGTCAGAGATTCGATCATCGTATTCCATACCTAGTTTGATCTCGCCTGTTTACATGCACTCTTTTCTTATTCCTGTGATATAACATTCTAGTGATCTCATCACTTGCTTGCAAGCTAACCAATGTGATATCACCGAGAGGGCCCAGAGTATATCTATCTGTTATCCGATGGAAAATCCCACTCTTGATCCATGAGCCTCACATAACACTTTCGAAAGTAATCGAACCCACCTTTATAATCACCCTTTCACGGTGTGACGTTTGATGTTATCAAGATACTCTTCCAGTGTTAGTGATTGACATGATCTCATGGTCCAAGGACTAGGATTACTTAGTATGATGTTATAGCAATATAAACACAATGACTTTGATCGTAATGCTATACTTCAGATGAATGTTCATCACATCATTCCACTAATGTTGTGACCTCGTTATTAACAACATCCAATGTCCATGATCAGGAAACCTTGATCATCTTGTTAATCAACGAGCTAGTTTATAAGAGAGGCAACTAGGAACTTTCCTTTTGTTTATTAAACACACATGTATTAACGTTTCCAAATTAATACAATTATAGCATGCAAAATAAACATTTATCATAAACAAGGAATAAGATAATAATCACTTTATTATTCTCTCTCGGGCATATTCCCTTCAGTCTCCCACTTGCACTAGAGTTAATAATCTAGTTTGAAAAACTTTGCGTACTGAACACCTATGGATTTCTAGTGTTGCATATACGCGATTGCTAGTGGTTAGCATAATCTCCAGATCTGATAGTTTCAGGTCTGCATGCATTTGCATGTCTTTGCGTCTCTAGGCATCACTCATTCTCAAATGAGATGGCATTGTATAAATTTGGTCCTTTGGTGAGACCTTTAGTTCGTTCGGGTTAAAGTATGTTGATATTATTGCCATACAATATATCTTCATAGCATTAGCCCACTTTGAACCACACCTAGTTTGATAACAAACTACTTAACACAAATGCCCTCCTTTGCTGCTACTATAGCAGTCATATACTTATCCTTTTGTTGTAGTATCCGTCACAATGTCTCAACTTTGGAACACATCCAAATACATCATGGAATTACATTGTGCCACCCATAGTCTAAATTGAGATAAATTTAATTTGTATCCTGTGACAAAACTAATATCAATGTAACACTTTATAATGGACTACCTTTAACTATTTGTCACTTATACATGATACATTCTTAGTTCTTCCAAAGCTCATAAGAATATCTTTACTATCGTCCAATGATCATTTTATGAATCATTCCGATATGTGCTAATAACATTTAGAGCATAGGACATATCTAGATATATACATATCACGGTATAATCAATCAAAATCTTCATGTGATTTTACTCACCAAGTGTTGAAACACTTGAATCTTGATACAATCCTTTCCATGCAGCAAGAACCTTTCTTGTTGTTTCCGTATTGAACCCTTTCAATATATCATATATGTACGTCTGGCATAACCATATTAGCGCCTCAATCTATCCATATAGATATTGATGCGAAATATTCTAGTTTTGCCCAAGTCTTTCATGGAAATCCCATTTTAATCAAATTCTTAACTTATGTTAATAAAAGATACATCATTTCCAATCAACAATATGTACTCTGCATAATGTATTGGAAATTTGTCTTAGCGCTCCCACTTAATTTCTTGCAAATGCAAGCATCTTCATCATCTCCGATGAAATTAAACTCCTTTAACATTTTCATCATGGTGAAGATTCCAACTCCGCTATGCTCACTTCAACTATTGAAGTTTGCATGCCCTTTTAGCACCCTTTGAATTAACAAATCCCTTCGAACCATGTCTTGTACACGTCCTAGGTAACCATTCTATTATAAGAACATTGGTTTGTTTGTTCAACTACCATACACCAAATTATATGTAGTGGTTGCTACATTAATCCGTCAAGACTAAATATCGCTATGAAAGATCAAATCTTGGCATAGTTAACTCCTTGATGATTGGCGTAAACTTCTTTCTGACATGTCGACTATTTCATAGATGTTAAACATCCATTTCTATCTCTTTATAGATCCAAACACGACCGATAGGCTTCACGCCTTTCCGGAGGGTCTTCCAAGTTCAGAAACTTGATTTCTCGTGTATGGATACTATCACGGATTCTATGACTTCTAGTCATTTTATGGAGTCAGGGCCCATCATCGCTTCTTTTCATGCAGTCGGTTCATCATTGTCAAAACAATAATGACTTGTTAATCAAATCTCACTATTTGATTCTTACCAGATGCATACGGTTCAAATAGGAACTCTAATCTCCAAGATCACACCCTTTGTAATCACAGGAGCCATGAGCATTGTGGCCACCACCGGGACACTTTCCTGCGCTGTGCTACTTAGCACATATAGCTAAGGTTCAACAAACTTATCAAAGTTCTATTGTCCTCCCACTTAACTTTTCACAAAAAATTCCTTCTCAAGAAACTTGACGTTCCAAGCGACAAACTCTTTTGTCCTCGGTGTTATGGAGGAATTACCAACAAATTCTTTGGGATAACCTACAAAGACATGCTTATACGACTTTGGTTGTAAACATTTTACTTATGCATAGCATACCAAAATTTAAGAAAAGACAATTCAGGTTTTATCTCAAACCATAACTCATATGGTGTCATTTCAATGGATCACAATGGTGCTCTTTTCAGTGTAAAAGCGGTAGTCTCTAAAGCTCTAATCCTTAAAACATAATGGTAGTTTTATAAATGACACCTTTGATCTTACCATGTCAAACAAGGTTTGATTTGATCTCTCGAACATACCATACTCTTGTGGTTTATCGGGAAGTGCAAATTCATGGAACAATTCCTGAAATCTTAGGTGTCTTGCTAAACCTGTAACTCAAATATCTTCCTTTATGATCAAATCATAAACTCTTTTATTTTCTTGTTACAATGACTTTTCACTTCATCTTGAAAGTCTTTGAACAATTTTCAAATGTTTCATACTTCTTCCTTATTAAGTAAATATATATATATTCACTCAAATTTCTGGAGAAAGCATATGAATCAAAAAGATCCATCGATATGGCTACACATAATGGACTGTGTACATCAGCATGCACAATTTCCAATAAGCTAGTCATCCGTTCCTCTTTGGCCTATGAACGGAGTTTCAATTATCTCAAGGAAAGTTTCACAAGCGTCAATTGATCAAAATCAAAAGACTCCAAAAATCCATCAAGATGGAGATTATTCATGTTTACTTTCCAATATAATTCAAACAGCGATGTCACTTCATAAGTGATCTTCCAATCATTTGTCTTACGACATTTTAGCAATAATGTTTATGGATGTGATTTCTCCAACTAGACTTGTAAAAGTTCATCCATCCTTTATGGAATACGGTAATTATTTGAACAGCCATTATTCTCATAATACCAGAACAAAATAACAATTATTTAAACAAATCTTGAAGGCTAGGTTTGATGACAACGAAAAACACAATAACACTTTATTTGTTTTCGATGAACATCATCACTTATTCTCTTGCTAGTTACTTAGGTCGTTGTAGTTCATGAATTGTGTTGTTCTGTATGACACTTCACACCAACCAATTCGCATCCAATACCTAAGAACCACATTGTTTAACAAGCAAGGAATACAGCCATAACATGTATATCTTCTATATACCTAAGTTGGACATCTCCAACCTTTTCTTTTCACAAATATTTTATAGATTCTCTTTCAGCAATTCCTTTTCTTTAAAAGAATCTATCAATATCAATAGTGGTGTCATTCACATGACACATAGTACAAAGTGTATATAGTCAAATACTAATACCTTTGGACTTGCACTTTGAAGTATATCACCATCATCAAATGTTTGGTGTTCTTCAAAAATCCATTCTTTAGTAATCTATTAGTGTAGTAAACATTTTACTTACATCTTCTATTCATCCTTATCGTGACAACTTTCATGATCAAGCTACTATAGCCTATAAGGAAGAATCACGAGTATAATGTTAGTTCCCAAAACCTTTTTGGGAGATATGGATGCCTAGCATCTCCATCCTTCACAAATTATCATACAGTATGAGAACATGTGTTTTGCTAAATTATACTCTATCATAATGCAACCATAAACATTGTTTCAGATATCACAATATCTTTCACACATGATGGTTTCAACTAATTATTTCAGCTCCTAGATAATCTTGATATTAAAACAACTTTTGAATATCAATAATCATGGAGGTAAACATGATATTTTACATACTAACATTGGAATTCTTACTCTTGATTTAATACTACTTATTAAACTTCATGGAGTAAATAGAGTTTGCTGAAAGTTTGCAATAGGACTTCTAAACTTTAAATTGACATTCAAAACAATACGATACCAGTTCATAAAGTAAATATCCAGAATTCTATAGTCCTGTTATCTCAATTAAAACTAAGCATAAGGTAGTAAACACATACCAATGACTACAACAAATTATGCAAATTCACTTTGATTTAGTTTATGACAAATTTGGTTCAACTAATCCAAATTAGAAATGAACTCCCATTCAAAAACGACATCCCTCGTGCCTTTTTGGTGATTACATGAACCAAATCCACTACACCAAGTCTGATCATCACGTGAGTCGGTGTAGCTTCAAAGGCGAGCATCAATATGGGCATCACATCAACTATATACTCATGCTTAACCTTTCGGTCCGTGTTCCGAGGCCATGTATGTACATGCTAGGCTCGCCAAGTAAGAACCTTAGTACTCGCCTATGTAAAACTGTCTTACACCCGAAATATGATCGTGGATTCAAGTACACCCGATCATCACGTGATGTCTTGAAGCGGCAAAACATAAACGGTGCATACTTAAGGAAGAACACATTTTTATCTTGATATCTAAATGAGGGATCATCTTATAATGCTACTAAAAGCGCCAAACTAGCAATATAAGATGCGAACAACATATGTGTAAAGTGGGATGATATGGTCCATGCATTTGATCACCATCATATGCATCATAGTATGATCTCTATCATTCATTTGTGTGTAAGGCCAAGGTCTATGGAATTTACATGTTAAGTGTGTTGTAAGGGTATGTACCATACATCAACTTACAACATTACCATATCATGACACTAGCCCAGCAACAATCTAACCTAGACGCCTCTAATTTATCCATTGCAAGTTTTATGTGGCTTAGGGCTTTCGGAGATAGAACTGGTCTTACCTACGAATATGGAACCACAACGATGATAACTAACTTATTAGCAACTCGTTGTAAATCAGATATTGACTATAGTAGGAGAGACAGACACCCGCCAGCCACTTATGCAAAACTAGTTGCATGTCGGCAAGTTGAACCGGGTCTCATGTGTGATGACATGTAAAGTTGGTCCAGGCCGCTTCATCCCACTATGCCACCAATATCCAAAATACATGAAAGAAGAAATAACATGATCATCATCGCCCACATACCCTTATGTGTTCTACCCATGCAAAGCACCCACGACAGATCAGGCTCGATACATCGTTAGTTCGCATCATAGAAAACAAAAATTTCCTACGATGGGAACTATTATACGCCAACATCTATCTATTAGATACAAGCAACGGGTGGATATACATCCATAGAGAATATACCCTCGAAGACAACAAAGCTTTGTTAACGAGATGGAACTTGTGGATGATGTAGTTGTACACTTGCTGATCTCAAGATCATGATAAAGTCCAGCAGGTCCAGCTCCAGCATGTCCAGCACCACCAAGTCCAGCACCACAAACCAGCGGTGCATCCGTGATCGCACACACGTTCGGTACCCCGACAACCTCCGTCCCTTGCTCCAGCAAAGCAGCGGAGGCAGCAACTCCTTTCCAGATAAAGCCACCGGGAACATGTATCTCGCTAATCCGAGACCATGGGGAAAAATACTAGAGGGGGAGAGAGATCCTTCACGAGGAGGTGTGAGTGTGAAGGTGTGAGAGGGGTGCCTTTTATAGGAGGATGGGAGGGTACCCCTCCCATGGCCGACGCCCATGGAGGGTGTCCCTTCACCTCCCCCATTCATGTGGTGGTAACTCCCTCCACATAAATTTGCCCCTTCACATTCTCTTTTAAAGTCTCCACTTTAAAGCATCTCATTTAATAAAACTTTTTTTATTAATTTTATTCAGAATTTTGTTAATTAATTTAATTAACAAACATTCACATAAAACCCCCTACAACATTTCAATATTACATGTAGAACTAATTTTAGCAATTTCACCTGAAACAGTTTTTGTGTCTATTGAAATAATTCCAGGTCTTTCTTAAATCTTTATTTGAAACATATTTGCTCCAAATGGTGTCAGATCCCTTAAGTGTGTCACCCTACGGTTCATGAATAATGCATATGAGCGATACCCTCTCCCATCAATAATCAGCGGGACCTAAGATTCGCATCGACTCACACATTCAATGATGGATCTTGTGATCGTGTGAACCTTTAACATCGTAACTAAATCCCTTTGTCTCGCGATATATTACATGTCCGAGATTCGATCATCGGTATATCCATACCAAGTTTGATCTCATTGCCGACATGTACTCTTTTCTCGCTCCGTGATATAACATTCTAGTGATCTCATCACTTGCTTGCAAGCTAACCAATGTGATATCACCGAGAGGGCGGAGTATATCTATCCGCCATCGATGGACAAATCCCACTCTTGATCCATGAGCCTCTACATAACACTTTCGTAGCACTAAACCCACCTTTATAATCACCCTTTACGGTGTGACGCTTGATGTTATCAAGATACTCTTCCAAAGGTTAGTGATCGACATGATCTCATGGTCTAAGGACTAGGATTACTATGATGTTACAGCAATATAAACACAATGACTTTGATTCTAATGTTATACTTCGGATGAATGTTCATCACATCATTCCACTAATGTTGTGACCTCGTTATTACCAACATCCAATGTCCATGATCAAGAAACCTTGATCATCTTGTTAATCAACGGGCTAGTTTATAAGATAGGCATAACTAGGAACTTTCTTTTTGTTATTAAACACACATGTATTAACATTTCCAAATTAATACAATTATAGCTTGCAAAATAAACATTTATCATAAACAAGGAATAAGATAATAACCACTTTATTATTGCATCTCGGTCATATTCCCTTCATGATGACCCATGTTATTGGAGGAAATAGCAAAAGGTGTTCATGACTTATATATATATAGCAAGATCGCCAAGTCCCTTGTTTGTCCACAGCAGTATATGGACTTCCCTTACATGTGTGCCAATGACTACTTCATAGATGCTCTTTGGGTCACCGAAGCTTAGGGCTGCACAATCTTATGGAGATCCATGAGGACTACAACATTGCATTGATTCAACAATTCTATGCTATAGTTATATTTGATCATGATGAGGATAGGACCATGACTTGATGACCGTGACTTCACGCTCTACAAACTTCTATGATTTTGCCCGAGTCATTTGCCAGACTTTCAATGGCGTGTCTATTCCTGTTGGCCACCGTATGCATGAAGATGCTCTTGGAGAAAGCAAAAACAAGCTAGCACCTCCCTATGGAAAAGATGGCACTATTAGGGAGTCCAAGGGACTCAAGCCTCTCTGCAATCTGCTGTTGAGGATCTTTTGCCACACCATTTCGCCCAGTGCTAGAAATGATGATGCTATTCGATGTGGCCTTGTAAAATTACTCCATCATTCTCACAAGGTGGTTTGTGCTAGGCCTCCTACTAATGGATTCACTATTGACATCATGGACTTCATTTTTTAGGAGATTCATCATGCCATTCTCTTAAAATCTCCTCCATATGCAGCTCTTGTGATGAGGCTCATCAATACCAAGCTCATGGTTCACCTCTCACTCTCCCACCCAACCTTGAAGAACATGTTTATGTGGCTCTCTAGAAGAAAGGGAGAATGGGACCAACTCCTAGGCAGCCGTATGCTAGTGAGGATGATGAGATTTATGAGGCAGAGCGGGCTCCCTCCAAGGGGCTCTACAAGGAAGAATGCCTCCAATGCACTTATCACCCGTGAGTGTGTTCAAGAAGGTCAAGAAGGCATCATTTTGGGAGAAGACGTCGTGTTGCATGAATCTGGACATTCGCAAGGAACAGCATGCCTCCTACAACAAAGAACCGCAGGATTGAGAAGCTCCTTAAGGAGATTAAGGCTCAAGGTGAAGAGGAAGAAGAGGAAGGAGAGACAAAATACACTAATGAGCATGGGGCTGAACCGTCTGCAGAATTAGATCACGCGCTCTCCTTTGGTGCTTGGAATGCAATGAATGACAACTTAGTTGATTGGAAGACCTTCTCGGAGGTCACATCTAGCTTTGTTTAGGGTACTTCTTCTTCTCGCCCTCATGGAAAAGGCCCCAAGGTTCCAAGTGTTGATGATGACTATGAGGAGGAAGAGAATGACGACAACAATGATGACTCTGAGTGATTCCTTTGGTGCAATACCTTGGTATTTTCCCTTTTCGGTGTTTTGATGCCAAAGGGGGAGAAGATGTCTATTAGTATCATCCGAGATTTGCATGGGTTAGGTATTTGGTTGCTTGGGTATTTGGCTGCTTCGTATTTGCCTATGTCACTATCTTAAATTCGAACATTTGCTTTATTTGGTTCTTGTGATTCTATCTACTATGTGTATGGACATGCTATGCCCAGGCGATGTGAGCCTTTATCTTCTATTATCTAATATGCATTGCACTACATGTATATCTTGATGCACAGTCAGGGGGAGCATAGCTATGTTTCTTATCTTTAAGAATTTCATGCAAAACCTCTTGTTATCATCGAACACCAAATGGGGAGATTGAAAGTACATTGATTGTCTTAATCAGTTTTGATGTTTGTTAACAACTTGAGGATCATTTTACAGTGTGCTAATATTGCCAGGTCAATCTACTGAAAAGAGAAAAGTCCGTGTCATAATGGAAAAATCCCTAGTTGAAAGAAAAGTTTCGAGGAAATCCAGCTCGGAGTCTCTGGTGTGCAAAGAACGAAGTCTTCGGTGTGGCCCGGAGTTTCGCCTTAAACCTCTAGAGTGGATCCAAGAGAAAGCCTAGGACATTCTGACTAGGGGTCCGGAGTCAGGCCGAATATTGGCCGTAATTCCGGATATCTGACAGACCGAATCTCCGGCAGAATATTCCTGAGTCTCCGTGGACTCGCACAGAGTTCCTGCCAAATCTCTAGAGGGAGCATCAAGACCAGGCCCAGGAATTCTGACTAATGGTCCGGAGATGGACCGAAGACAGTCCAGAATCTCTGGTGCAGACCGGAGTCTCTGTTGTGTAGATCGGAGTTTCTGGTGTGGAAACTCCCCAACAGGCAGAAAATGGTCAGAAATCTATGGGGCTATAAACAGGGGACTTCATCCCTTACCTCTAGCTGCTCGTTCTAGAAAAGAAGAACACCCTAGTTAGAGACACCAAATCTCCAAGATCTCCCTCTACAACCACCCAAAGTCCCTGATCTTTGGGAAATCGAAGGAGGATGCCTTGATCTACAGCTTCACCAAGATAGATCTTCATTGCCCCTCATTCACTTGAGGGCCCCTTGCTCTAGGGTTTCATTGGAAACCCTAGGCCTTGTTTTGGTTCTTATAATCTTGTCTTTGATTGTTGTTACAGCTTGCTTGGATTTGGGAGCCTCCAATTCAGTTGTGGATGTGTGCCTCGAACTTTTTGTAAGGGTGTCGGCTACCACCTTGAAGGTTGTCGATATAGTGGAAGTGTGAATCGATCCCATTGGGGTGAGGTTCACTAGAGAACAAGGGAGGCCTTTCGTATGCTAGTGATTTGATACCACCCCTATCCAAGCACATACGCATTTCCCCTCAAAAGGAAGGAACTATGGGAAATAATCTCTATGTCTCCGGCTTCATTTTGGTTACTTCTATCCTTTACCGCATAATCGCTTATATCTTGCTCTTGCTTAGTTAGTTGTCCTAGTGACATATAGGTAAATTCACCTTAGTTGCATATCTAGAGAATTTACCTTTGTGTCAAACCCTAAATTGAAAAAGAGGAAAATTGAAGTAGCACCTATTCACCACTCCCTCTAGGTGCCCATACGATCCTTTCAAATGGGTTATTCATATTTTGATCTTGATGATAGAAATTTAAATGTTTATAAGATTGTAAGAATGCCAAAAGATATTCAAACTTAATAATGACATCATTTTGAATGACACAAGTGTGTGTTGAATAATTAGATATCATACATGATGATATGTTGTATTGTTCTACAAATGGTGGATATCATTATTTTGTAAAGCTTCATTGTGAATCTAAGCAAATAAATGTATTCGCTGAATGAGACACAAGTCTTAAACTATTTGTTATGAACAAAGAATTTATAGTGAAGAAGAATATTAAATTAATAAGAATATGAGTCTTTTTTGTTTGATCAAAACGACAAGTAATTGAGTTGCGATTCAGGCATATGAGACTTGTGAAAAGTGTTCCACAGATTACAATGCTAAGAATATGTCAATATGTTGACATGTATACAGAATTGTAATAATACCATAGTTGATCATATAATTGTTACCCTCCCACATGTACTTGCGTATACCACAACACTACCTGATCGAAGCAGCCCCTAACCGACATTATGTGTTCATTCGTGAGACTGGCCCATGCTTGACATACGGCTTGCACCGTATAAGTGGCTTGGGTGTCAGCTTTTCTTGCAGTATTTGGTATACCATTTACAATATAAGGCCCTGAGAGGGATGTAGTATCAATAATTATTTAATCAACATTGTGGTTCATGTTCATAGGTAAGAAACGGTTCTTATGCGAACGCCCTAGCAGGCACATAAAATATGCAAAACATAAAGTAGAGGCGTTTAACTTTATTTTGCAGGGGCTCGTGATATAATATGGTCAAAGTAAAAGGTAAAGTGGTTTAATTTCCTGTTGCTACGTTGTAGTAATAGGATGGTGGCATCAAGGGCTTGGCTCCACACACCAGAGTGCATGATGGAGAGCATGGCACAATGATCAACGACCATGTCATGTCACACTTATTTACATTTGATGTTTAATTGTGTGTATCTTGTTTGTGCTAGTATTAGATACTCGATGGTAGCATTAATAGGATGATCCCTTAATATAATACTAATATTGTGTTCTCCCTTAGTGTGCACCACCAAGAAAGTTCTCCGATATGAGTCACACTGTGATGATCGGGTGTCAGACATATCTGCGTTCGCATACGGTGGGTGTAAGACATGTTGCACAACAAAAACACGTAAACAGACATGGCCTCGGAACACGGATGATCGAAAGATCAAGCATGAGTCACATGAATGATGTGATTAACATTCGAGAATGTCTACCTTTACAGCTATGTTGTCGGCCGTGACGATTGAGGGTGACATAGTGAATTAGGATCGTGTAATCACTAAAACTTCTTTAGGGATGTTTGTTTTAGTGGCATCTCCTAATATAATGCAATTGTAAGTTGAACTCATATTATGAACTTAGTCTAAATGTATTTGCGAATACTTTTGTAGATCATGTCAAAACCCAAGTATCTGTTTAGTTTTGAGGGATTCATGTAGAGTGAGAAATTTAGAGTATATGGGTCCAACTTCATAGACTGGTACCAACGCCTGAGGAACCTCCTCAACTTCCATGATTTGTTCTATTTGCTGCGAGAACCACTAGGATATTTTCACATGGGCTTCACCAGATTGCTCGATGATCATGATTATCGTGCCCGACGTGATGCCTTCATGACAGTCAAATACACCATGGTTCATGTCATGCAACCTGCTCTAGGAGCATCATTCCATGAGATTGAGGCCTTCAGCCTGGCCAAAGGACTTCAGATGCTCTTTCCATCTCAAGTCAGAATCATGGAGTTTGAGTACATGCGTGAATTCCTCTCAACCAAGATGAGGGAAGACACCACTCTAGAAGACCACTTGGATATCATGGAAAGAATTCATGAGCGCCTTGTGGACATCATGGACTATTGGGTGAACGACAATTTGCGATATATGTAGTGTTGTGCTCTCTACCCCACAACTACAAAGATGTCGTCTTGAACTACCTCATGGAATGGAAAGAGTTTACCTTCCTTGAGTTCATGGCTCAATGAGAACCCAGAATGTAGTGCCTACTCCAGGAGCTGTTATCAATAGGAAAGGACCTGCTGCTTGAGAAGTGATTGAAGGAGTGGGTGCGACAAAGCGTGTTGATGGCTAACATGATGCCAACGATGCTCTCCTTCTAAAGTTATCATATGGATTGAATGTTTGAATAAATTTGTAATCGATGAGAGTGAACTACATTAGTGAGTGTCTTGCATTTGTAAGACAGTTATTCATATGAATTTGAGACAAACCAGTTGTTTTATTCCTATGAGTAATATCTTTTATGTTCACGGTTTCGATTATGAATGGGTTATTCATATTTTGATCTTGATGATAGAAATTTAAATGTTTATAAGATTGTGAAAATGCCAAAAGATATTCAAACTTAATAATGACATCATTTTGAATGACACAAGTGTGGGTTGAATAATTAGATATCATACATGATGATATGTTCTATTGTTCAACAAATAGTAGATATCATTATTTCGTAAAGCTTTATTGTGCATCTAAGCAAATAAATGTATTCTCTGAATGAGACACAAGTCCGAAACTATTTGTTATGAATAAAGAATTTCAGAGTGAAGAAGAATATTAAATTAACAAGAATACAAGTCTTTTTTATTTGATCAAAACGACAAGTATTTGAGTTGCGATTCAGGCATACGAGACTTGTGAAAAGTGTTCCACAAATTACAATGCTAAGAATATGTCATTATGTTGACATGTATATAGATTTGTAATCATACCATATTAGATATCGTATGCTCTAGAATAATATCTTATCGTGTTAGCTTAGTATTTAGAGAAGATAAATTAGAATAGCAAACACTTACTTATTGTATAAAGAATCATCAAGGATTCGTGGAAACAACACCATAAGTGTATGGCACAATGTGGTTTCCAGAAATTCTAGAGTTATGTGCTAATTCAGAATTTGAACGAATAAAACTTTGTAGTGTGTTCCTACGGAACTAAGAATACATATTCCACAACTACAACCAAATGGAAAAATTGGTATTGCTCAAAGTGGTGATTTATCGAGAAGAGTTTCTCAATAAAAGAGTTGATAGATAAAAGTGAAAGCTCAAATAAGGTTGAAAACCATGCCTACAAATGTTAGGGTAGCACAAAGGAACTGATTCCGGAACAAAACTCTTCAAATAGAGGAGAAACTAATGATAATGATCAAAAGTTTTAGTGGTAATGACATGGGTATGATTACTCGGGTGCTTATGTTTTGTTACCCTGGCTGCATAAACACTCATGGCCCATGAAGATTCAAGATGATGACCCAAGAAACCATCCGATGAAAGCTTTAGTCGTGTTTGGAAAGAAACTATGAACCGACATTGTATTAGAGTTGTAATCATACATATGTAACCTATCCGTATACAGCTTTGAGACCCGGACTATTATATATAGGGCGGGAGAAGCCTATGAGGGGACCACCGAAAAACCCAAGCGATCTGTAATAGTGTTATTCATCAAGTATTCAGGCGACTTCAACTCCCTTGTTTGCCTGATATACGATGAAATCCACAGCGTTCTCTTTTTCGCAAAACCCTAAGTCTGTCATGCATCATGGGCATTGCCGAGGTTACACCTCATCAATTGGCGCCATCTGTGGGAAACCTGAACGCTGGAGTCATGGATTCGGCGGACCTCTTTTCACCAAGAAGCAATCTAGCAAAAGAAATACCACGCCCACCCACCCCTCCTTCGGTACCCGCCAATTTCAACGATAGATCTGATATCATCATCGGAAGTTTCCACTTCCAAGTAGAGGATCTCGAAGAATTACACCTCTCGGCTCCGACCACATCATCGGAAGTTTCCACTTCCAAGTAGATGATCCCGAAGAATTACACCTCTCGGCTCCGATCTCATCGGAACCATCAGTCAAGAAATATGCGCCTACAACGATAATCGCTTATTCGACAAATCATCCACAAAAGCCACACCACAGATGGAGATGGCCAACAAAAACAATCAAGGCACATAAGATCTCCCTTAGGACAGATCATCAGTCAACTACACTATGAGGACCAAGATCGGAAAACAAGGAACCCGACGAAAGTAGGGAAAGTATCGACTTCGGAATTAGGAAGGCTGAAATCTACCCAGAACAGGAACCGCTGGATTTCACTAGTCCCTAGATGGTCTCCTTCGGTTCTAACAACGACGCCTAGGTCGCATTGCAACACACCATCAAGTGTGCGTGATCAACGAAGAACCTTCGACACAGCGTGACTCTAACGGTAACCCTATTATTAACCCCGATGATAATCTATCAGATGACAACGCAGGAAATCACATCAACAAAGGGAATCACGGAAATGATGGATACCTGACAGACAACCGCATAACTGTAGGAGGAGGCGGATCACGCGGAGGCGAGAGGCGAACTCTTCGATTACCAAATGATCATGGCAAAAAGCAAGGGAAACAATCTCGTACAGTAATGATGCTAATGCGACACACACGACGATTTACTAGCATATCAATACCTTCTTCATCACAAGAAGAGAGACTTGCTAAGGATGCAAAGAAAACTCAACGAAAGAAAAATGCTAGCCGATGAATCTAGCCTAAGACGGGCACAAGTAAGTTCTACCAGAGCATCAGGAAGCATAACAAGGGGAGCACCGCCAAGAAGGGGAACCTCTCGACTGTATAACATCCCCGAAGCCGAAAGAAACGAGCTAATCCGAGACCTTGATCTATCATTCCTATCACTAGATCAAGAAGGAAACATCAAAGCAAAAACAGCCCAGGCAGCAATTGTGGCCACGCAAACGTATCTAATCACAACTCAACCGACACCCGACGATCCCTATGCGGCTCTTCATTGCTTAGCTTTAATGAACCTCAGCATGGTGGGAGAATCTCTTGCACAAGCAGAACAAGGAATCACGCACCAACCCGATAGATCCCCATGTTATCATAGTAGCCCTCATCAGGTGGGGCACACCCAACGATCGCGATCACAACATCGGGTGCACTTCTCAGGATCCGAACCGCGGAACAGCACAAGAAACGATAACACGCAGCATAGGAACAACAGATCAAGGGATGAGAGCCGCAGCCGAAGATACCAAAACGATGACATTGAAGATGACCATGAGTTATGTGGGGCCATCTGTTTTACCCAACGGATTAGCAAAGCTTCTATACCCAAGGACTTCAAACTCCCACACGACCGACAAAAGTATGATGGACTACAGGAACCCGAAGCATGTTGGCTAGCAGATTATCCGCCACCGCTGCTTATAGGGTGGCTCCACGGCTACCGCAATGCAAATCTTGCAGCTGCACTTAACATGCGTTGCATAGTCATGGCTCAGACAACTACCCAAAGATTCAATCAAGTAGCTGGAACGATCTGGGGGATAAGTTCATCCGACACTTTCACTCCACATTTAACCGACCCACATCTCTAGAACAATTATGGGCATGCAAGCAGAAAAATGGAGAATCAATAAGATCCTTCATTCAGCGATGGGACATTATTAAAAACTCAGCCGAATCCATATCCGACAAAAGGGCCATCGACGCCTTGAATGACGGCCTCCGACACCGAGAGTTTATAGAAGAACTAGGACGGGTCAAACCCAAAACAATCTCATAGCTAATGGACATGGCAAATTGTTGGGCTGGTGGAGAGGACGCTACACAACAAGCAAACACATTCACCAAGAAGACAGGATAAACGTAGCAATGACAGAGACGGAGGAACAATGATGGACACGCTGGGACCAAGCTATGTCATAGCTAGCTTCTCGAGAGGGCAATCACATGAACGACAATTACAACAGCGGCACCGCAAAGAGCGTAGACGACGCCGAGGAGGCCAATCAATGCAGCAGATCAGCCAAGAGCTCGGGACCCACCTATGTCCACAATGCAAATGCTGGAAGGACCCGTAATATGCACTTCTATGTCGACTCAGCGGCAAAAGGCGATCCAACCACCTCATGGAAGACCGCCAATGTTCCTAAAGATGCAAGAGCTATGCAACACAAAGGCAATCAAGTAGCAAACCGAGTATACACCACCATGCCTGCATGTTAGCCATCAACACCTCCACCACCACAGTACACCAGCCAGAGGACACCCACAAAATACAGCAGATCAAGGTAGTGAATACCCCCGATCAAAGGGAGCAATGTTAATGATTCAGAAAGGTCGTCCATCCAATAGGATGCAGAAGCTAATTACAAGACAAGTAAACATGGCTGAGACTTCCCCATCAGACACACTCGAGTATCTTCATTGGTCTGAACAGGAAATCACACTCAGCAGAGCCGATCACCCACTACAAGTACCAAGATCGGATCATTCAGCCTTGATAGTTGAAGCGCAAGTGGGAGGATTCACATGAGCAAAGTTTTCATGGATGTAGGCAGCATAAACTTCATCTATGCCAAAACACTGAGGGTAATGAACTACTCTTTGGTAAATCTAGCGCCAACAAAAACATCCTTCCACGGCATAGTACCAGGTAAAGCTGAAATTCCCTTAGGTAAAATATTTCTTGACGTTGTTTTTGGACCCAAAGAAAATTTCAAAGCAGAAAAGCTGGAGTTTGAAGTCATGGATCTGCCATCACAATATCACGCGATCCTGGGATGACCAGCTTTTGCACGATTCATGGCAGTCCCACATTATGCATACCTCGTTATGAAAATGCTAGCGCCAAAAGGAATTATAACAGTAAAGGGAAGCTTCACGTGATCCGACAAATGCGATCAGGAGTTCAACAAAATTTATGAATCCTTTGGAGTGGCAACTGAGTTTGAGCAGCTAAAAACATCAGCAACCACAGAACCTCTGGCAATAGCGCGTGTCAATCCCGATAAGGCCTTTGACACTGCAAAAAATACAAAGGAATTACATATCCACCCTACCAATTCAAAAAGATGACATTTGTGGCTTCCAATCTCGCCTCAAGGAAAGCATGCTCATCGAGTTCCCGTGAGCACCGGAGATCTTCGCATGGTTACCTTCGACATGACGGGATTCCCAAGGAACTCAAGAGCATGCATTAAATTTGGATCCAAAAACAAAGCCAGTAAAATAGTTTCTACGTCATTTCACAGAGCCAAAACGTAAGGCCATTGGAAAAGAACTCCATCGCCTTAATGATGCCAAATTTATCAAAGAATTAACGAAAGCAGAGTGGGTTGCCAATCCAGTATGTGTCCCAAAGAAAAATACAAAATAATTACGGATGTGCATAGACTTCACTACATTGAACAAGCATTGTCCAAAGGATCACTTCCCATTACCACGAGTCGATCAGATAATCGATGCAACCGCGGGATGCGAACGTCTTTCCTTCCTGGAAGTGTATTCAGGATACCATCAAATTCGAATGAAAGAGGAAGATCAAGATAAAACAACATTTATCATGTCGTATGGCGTATTCTGCTATACAACAATGCCCTTTGGCCTCAAAAACACCGGGGCAACATATCAGCGAATGATGCAGAATTGCCTAGGAAACCAAATCAGCACAAATGTACAAGTATATATTGACGATGTCATAGTTACAACAACGCAAGGGTATTCACTTATCAAAGATCTCCAAAACATTCAAAACCTCGATAAATTCTGCATCAAATACGAACCCGAAGTGCTCTTTGGAGTCCCAAAGGGCAACTCCTTGCATACCTCAGACGTTAAAGAGGAATTGAAGCCAATCCCGAAAAAATACAAAGCGATTCTAACAATGAAAAACTGATGAATCTTCGGGTGTTCAAAGAGCTAGGCTAGGTGTCGATCACTCACGCTTCATTGCTCGCTTAGGAGCAAAACACTACCATTCTACGCCTTATGAGAAAATCGACAAATTCAAATGGATCTGAAGAAGCTCAACAGTGCCTTTGAGGATCTCAAAAGGACACTTTCGACATCTCCTCATCATGTCTCCACGAGAAGGAGCCACTACTTCTTTACATTGCCGCCAAAATCAAGTGGTCAAGACCAAGGTTGTAGAACGAATTCAAGAAGGGAAAACCCACGGGTTCAGAGGCCACTTTATTTCCTAAGATAAGTTCTCGCCATCCAAAGAAAGGTACCCATACTATCAAAAAATAGCATATGGAGTATTTATGACAGATGAAAGTTACGCCATTATTTTTGGAACATCCGATCATAGTGGTCAATGAAGCACCTCTATCCACCTCAATAATCCCAAGCAACCGGGTATGTCTCTCTTTGGGTGACATGGGTATGATTATCCGTACTTATGATCTACTACCCTGGTTGTATAAAGGCTCACGACCCATGAAGATTCAAGATGATGGTCCAGAAGCATCCGATAAGAGCCTTAGTCATATTAGGAAAGGAAAGATGAACCAACATTGTGTTGGTAGTGTAATCAAACATATGTAACCTATACGTATACGGCTTTGAGACCCGGCCTATTATATATAGGATAGGATAAGCTTACAAGAGGTACCAAAAAAACCTAAGCGATCTGTAATAGTGTTATTCACCAAGTACTCAGGTGACTTTGACTCCTTGTTTGCCTCGATATCCGACGGAATCCCCAAAGGTTCTCTTTTCCGCAAAACCCTAAGTCTATCATGGACATTGCCGAGGTTACCCTCGCCAATGGGGCACTAATTTTTCCCTCGAGATATCACATACGAGAAGCGTAGCGCTTAAATCACAAGTTCTACCTGATTTTATAACTGAATGGACTATACTACAATGCAGGACCACCGACCTCTCTAGCGCATGGATAATGTACTTTGATGGATCAAAAAGAACGGAAGGAGCAAGGGAAGGATGCATACTAATATCACCAAAAGGCGACAAAATGTGATATATAATTTGGATGAGCTTCACAAACGCGTCCAATAATGAAGCCGAGTATGAGGCCTTATTGCACGGTATGTATGATAAAGCTATGTGCAACTCACCTTAAGATATTTGGTGACTCCAATATTGTAGCACATCAAGAAATGAACAAATGTGACATTGTCAGCGATAACATGATTGCCTACCGTGATTTGTATAGCATTATGGAGGCTCAGTTTGATGGATGTGAAGTGTCACACATAGGAAGAGCAAGTAATGAGGAAGAAAATCTAGCAAACATCGGGTCCCTATGCCTACCAATGCCACCGAGATTTTTGGGAGGAAATAACGAGCGGTTTATCAAGGCCAAGAGAGTTTCTAAGGTCGTAGCACCCAAGACAAGGAAAATATTAAACAATGAAAGGACTGGGCTTCACCAGCTAGCACAAGTACATCGTAAATCCTAAGACGAACCAGAAGTTGATGAAGTTATGATAATAGAACCTACATGGATGCAGCCATATATAGCATATATAACTCAGGGAGAGCTACCCGAAGATGTGACAGAATCCCAGCGAATCACTCGAAGATCAAAAGCCTTCAGAATCATCAAAGGAGAGGTCACAAAAGAAGTATTTCGGGTGTGCTACAGCGATGTGTCACACCTAACGAAGGAAAAATTATACTCAAAGATATACATGAAGGAGTATGTGGCCATCATGCTAGCAAAATGAGCAATTGCCACCAAAGCATTCAGGCAGGATTCTATTAGTTTACAGCAGACAAGATGCAAAAGATATAGTTAGAACATGTGAAGATTGTCACGATTCGCCACAAAGCCTGGTGCACCAGCCATCGAAGTTGAACCCCATACCCGCTGGCCTTTCGCCAAGAGGGACTCGATATGGTGGGTAAACTTCACAAATCATCTCCAGGAGGACATGTCTTTCTGCTAGTAGCAGTCGACAAATTTACTAAATGGATTGAAGCAATGCCTGTTACCAAATGATGGAACTTCTGTGAATTTTATCAAATCCATAGTGTTCGTTTACGTACAATAGCATCATCACGTATAATGGAAGTAACTTTACCTCCAATGAGTTCAATAACCGCTGGTCTCAAGAAAAGATTACTAGCACCACTCGACAGGGCAAAAGGAGCATGGGTTGATGAGTTACCATCTGTTCTGTGGAGTTTATGTACTACTCCAACTAATTCCACACAAGAAACATCCTTCGTTCTGGTCCATGGCGTTGAAGCCTTCCTTCCAGTCGAAGTATCACACGACTCCCCACGAGTATCTACATATGATGAAGCAACATCAAGAGAAGCACTTGAAGATGACATTGATGCACTCGATGAAGCCCGTGACACTGCCCTACAAAGAGCGACTATATATCAGCAAAACTTGCGCAACTATCACAGTCGACGTTTGTGTCCTAGGTCCTTTGTTGTAGGGGACCTAGTGCTTCGCCTTAAGAAAGATGGTCACCGAAAACTGGAGTCACCCTAAGAAGGGCCTTACATCGTTACAAAAGTTATTCCCGGAGGATCATATCGTCTACAAGACAAGAATACAAGAGTCAAATACTCCAATCGATGGAATGTCGCACAACTATGGCACTTTTACCCTTAAAAATTTATATTTTTCTCGCAAAATAGTAATTACAATAAGGCCTATAGCCTGGCTTCTTAGCCAGAATATTTTGGCCAACGCCCTGTGGAAATCCAAACAATGTATCTTTGGCTTCAAATAGTAAATAAATGATAAGTTCTTCATACTCAATATTTACTTATATTTATTACCAAGAAGAAGGAGATATCTATTTTATCTATAAGCATTATTCTGATAAAACTAATAATTATGAGCCTATGTCCGCATACAGCATCCTAACATAGCTCGTTACTCCCATCGAGATACCGCGCACCGTGGAAATCAAATTATGCATATCGAGTTAAAACAGCCACCTGCACCTATGAGTTTTACTTTGGTGTATGCTCAAACAGGTTACTCCCATCGGGAGATTCTATAAAACCATTAAAACAAGAATCTGATAGATTTCAAAAATTCCAGCAGCCATATAAGGCAGCCGACAAAAACAAATACAAAAATCTCAGATCGCACCCGACGCGATAAAATCCTCAATGTCGGTACAAGACACGAAGGTAAAGACCCTCGATTCGCCCTGTGGCCTGGTAATCGCACAAGAATGCGCTCTGCCAGTAAAATACCCGTGTCAACGATACAATGAAAAATCCTGACGGTCGTGTTGGGTACCTGATAAAATAAGACTGGATTCAGTATTCGATAAGACCTCAACGACTTGAACTGAATTACGTCGGTAATAATTCCGTATTCAAGCCTGGGAACTTGAGTTTGATGTAGGTCTACAATGTTTTTTCCCAGGAGCAATTAACTGATTTCCGATCCTTCAGATGCATCAGGCATGTTGTACCAGATCCCTATAAAATAATAAAAATAGAAACAATTCATAACATGAAAAACTGAACATATCTTTGAGACTCAACCAGAATCTATGGTTTAGGTAGAGTCTCGGGGGCTACTGACATGGGTATGATTACTCGGGTGCTTATAATTTGTTATCATGGCTGCATAAATGCTCACGGCCCATGAAGATTCAATATGATGACCCAAGAAAGCATCCGATGAAAGCTTTAGTTGTATTTGGAAAGAAACTATGAACTGACATTGTATTAGAGATATAATCATACATATCTAACCTATCCATATACAGCTTTGAGACCCGGCCTATTATATATAGGACGGGAGAAGCCGGCGAGGGGACCACCTAAAAAACCCCAAGTGATCTATAATAGTGATATTCATCAAGTATTCAGGCGACTTCAACTCCCTTGTTTGCCTGATATCCCATAAATCCCCAAAGATTCTCTTTTCCACAAAACCCTAAGTCCATCATCATGGGCATTGCCGAGGTTACCCTCGCCGTGAGATTTTACCAAAAGAAAGTAGGATTCATGAATAAGTTATGCCTCATTGCAGAATTGAATTCATGATTCACTTGTCATGTTAATGGAACAATGCCATACCTATGAACTACAAAGAAGTGATGGTGAACCTAAGTATGATAAATGACTTGGAGTCATGAAATCCTATACATTAAGTTACATTTAAAATGGTAAAGTAAATTGTATTTGATCTTATCAAAGTAAAGATGTTACTTGATCTTCCCAAAGGACTACTAGAGTAATGATCATGGGGCAAGGTCGAAAGTATTCGTGCTCCGCGCACAAGTTCATAGTCTCTATGTATGAGTCTCAAGGAAGAAATGAAACTTAAAATAAGACATAAAGCTTGATTTGTGTCAAGAAATGTCTTGAACAAATTTAAATGGTTGACTACAATGTGTAACAATTCTTAAGTTAGACAAATGGAATCAGAGTTGGAATTCTCAATTTGATGAATGATCAAAGGATTTTGGGATTGTGCCTGAATATTGAGAAGACCTGCATTTACAATATACTGAGTGGGAGCTAAGAAAGTTCCATACTCTTTTATGTAACTGACATTTTTAAGTGGGATCTTGATGAAACATTATCATATGTGATTGACATGTTGTGAATGGTATTGTTGGTATTAGTAATTTTTAGAGAATATTAAGTAGATGAAGTTAAACGAATATTGAACATTGAAATCTATCAAGATAGATTTATATGTTTAATAGCATTAAGTTGGAATGTTTTCCTGATTAGATTTTGAAGAAGTCCACAATGGAACAAGTTAAGAAGGAAGTTCTTACTTGTCTAGCTAGGTGAAGCATTGAGATAGTCTCGATACAATGATGGTTAAAAGAAGGAAAATATGTATAACATCTACTATGCCTCAGTCATAGGTTCCATCTTGTAAAACCATGTTGTATACTCGACATAATATGACCCAAGTTCTTAATCAAAAGAACAGGTTTTGAAGTGATGTCCGAGTAAATCACCCAACAATAAGTTATGTATAGTCTTGAATATCTAGAGAAAACTAAAGGTATACATCTGATCTATAAAGGATGGTGAACTTGATCATAAAAGGGTTACACTAGGAAGTTCCACCCAACCTAGATGATTGGAATTCTCACAACATTGAGTGCCTTAGAATAAGAGAAGCATGGGACATCGAAGTGGCATTTATTGCAATCGCCTATAAGATTTAGATTGACATAAGAAGTATATGATTACTTCAAAGGTAAAATATGTAATGTTATGGCTGGGGAAGTCCATCTTCCCACGGAGTGTGTTCCTAATGCTCATGACAATGAAAATGTCATATTTTGATTGATTAATCGGATGTCATGATAGAAGGAACAAAAAAACACTCTATCGCCAAAGCATAAATATTTATACCGCAAGGTTATCATGTGATGATAAAGGGAAATGTCAAATTAGGTGACATTAACAATTCACAAAGACATAAGGATATGTATAGTATAGTCGATATACAAAACCTCTTCCATGAGCAAGCATGATCAAAACACCAAAAGTGTTATGGTGTAATGATTCGTATCAAATGCAGCAAGTTTATTTGTACTCTAGTGCAAGTGGGAGACTGTTGGTAGTATGCCCTAAAGACAAATACTAATATAGATTATTGACATATTTCAATGTAACACCCTAGCAATAGAGCTTAGAAATAAGCTGAGATAAGGTGTGTGCATTGCATTCATGCATAGAAAATCCGGATAATTTTCGCGCTTTTAAATAAAACTTGTCAAAGTGATTGAAGCTTCTCTTAACTTGGTGGAACTAAAGTAAATCATCAAGTCGATCAGATAATTTTCAATATGACCTTTGCTAAAACCTTATCTTTTGGTAATATAATTTGATCTAAGGGTAGATCAAATGTAATAAAACTAAGTCACAACACACTATTTAATAAGGAGTACTAGATCTTCTAGAGATCATGACATGGTATTCTATACAACAACTCAAGGATGAATACTTAATATTCTAAAGATGATATCAGGGTATTATCTACCACAAACCCTGAATACCAAGTTAAGTATATAACTTAAGTAGAGAAACTCTATAACTAAATCTTGAAACACTTGCTTGCTATAGTTATTCCTACCATGAGAATCATGGTAGTTTCTAAACAATAACTCTTATTATAAATAGAGTAGAATAAGAAGTCAAGCTAATACCATCCAACATATACTCCTAATATGATATTAAGAGGTGACAGTCCTATTTAACAAAGTCCTAGTGTCAAGTGATCATCAGTGTTGAGTGATTAATTCCTAACCTAGAACTTATTAGCCTTTAGCTTTGATCTATTATGTTTACCTTCTAAAGACCTTAAGTAAGTTAATAAGAAGAATGAATTAGATATGGTAGAGTGTGCTATCATCAATGGATGTGATCCTTAGTGGAGATCAAATCATTTGATGTTGGAGGGGTTAACTCACTCATGAGTTAACTAGAAGAGGTATCTAAGCCTAAGGGTTAAACTAGTGCTTGAGGAGTCATGAGAAAGCTAGTAGTATTACTGTATCAAGTAATAGTCTTGTTAAGCCAAGTGGGTATAAACTTCAAGCAAGTTCCTTAACAAGATAAGCCTATAAAGAGACTTGTACAAGTCTACTACCTCGTTGATGATAGATGTTGATCGACAATTAGAAGCCTAAGCTTTGCATGATCAAGGATGGTGGTCATTATTCTCAAGTCACTTGAGGATAGATGACCAGTTGATAAAGAAGAGTTGTGAGTATACCAAATTAGGCAAAACCCTAGTAAGCTGAATCATCTAGCTTGATCCTGAGAACTCAAGCAGAGTATGATGAAGTATATAACATAAGTTGTATGGAGTAGTTTAAGGCATAGTAGTTTAACCAAGCTAATACAAGAACAAAATTGTATTATGGGAGTAGTACCATACCTATTTTAGGGGATTGCTAACACATGTGGTATATAGAGAGAAGTGTAATCCTGTAAGCCTTGGAAGTAGTTGCAAGTTGTAGATAAAGGAATCAACGGAGGGAGTTAGAAGTAACTAGATTGATGGATTTATCAAGGGTAGTTAAGAAGTTCAAGATGTGCAGTAAAGGAAGAATGTTACAAAAGTGGATCAATGAAGTTAGAACTAATTAGATGAATGACTTACTTAGAGGTAATTTAGAAATGGAAGTCATATATACTAGTAGAAGAATGAGAACTATTGAAGTGGCATGACCATGTCATCATATGATGATGGATATGGTGGAGTCAGATGATTGACTTATTCAGGAATATGTGATCTTTGTGAATAAGATAAGAGAGATTTATAGAGTATATTTAGGAAAAGAATTCCTTATCTAAAGATAAGCTTAGTGAGGTATTAAGATAGGAGTCCTTGAGAAACATTTAACCAATAGTATATCAAGCCATGACAGACCCATGTCTACCTCATTGTCCAAAACCCTAGAATTAAGTTAATAGTGGAACCATTCCTGTTTCTAGACAGCCAATGGAAAGGTATCTCTTGGTCAAATAAAGTTCCTAAGAGATAAGTAGAATACCAGTTAAGAGTGTATTGATGCAAGCCTTGTCCACCGAAATGTCATAAACCCTAATAAAGACCTAGTCTCATATACCATCAAGATCACTTTAGTAAAGCAATCTCAATAGCTCACTTTAAGTTGAGTTATGATCCATGGCCACAAAACATGAAGGCAAATTATCCTAGATCTTAATCTTCATCCATACCCATAATAGAATGTGAGTTCATTAACTATTCTTCAAACCCATAATAGCTATCTGTAAATGAATATCTTCATTCCTCCATTAATGAATCTATTAAACCTTCCCAAAACTCATGTCCATTATTTGGAAATGAACATTTTCAGTTCCTCATTGATGATTGATATTCAAGCATAATGACTTAATCAAGATTGTTTTATGATAATCCTAAACACTACAAATCAAGTAGAATTTGAATAAGAGAAATCACCAAACATGAAGAACCATGAAACTCAAATCATCATATTATAAACCATAAGGTTTAATACCTTATAATGTATATTTATATAATTCCTTTATGAGGTTAAGTATGAATAAGATTCTATATACAACATTAAATCATTAACCATTTTAAACCATTACCTTACATTCATTTAGTGGAGGTAAGATCATTTTATAAGGTCTTTATATGAGAAGTAATCTCTAAAACCCTAATCCCTATTAATATTTTCTAATGAAAATAATCCTTTATATAATCATGAATAGTAAAAAATACTTAAAAAGAATATCAAACCAACTAGTTACTTTAACCATGTAGAACCCTTGTTGATTCATTGAGTTTGAGTATTTGAATCATTAAGGAAATTCAAATTGAAGTGGAAAAGGGAAAAACAGAAAATAAAAATAGAATAAGAAAAAGAAAAAGGAGGCAGCCATGATTATATCCATTCCCTATTCCCAGCTCACGAGCAGCAACAATAATAAACTGCTCACTCCATCGCTGCCTAGCAAAGCCTAACAAAGAGCTGCCTCACCTCCCCTCTCTAACTAACAGGTGGGACCGGAGGTGGACCGCGGGTTGAGACAGAAACGTTGCCAGGGTTTTCTGCAAAATGTATGTTGTCGTCTACCTCCCGACGTCACAAGCAGCTCGTTGGATGGAGCTCCGCCGTCCGGGCCAGCCATGATGTAGACCTTCGTCTAGATTCGTGCTGCCATCACCAGGGGAGATAAGAACGCCACGAAACCTCTTCTCATCCTCATCCTTCCATTCTATCTCTCTCTGAGTCTTCTTCCCCATCGAAAAACCCTAGCCCTAGGTCTCGCCGGTGCTGTCGATTCTGTGCTCGCCTCGGCTAGTGGAGACCATTGGGAGAACCACCGAGCTTTTCTCGTTGTTTTGCCCCCAACAACACAAGCCGGGGAGGTCCCAAGCACCGCACTCGACACCACTGTGTCCAACATCGGTCGTCGTCACTACCATCGATTCCGGCCATGATTTGCCTCGCCAACCGCTTCACTGCAATCCCGGTGATCCCACGGTGCTCTGGCACTTCTCCTCGCTCCCTCTCTAGCTCTCTGCTGCTTTACCGCCATGCATCTACGAGCACCGCCACCGCCCGTCGTCATAGTCGTTATTCCGGTGACCTAATAGGAGCGGCGGTGCCACTATCAGGTTCCCCATCGCACCCTCTTTCCAACGAGCACAGCCACAGCCGTGCGCGAGCACCTAATCAACAGATCGATCATCGATTTGTGATGATCATCCCCGGATGACATCAACATGATGTCATGCTAACGTCACCCCTAGCCTAATTAGCAGGTTTGACCCAGCCTGTTAACGTGTCATGCCGACGCGGGTCTCGACCCCACCCGCCTGACTGGCTAGATTATGTTTGAGTGTAAAAGGTATTCCCTGTTTAGTAAATAGTTAAAATAGTATAAAACTCAAATATAAATAATTTCCAAAAATTGAATAAAATGATTAAATCTTGTTAAATCGATATCTTTTGTTTTATAATTCAGGAAAATATGTGTTATATATAAAAAATTTCAGAAAAATAAATTCTATAATCTAAAATTATTATCACATTTTAATTTCTAACTTAAATAAATTAATTAGTATTAATTAGTAAATACCCTATTAGGGATAAATCTTAAATAAAAATATTCTATTATTTAAAATTTAGAAAAACAAGTATGATATATCAAAATTCTTAGAAAAACAAAATCTACATTTATAAACTTGTTTTATACATTTTTGTATCACTTAGCTATTATTTATTATTTATTAAGTGGTTATAAAGTGATAAAATTTATAAAAATCATATCTTGTTATTTAAAATTCACAAAAATCCATATAATATACCAAAATGATCACAAAAATAAAGTCTACACATTAAAATATCCAATTTCAATTTTAAAGTAAAATGAAAGGTAAAAGTTTAATAAAGCCTAGTTAAACTCTTTTCTTTTATTTTAATGCATACAAATTATATAAATTTTTTGCTTATGCCTTTAATATAAGTTATTTAAAGTCTAAAAGTGTAATACCAAGTTTAGTTGGTGTTTATAAAAAGTCAAAATAAATCCAACCCCTTTAAAATGTAATTCCTACATATACCATTCAAAGTAATTATATTTTTTTCCTTAAAAAGATTTTATTCACTATAAAATCAACAAAAATATTGTATTGCTTGTCTTGAGGATTCTCCTCATCCATAAAATCACCAAGATATTATCCACTAATTCTTTTACCAGTTTAGGAATCGACCTAAAGAATTAAACTAAGTTTTAAGTAATTTTAGCAATACCCTATCTATGCTTATAAAATATAAGCATTAATAAGAAAATAATTTTACTCACTTATAACTTTAATAAAACACCACCTCATTTAAGTAATAATACTTAAATTCTAACTTTGTGGAATGTTAAGAAGTCAACCATCTACAATGTGGTGCCTTATTCAAAACATGTAAATCTCCACCACTTATGCTATGATTGTTTAATATAGTAATGTTTTCCTCTTTAATAATCTTAGCTAATAAGAAAACCTTAAAGTGTTAACTTTAAGTTTAAATACTTTTACTTTGTACAAGTAATCTTTCCCTCAAAACTTATTCTTTTAAGAAACATTAAAAGTAATCCTTAAGCATATCTATAAAGACTTTAATTGATTAATAATCTTGTTTAAGAAATATTTCATATACCATGACCCATTTGAGTGCTTTAGTATTGCATACTACTTGTTATAGTTACATATTGTTTCACACACTCTCACAAGCCTTAATAAGAAGCACAAGTGTGAAACTGATATAAAAGTGCAACACATTCCTAAGAACTCATCACCAGTTTCCAAACTCTAGATCAGATACGGTTGTCTCGGGGATTTGCGTTTATCAAATTATATTACATTACTTATGCATAATTGCATCTTGTTTCTTTAAACAATAGTCCTTACTGGACTAATGATGTTATTCCCAGATTTTGGATCTTCTATTATCTTGAAGACCGTGAGTGCATAATCTTGCAATCACAAAAGGCAAGTTCACACTTGCTCATGTCCTTTGGTTATTTTCTATCAAATGCTTGTAACTCAAATGTTGTCACCTGCATTTCAAAGAGGTCAGAAAACACTATTTTCATAATAATATGATTATAGATTATTTACCAAATGGTAATAATATATTGATACAGTTCCAGTGGTAAAGGAACATAATATCTAGGGCTTAACAACCAATGTAGCCAGTGATTCTAGCGTCATATATTACGCGTTAACCAAGATATTTGGAATGGGACGGAGAAGTCAGCTGTATCTTCTTCCTCTCGCATGCATCTGAATGGCCAGGTCATGGCTGTTATCCTCGTAGCATGCATTAATTGGTAATTCATAGAGGATATGCAGCATATGGGTGGGAACCCTCAACGCCCCACGATAGTTCGCATCCGATTCGGTCAGACTAACCATTGTTGTAATTCAAGATGTGGGCATGGCGTACACCAAGGGGGCATGCGGGGTTGCGAAGGGGGCAGTGATTGGCTTGGATCATCTACTGGGCCCCACATCAAGGAATTGTGGACGGGAATAAGCTGCTCGGTTGTGCAACAAGGAGTTGGTCTCTCATGGGTAAAATAACGCACCTCTACAGAGTGTAAGAACTGTGACATGTTACTCCCTGTTCCGGGAAGGAGCTACGAACACGGCAGAAAAGGAACCCCACAAAGGTTCTGGTCAACCTGTGAAGGTTGTCGGACATAGTTTTCAGAATAAAAGCAACCTTTGAAGAAATTTTTACGACCACCTGCATTGCCTACGACCTATGGTCTATGGATGTAGAGATAGTGTATCATACACTCCTTTCTAGTGAACTTGCCGAGTACGCTCGTACTCAACCGTACCTTCTTAACCCTTGCTAGGTTCTAAGCCATTGATGACTACGTCAACATCAATTTCTGCTCAAGAAACCATCATCGGCAGCTAAAGTTCTTCAATAAAGTCAATGAAGCCAACATATACATCAACCGAAGTGGAAACAAAGTCCTTGAATAGATATGAATAGATTCTCTAGCCATAAAACCTACTTCTATATAGCATTGCACTAGCAGCAATTGGAAGCCAATTAGTTTAGATGCTAGTCTTAGTAACTAGATAGTTATGAGTTATTATTTCTGGTTCTTCTTTGTAAGAAGTTTCTTTCTCTCTCTTTAACCTAGACTGTCCCTGGATCTTTTGTAAAAAGTCGAGTTGTGATCTATAGTCATGTATTGGCCCTGCTGTGTTTCTATTGTACCACTCTGAGGGATGTAATACTAGTGAATGGTGTTTCATTGGTGTTATGTCAACGACTATAGTGTACTACATCATGTAGTGGTATGCTAGGTCACCGCATTCAATAAGTTCATAATAGGTTTTATACCATGCTATAATTGTATTGATATGAACGTCAATACACATGTTATATATAAACCACCGGAGTCCCTAGTGATCCTCTAGACACTAGTTCATTGGTAAACTGATGATCGACATTTCCCGATCATGGAAATTTATGTCAATTGACGATGGGGTAATTTCATTAGGTGAATGAAAATGATGGACATACCCAACACAGGAATTGTAACACGATCAAGTCATGAAGTTCACCATTATAATGACTGGGAAATGTAGTAACCAATCCTTAGACCGTGAGCCATATTTAATCACTGTCACCTGAGAGTGCCTTGATTGCATCAAACATCACTCGGTGAGACGGTGATCATAAAGGTGTCTTCAGGTATTCATAGGGGCATGTATAGGCGTATGTGTCAAGAGCGAGATTTGTTCTTCCGCATGACGGAGAGATACTCTGGCCCACTCGGAGACATGACATCTATAAAGCTGCAATGTGTGACTAGGTCACGGGGATGGCATAGCTCAGAACGAGTAAAGTTATACTTGTCGGTAACGAGATTGAACACGACGTGGCCATATCGTTGATCCGTTCTTGGACAAATAAAGTAACAAAGGTAATATGACTCTATGTTTAATGGTTCAACGATAAAAATTCTCGTGGAATGCACATGGGTCATTATGGGAATCTAGGTCCCGCTGATGATCATTGGTTCAAGAGGGGTCTCGACCATATCTAGAGTGTTCCCGAACCGTATGGTATAACGCTTAAGGGTTTGACAATGCTTGGAGATTGTTTTGGTATCATAGGAATCACCGAAGAAAAGAGAAGGGAAAACCAGAAGGGTTCCAGGAAGTCCGGTGGGTGTCCGGAGTTGTCCGGAAGGAGTTTTGGTGCAATAGAAATTAAATAATATGTAAATATAGGTTAATTATTGAATTATACATTTAGTTATAGTTATTTAATGATTTAAATATGATTTAATAGGCATCCCATGCCTAATGGGCCAATTCCCTAGGGGAAAAGGTCCAAGAGGGAGGGCAACCCAAAGGAGAGAGGGAGGGCTTGGGCGCATGGGCCTCGGTGCCCCACGTGGGGCCCAAGAGGGCCTTGGCCGGCCGGCCAAGGTGGCCTCCCACCCCTCCTTTCCTTTAGTCCCACATTGCTAATCTAAGGGACTTGGGGACTCCCCTCCCCTTATATAAAGGAGGGAATATGGAGGGATTTAAACACATCGATAAATCCCAAACTTCGAGGCTTCCCCCTCCAAGTGCCCTCCTCTCTCCCTCTCTCTCTCTTGTGAGTGTGGCCCCACTGTAAGGCTACACGAACTAGAGTGTTCTTCACCGCAGAGCGCCGTCGTGCTGCGAGGATTCCGGATCCAGGAGATCTACTTCCACAACCTCTGCTGGATCAGGGTCCGGGAGTCGTCGTCAAACACCAGATGTGTGTAACCCCTATGAGGCGCTGCACTAGTGGCGTCGGGTCGTTTGAGCCATCGGAGTCACTAGAGTCGGTGGAGCTGGATCTGTGGAGCCGTCTGAAGTTCGTAATCGACCTTAAGGTCGGCGTCGGTATGACTATATCAACCACGTTCTCCTGAATGTTGACAATACTTTTCGGTCTTCAAGGGTAAGTTTCGAAAAGCCCCTCCTGTTACTGCATTACTAATAGATAGATCCTGGCATTATGGTTGTTTGTGTAGGAAAAATTATTGTTTTCAGGCGCTAAACCCCTATAATTACCAATAACGCCCTTCTTGAGTTGCGATTGCACGGGATTTTATTTGTCGTGGTCGGTGAGCTTTGTGTAGCAACGTATGTACATGAAATCCTAGTCCTTGTTGCGGTTTTTGAAGAGTGTTAGTTCCTACAACTAATCTTCCATGTTCGAGCCACTATCGGCATTGTGATGACGTTCTCAAAGAGTCCGGATAAGGCGTTGATGACGGATGAATAATACCCTACTTGTTCGAGATCGCCTTTTGGCTCCTATTAATGTACATGGCGGCGTAACTCGTGGTTGAGAACATTGGATTCATCAAACTCGGCCTTGATTCTCTTCCAGCAGACGCCGCTAGTTTGATTGCTGCCGGTGATGGGATCAAGAGAGACGGAAGCCCATGCATCACACAAACACAAGTCCTCGGTTCCAAGTCCCCGACTTGCCTTTGGAGCCCTTTCACCTTCGGCGACATGGCAACATCGATAAAGGATGAGCGAACGTGTCGGGCGACAACGGCTTTGTGTGAGACGGCGGAAACCGAGCGCGACGAGAGAATTGAATTAGAGTGAGGAAAAGGAAAGTCAAATAGGCGCGCAACGCCGACTATATGTCAGTGCTAAGGTTGGCCCATGAAACACACGACTTATGTGCCCAGAAGACTCCAAGTGGCTCGGGGGATAGAGGGGCTAGGCGTGCTAGACAGAACGAGATCTTGGGAGGCGCGGCTAGGCACGATTTTCTGTTTGGCACACCCAATAGCCGCTTGGGGAGGGTCTCCAGACGGAGAAGGTCTTATGATCGAATATGTGCTAGCGATTATGATCGTTATAGGAGCTCATCACCTGGACAGTAAGAGCATAGACTATCTCTAGCTAGGAGCCCTCTCCCGATTATTGGGCTACCAAGACAACATCGCTCCCAGCTGCATTCAAGGCCACGTTTTGTTCAGCGCGGGCTAAATCAATTATTTAATTGATATGCCTCATTTTATTCGGCACGGGCCAAATCAAGTTTTTAACATTATGTTGGTGCAGATGTTAGATGTAATCGGTATCATCTTAATATTGATATATTTATTTTGTCTATTTTTAACTAGTATACAAGCATATAAAACTGTGGAGCTTATTTCTAGTGGTGTTACCGTGCAATTTAACATGGACCACCAATTAAAATACTCCTTCCGTCCTAAAATAAGTGATTTGTATTTGTCTAAATTCGAATGTATCTTACACTAAAACAAACCTAGATACACCCGAATCTAGACAAGGTCACGTTACTTATTTTGGGACGGAGGGAGTAATAAGAGTCGGACCATTGTGCAGGTGTAAGAGCAACATGGGAGGGGGAAAAAAGAAACATGAAGCCAAAAATAATAAAAGTAGACAAAGGAGATAAGACGCTTCGGCTTGCGTGCGTGCGTGCGTGCGTGTAAGACGGAGCAAAGGAGATAAAGTGCAAATTATTGGAGCCTTGGAGGATACCAACGGAGTCCATCTAAGGTATTTGTCCAAATTCGAGCTAGGTGTTAATGAATTTTAAGAAAGAGTGTGGGCATTTGTGCTAAATCTCGCATTCCCAAATCGTCGCTCAGGAAAGGAAGCAAAATTTTCTCCCCTCCCCAGACCGCAGTCCCCACTCGGACGAGGGGCGAAAGCTCAAACTCGCCGTCCTGTTCCCCATCAGCCCAGAACCAACTAGGTCATGGTCCGATTCCGAGGAAGGAGGCTCCAGGCGGCGGCGTGCCTTGATCCGCCGTGGTTGGGGCTTCGGCGTTGGTCGGGGAGAAATCCGGTGTGTGCAATGTCGCCGTCGGGAAGATCAGCACAAAAAGCTGCCTCCTTTCGGCGACCTCCATCGTCCGCCAGGTCACCGGCGCCGCCCATAAGCTCCTCCTTGGCGCCTTCTCCAACCAGCGGCGCCATGCTGCGGCCTTCTCCGAGCACCTGCGTGCCGACACCTTCTCCGAGCACCTGCGTGCCGTTGCCCTCACCGCTGGAGAGGCCCGCACTCAGCCGCGTGGGGACGGCCAGGTCCTTCCGCGCACCGCCGGCATCGCGTTCGTCGTCTGGCGCCGCCGTCATACTGCCTGCCCCGGGCGCTTGCTCACCGCTTCCGTCGCCGCCGGTGAGCTCCGCCTTCGGCCAAGTGTGGACGGCCAGGCGCCTACGTCCTCCTCCACCGCCGAGTCCGTGGATAGGATGGACGCCATACACCGGCGTCACGCTGGCTGCACCAGGCGCCTGCGTCCCGCCGTCACCACAGGCAAGCCTTGCGCAGGGTGTCCTGCTGCCTCCTCCGAGTACCTGCTTACTGGTGCCGTCATCGCTGGAGAGGCCCGCACGCAACCCCGTGGGGATGGCCAAGCACTTACTCCCACCCCCGGCATTGCGCTCCTCAAAAAGCGCCGCCTTCATACTGCCTGCCCTGGGCGCCGGCTTACGGCTTCCATCGCCGCCCCGGAGCTCCGCCATTTGTCAACTGGGGACTGCCAGGTGCTTACGTCCTCCTCCTCCACTGCCGAGCCTGTCGAAAGGATGGCCGCCATACACCGGCATCACGCTTGCTGTGGCAGGCCTGTGTGTCCCGCCGTCACTGCGTGCAAGCCCTCTGCCGGGCGCCATGCGTTGCCCGGCGACCGAAGATGTGGATGAGGAGCTGTGGTATGCATCCAAGGACAAGGAATCCGTGGAACAGGTGATGAAAAGATGAGATTGACTGCCACAGATGCGGATATGCTGGTGGATTATGATGAGACAGATCAAGGAAAGCCACCTTGGAGGGGCGCCAGCCTCTCGCAGCTGGCATACCTGCAGCAGCCGAGTCCCATGGAGCCACCCGAGTGCCTGCAGCTGCAGTATGCGACCTCTGCGGAATGGAGTGGAGACAGGGAATCTGTTGAAGAGATGTTGAGAAAGATGAAATTGTTTGCTGCAGCAGAGGCCCATATGCTGGTAGATGATGATGAGGAAGATCAAGGAAAGCAACCTTGGGTGTGCGCTGCCTGTCGCAGCTGGCATATCTGCAGCAGCCGAGTCCCATGGAGCCAGCCGAGTGCCTGCAGCTGCCGAGGCACCGACCAGTGATAGGCCAGCGATTTGACACCAACCTCTTGCAGTTCAAGTCACGACTGGCCAGTCCCAGATTATTGTCAAGGAGATTGTTCACAAGAAGCTTCGCCACAGAATCTAGCTCTCCTCCTAATGACAATAAGAAGAATGTGGAATTCTCCCCGTTGTCACCACATCTTGCTCCTGTCTCGGTAAAATCACACAAAATTGGAGCCTATAGACAACTAAAGGAGTTTGAATTCAGCTTCATGAATCCGGATCACATTCGTAATTCTAGCTAATGACTTGAAAGTCATTGATGATCAATTTGATGTCAATTACTTGATGAGATTGTATGATGAAAAAGTGGAAGACATTTTAGTTGCCAATGGCATCTTTGTTGATCCATCAGATGCGACCTACTTGGCGGCACTTGATGCAGGCTTATTGTCAGCTTGGGAGCATGTGTTCGAGCAAAAAGGCCCATTATACTTGACAACGCTTGATGTGATGTGTACAAATGTTGCCCTCCCCCCCTTTAAATGGAGACACTTTATGGATTACCTAAGAGATAGGAAGATAATCGTAATCAAAAGATGGGACTTGTCACTTGGAAAAGTAGAGACAATGATGTATAATCATGGCTTCGAGTATGCTCTTGGTGGTAGAAAACTTTTTAAGGGACAGACAGATGCCTCATTCAAGAAGACATTGAATAGAGCTGCTCTGTGCGGAATCACATGGGATGATACACAAGTGTTTGATTGTCTAATCTGTTCAGAGATTGCGTGCAAAAGCAATATCGAGGCCGAGATGTTGTCAGCAATCATGCTCTTGCGCCGTGCAATTGATTTGAAAATTGAAGACTACGTGCTATACACAGACTGCAGCCATGTCAACGGAGTTCTCAAAGAAGAGATCAAGGTGAAGCCTAACTCTGAGCATGAAGAGTTGTCCAGGCTACTAGTTGGCTTAAAGGCCAGGTTCAGAAACATATTTTGCCAATTAGAGCCAAGGGAGAAACTAATGTTTCCAGATTGTTTGCTCAGACTTGAAAGGGCAGCAAATCTTGTCTTTGAAGAAATCTTGAGGATCTGGTCACCTTGCTTGCTTGGGTTGCCAATTTTTCGGATCCATCAAAAAAGGCATAAGATCGTAAAAGATATGATTGGTATGTATTAATCTCTAGCTTGCACTGTGACCGGTCCTTGTTATAATGCCATTAGTTCTAACTAATTTCTTTTGTTGTATAGCTAAGCAAGCCATTGGAGGGAAGTTAGTGCTGCACCATGCTTATAAAGTTAAGGTGAAGGACGACTCAAGGAAATTGGATGGCTTGCGAGATGTAGTGAAGGGGATGCTCCCTAAAAGAGTTGAAGTGCTGGTCAGAAATAAAAAAGAAGCGCTTGTTGTGAAACAGGAGTTGAAGAAGCTGTTCCCAGTAGGAACTCTTGTACAGTTTGTGAAACGCAAAGAAAACCTTGGGCAGGGCTACGAGGTAGCAGTGATGAAACATAGTAGTGGCTCAACTGGGGACAGAATTTTGAGAGTCATCTTTCATTCGTCGATGGAAGATGTGACGCTGCAGAGAATGGAGAACACAATCATCGTGAAACTTCTAACCCCAAAGGACAGTGATGAATGCATAGAAGAATTAAGGCCAGAGTGCTTTCTTTTCTTCAACGGAAAACCTGGAGCTCTACTGGACATGTAAGTCTACACAACATAACCTCTTCTACATGAATCTCGGTTCTTGTTATATTTGACATAATTACATCTTCAATACAGCGAGAAGAAAAGCTAGGACTTTGTGGTCAAGATCAAGTCTGAGTATGGTGATCTGCTATCACTTCAAAATTTGACGGTTTCCTGGTTGGCTGTTCATTTTGTGATCATACCAACGCCATACAATCTGTTGGGAGTTTTGTCTTTGGCATGTTGATGTCATCAGTTACGCATTGCATTTGGTGTGTTTGCAATGTGAACTTAGAATTTGATTTAGATTCCATGAAAAGCTAGACATACTGATGTTGCATTTTTGCTCTGTTATTATGAAGTTGAATATCTAGACATATTGGATATTATTGTCTATCTGTCATGTGATGCATAATGTATTTTTTTGTGTTTTTTTCTTGTCATATGGTCTAATTTGTGGTTTAGTGGTGCATGACCACTTAGTGGTTTCAGTTTTGTTGTGCTGCTTTCATGGATGTGATATATAGTTTTTATAGGACTTTGTTGTCATAATTAACTGTCCTCCTCACGGTTATAAAAAAATGTTGCTATGCCCTTGTCTTCCATGAGATATGGTAATCTACTTCTCCTTCAAGTATTGCCAACAATGAAGTTTTGATGAATTGGCTGCATGATATATTCAGGTGGAATAGCTGGAACTACTTCGGCTGTAGGATAGACGAGACGATAATCTGAAATTTTGGTAAGAATATCTCCCCCTAGCTCTGCCTTAAATACTCCAGGCTCCTAGCCAGGCCAAACAATACACCAAAATGTGTGTATAATCATGGTTTTAAAGGCATTAAGGCGTCTTAAAGCGATCTGGTGGCGCTCTGACACCTAGGCGATGCCTAGGCGGGCGCTTTGGACGCCTAGGCGCCTAAAGCGGGTGTTTTTCCAAGGCGGGGGAGGGGCGCTTTAAAGGATTCCAAGTCCTGTTTTTGATGCTATCTTAAAGTTTGTTTGTCGAGTCATTGATATCAAATGTAGATCTAGCGGGTAATAAAGTCATATTAACTCTAGCTCTGGTTCGTTTATAGAGCTATACATCACTTCTGAAATCCTTTAAAAACACTTCTGCAAGTGGAAAAACGATACTAGAAACTAAGGTTTCTTGCTGATACATACACACAATACAGAAGTTTCCTATCACTGAATGATTTTCAGTGTAGTTGAGATATATGGTGTCGGCTAATGGCCTCGCCAATCAAGGGACCTTTTTTCCCATGAGATTAATTCTAGGCTGGTGCTGCTGCTGTCATGTAAATGTATGGGATTTTTTACTAGCTATGGTTTAGAAGATCATTTTTCCTTACAGGAGGCTCCCACTCCCATGTTTTATTTGTCTAATTCTTTATATGAGTTGCTGGACAAAATCTGTGTGCAAACTTCAATGGAATCAGTTTGGGGGTTGACGTGCATTCAGCGTGACATCTAAAAGGCGATGTAGAGGAATGCTGAGCAATCGAATTGTCCTGTCTCTACTGGGCTGAATTACCCTTGAAGGTAAATCCGCGCGTCTTTATGTTCCTCTCCATTTGTTTGTTCTCAGCAGTGCATTTGCATGTGTGTGTATGGTTTGTATTCGTATTCGCACTTCTCGTTGGTCGTGTCTCTGGCCTCGAACGCCGCCATGGTTCTCTGACCTTCTTATATTGCTTCTGAGAGTATCACTAGTTTTCCCCACATCGCCTCCTCTGACCACTCCCCACACCACCTAATCTTAGTTACTTCAAGCCAGTGGGACTATGAGTTATAAATCTTCATATATGAGCATCTTCAATTTACAGCTGCTCCTTCCTTATAATTTTGGTAAAATTATGGAGAACCGGAGAGATTTCGCTCCGGAGGATGAAGGCCAAACTTGCCATGTCGCAACCAAAGCGGTAGTGAACCCAAAGATCTGACAGAGACTGGCCAAAGAAGGTGCTAAACAAATTTTTACAGATTGTTCATGTACACGTGCCATTTTCGATGTGTCCCGAATATCCTTGGTTTTGCATGTTGCATTTCCCCTCGAATTCACTCTTCTGGTATCCAGGAGCGACGCTGGTGCCTCCCAGACTGCCATCTAATGAGGTAATCTCTGTCAATCGCACGTGCAGCAATCTATGCATACACAGTTAGTGTCGTGCATTCCCTAGGCGTCCTGATCAAACCAGCTGCTCCATCGTCGGTGTAGGTGTAGATCACCTTGTCCTAAATCCTTTACCTCGTACTGCAAGTTTCTGTTTAAGATTTGCCACCTAAAGTTCCCCATCATGAATTTTCTGAAAGCTTGTTAGTCATGTACTCATATTTGCTGAAGCCTGAAGATGGCAAGTAGTAGTTACTATTACTTGCCAGTTATTGGTAATGTTATGAGCATACATGTATCTCCACTTCTAATGCTCTCAATAAATGGATTTATTCGTGGGGTATTGCAAGGAGTGGAATGTGTGCGGGTGATTATTTAGGCATCATATCTTTGACCTCATTTGCCCTGTTCAGCATCTTTCTAGTCGCATGTAGACATAGAAGAAATTATCTATTTTTTTTATCTTGGCTTTTCTGCTTATTTGAATTTATCCCTCACTATACTTAGAGCAAACCCGTAGTTAAATTATTGCTGCAATCTTTGATAAAAAACTTGTCTGAAACGATTTTGAGTAGAATATATCCAATCATGTTTTAAGTCCCTACTAGTTGAAACGACTTTGCAATAAATGAGGTTGTGTGCCTCACTTGCAGAGGCCGGGGTCCCATTCCTGTTTCGAAGAAACAAAATCGAGCAGAGTGTACAGTTGGGTTGAGCTTGCTAATTTGTTTTCTCCGACAGTGAATTTCCTCCCATTAACCTTCAACTGTATATCTTTGTTATTCTTGCGCTTATGTTGTTATCTGTATCTGGTCTGAACTCTTGATTTGTTACATGATATATGATGTTTGGTAAACTGTTTCCTGCTAGGCCAAAATCTATTTTAGAGGCATAGTATATTGCTTATTATGTTGCAGTGTGGCTCGTGTATCCTTGCTTGCTTTTTCACTTCCAACTCTGCTGCGATTACTTATTTCCTCTGCACTTGAAGCACATACACAACGATGCCATGGCCACGACGCCACACCATCGTGCCACTCCAAGGAGGCGGCGGCGAGCCAAACCTGTCGTTTTGAGCAACGTCGACGTGAAGATGATGGCCCTGACCCTAGCACAACTCAGCTAGGAAAGGAAGCTCCGGAGCATCGAGCTCGTGGCGAAGGACTCCAGTCTTCTACTAGGAGCTATGGACATGGAGATTGGAGGGCACTGAGCATGCTGGCGACGTTCTAGACACGTTCGGAGGAGACAAAGATTCAGAGACAGAGCAGGCCAAATGTTTCCACGGAGACAGTAGCTCAGTCATTGCGACTGTATGAGTATCAGCGCTATGTACCAATTGTTTATACCACTGTTAGTACTACTGCGAGCTCATAAGCGTTTCATGTATCGATGTTGAATCCCCTGGTACAGAAATCTTTGTTGTGAATATTGGAGCTGACAAACCGTCAAGAACAGTTGTCTCATTGGCAGAGAAAGTCAGAACAAATTTATGCTCTTTTTTAACCAAAATTTTTCATGTCAATTGATGATCTGGGCTTCTTGGATCTGGTCTCCAAGAGGTTACATAAGAGGCGGTATACTTTCATCAGAAGAAAGTAACCCAATGCAACAATCATTAATACAGAATAAACCAATGCAACGATTATAATGGCTCCGAATTCATGGACACATAAAACCCCCAGTTCTTCCATAGTTCAATCCAAATACCCAACCAACTGATCTCATTTGCAAACGTGCTGGCAACTACTACTTCCAGAACAGAGTCTTAAACGGAGAGATCGACGAGTGTAAAGAGTCATTTGCTCAAATGATATGACGAACCTAAGTACTACTAACAATTAGACTGCTATAAGACGGTCATGGTCTCAAAGACACGAGGGATGACAGTTCGACGGATTAATCCTTGTTCTTCCCGTCGCTGGGCTTCTTGTAGGTGTCTTCCAACTCCTTCGCCTTGCCCAGCAGGCCCCACATGATCTTCTTCACGTTCGGAACATCATAGTTCTGGGCAATGTAGATGCCCGCGCCGGTACCGATCAAGAGGGAGAAAGTGCTCTGGATGAAGCCCATTGGAGCTACTCTGCACAACAATAAAGAGGGTATTGTTAAAACATGCTTAGCAATATGAGAGATCTGCTGGTACATGCAACTTCACCTATCAAAAGGACTGGCAAACTTTGGTAGTTCACTACGTTTCAAAATATAAGATGTTTAGCTTTGTGAAAGAAGTGTATCTAGACCCCATTTAGTGGTTCATCTAGGTTTAGAGTGAACCTACACACTGAAAGTGGTCTACATACACTCCATTCACAAAGCTAAAACATCTTATATTTTGAAACGGAGGGAGTACTATCTTATCAACAAGAAACAATCTAAGCATGCGGCCAACATTGAGCACGTATCACAGTAAATAATTGTTTAGCGTCATGGTCATTCAAGTTTCAAAAAAAAAGCCAAGAAATAGATCATAAAGCGAAAAGCACAGTATTAGACTAGCAGTAGCACAAAATAGTGGGACGTATTAATCATGTTCTCCAAACTCTATGCAGTAGAACAAATCAGCCAGCAAAGCAATAAAGCACAAGCATCTATGCAGGATAAAGAATAGGCTTGACTAAAGGAAAAGTGCCAGCAACAAGCATGACTATGAGCAGAAAACCAATTATCACTAAACCCTGTTCAGAGCCTTGCAATGTTTCACTAATATGCAGTAACTAATCAGAAGGGCAACAATCAAAGTAATAACAGAGAAAACAGAGAACTGCCTAACTATATCGGCATATAGTTGTTTTCTTTCTGAGCCTGAAGTGATGGAAATAAAGTGACCGAATTTATGTAACATCCATCATTCAGCCAATATCCCTCCCACATATGAAGGCACGCAACTTCACTCGTTGAGAAATCCCCCTTATTAAACACCTTTTTGGTTTGACAATCGAACTAAACCGTAAGCACGACAACAGATATACAACTAAAATTGACATAATTACTATGGTATACTACCATGGAATTATATGCACAGAAAAACAAACAATACTATTCCAAGTTCCCAACTGCATCAGAATGCCTACATTATCCTACTAATATTCATACAAATATCCATCTTGCACTCTTTGGATGAAACAAGCCTACACCTTTGATGCTACTGGACGAACAGAAGTAACGAAAGCATTCAGCCATACACAATTAACTAGACTGAAAGGTCAAAAAACTCCTTTAATAATCAACTTTTCTGACAGGGTATATTAGTTAACCAAACTCCAACTACAGAGTGCAAAAAGTTCATGATCTGAGTAACTCTGAAATAACTTAATCTGCATTGACAGCACCAAACAGAAGAACTGACAAAAGTGCTAGGACAAAGCTACCAGATAGCATTGGCAGGGGAATCTTCTAGCACTTTCAGGCCACAATCTATAGCAGTATTTACTAGACTTGGAACAACTGCTGATCAAATCAGTTACATTAAGCAAATATGAACTAAGCTGGACAGCTGGCAAAACTGCAATCATGTTGAATACATACATACATATAAATCCTCAAACTAATTCTCAATTTTAACATCCACAACCTAATTCTAACCAGATAGAGAACTACTCATGGGGCGTCATAGGTTTAGTAAAACACCCTTACCAAGACAATCGAGCAATCAAGAAGATTAGTTAACCAAACTCCATCCTACAAGATTAAACTGAACTTACAGCACTAAACAGCACATTATATGGCAAAGTCACTATAACAAAGCTACCAGGTAACAGCAATTGGCAGGGAAAGTCTTGTTCCAGCACCCTCAGGCCTAAATCACAGTTTTATTTACTAGCCTTGCGCAATCTATGATATCAAATCCTATCAGCTATACAAACATCAATTAACTTGCACATCAGGCAAATCAACAAATCCCACAAGGTTGTCAATCCACACAATCTAATTCAAGGTTGCCAATCCAAACAAACTAATCCCCACAGATCCAACCACACAAACAAGCAAATTAGCCAACTACACCCTCCGTTCCATATTAGTTGTTGCTGATTTAGGCAGCCAAACCCCAAGGCTAAGCTTATAGCACAATCCCCAAGCACGCCACACCCATCCAACCCAACAAACTCAAGTGAGGCAAATCAAGTGGACGAAAATAATGAATTTCACATTCTCACGGGGCCAGCAGCAGTTAACCAAACTCCAACCTACAGAGTTGTATATGTTCATAACCATAGCTCAACAAACTTAATCTGCATTGAAAGCATAAAGATAGGACAAAGGTGCCAGATAGCAGCTTCAGGCTAGAACAAGTGTTAACCAAAATCAGTTACTTTAAACAAATGTATATCAACTATAAGCTGGACAACTGGCAAATCTAAAACTCACAGCGATACATACAAATAAATCCTCAAACCAATAGTCATATTTAAAATACCCTCCAACTAATTCTAACCAGATTCATAACTACTCAAGTTCCAACAGGGCTATTGGTTTAGCACAGCACCCTGCCAAGCCAACTGAAAAATCAAGCAAATTACTTAACCAAACATCAACCTACAATACTGATCTGCATTGACAGCAGTGAACAGCACTATTTGGCAAAACCACTAGAAGAAAGCTACCAGGTAACAGCAATTGGGACGGAGAGCGTTCTTCGAGCACCCACAGGCGAAAACCGCAGCAGGCTCGCGCAATGTATGATCAAGTCGTGTGGGTTATACAAACATCATCAGATTACTAACTCGGGCAGCAGGAAAAGGAACAGATCCCACGAGCTTGCGAATCCACACACAGAACTAGCTAATCCCAGCCTCACACAGACACGATCCATCAGCACGTAATCATCAAGCTAATTAGGCAACTACTAGATGATGACTAGATTGGCACCCAAGCCGCCCGGGAAGGGAAGGCCAAGCTTCTACCACGATCCCCACGCCCGCCACATCCATCCGACCGGACAACTACAAACAAGCTCGAAACCAAGCACCAGATCGCGAGGATGAGCTCCTAGTCCCGATCGGACCTGCTCGACTCCTCCTGGTCGGAGAGGAGAGAACGTCGCGGAATCGATCGACCGAGGAACACGAGCGCGGTACCCAATGCCAGAATCAGCGCGCCGCGGAGGAAGGAGCTGGGGAGGGGAGGGGAGGTGGTTTACCTAGGAGGGCGGGAATCGAGGTCGACTTGCGGCGGAGGAGGGAGGTCGGAACCGGGAGGAGACGATCGCCGAGGGAGGAAGGGGATTGGAAACTTGGAAGGAGCTGCCTGTGTGAGGTTGGGTTTCTTCTGCGGGTCGCTTTCGCATCCGCTCTTATTGGCCGGTCCCACTACGGGGTTACCCGGAGGACGGATGACGGACTTGCTCTCCAAGAAGAACTCGGTCGGTTCTCGGCCCAGACGGGCCTGGGTAGGATTTGTGTACAAGCGCCGAGATTCGTGATGCGCAGCCGCTACCGTCTCCAGCGGTCCAGCCCATGTCAACCCATGGAGTCCATCCGACTGGGCTGGGTCTCCAATTGGACGGACGTGGGTGGGGCCATCCCACCCGTTTCACTCAGCTGGGCCGAGGCTTTGGGGCTCGCGGCGTGGCACGTGCCAGAGAGGTGCCGTACGTGCGACGCAGTGTACGCACGTGGGATACTTAACGCGTCGGACATTATTTCGTCCGTACGAGACGCAGACGCTATACGTACAAGTACAGATTAGATGTGCAAATGCTAATGCAGCGGTAGAATGTATGTACGTACGTACGTACGTCGAGCGCTGCGACGCATGCATGCCATTCACTGTCCCATAAAACATCCACCCGTGCGTCGCGAGCAGGTATTTAGGATCGTTCGTGGATCATGCTCCGTACGCACGTTTTGTTTTCATCTCTACATATAAGGAGAAGAACGACAAGTAAGTAGTAGAAGTATGCCAAAACCTCTCGTGTCTCTCTCGATCTCTCTCTGAATTTGATATTACTATATACTAGACTACAAGAGGATGCATTGTGGTCTATCCAGAGCGAGTGATCGTCCCATTGAGATTGGGCTTCAGTGAGGAGCATGCCGGGTTCCAGGACGATGACGCGGGGATGCCTCTGGTCCGATGCTAAAATAGGTTGTGCACGTTAATAAGGTGTCCATCGCGATGGTGTGATGCTTGTTTCCTTCCCGAATGTGAGTAGATAGAGTATATAATTGTGATATACAGTACTACTCTCTCCGTCCTAAAATAAATGACTTTACTTTGTCTAGATTTATATGTATCTAGACCTGTTTTATGACTACATACATACGGATCAAGATAAAAATCTAAATAAAGTAAAGTCATTTCTTTTGGGACGGAGGGAGTACTATTTTCTATTGAAGCTTGTTCGTGACTCCAAATAAAAATAAAAGCCAACATGTGGTATATAAGGTGTATAATTGTGGCACTAATATTGTGGTCTATGGAAAGCTCCTGGTCTCTTTAAAAATACTCGAATAAGATGTGACTCAAGAAGATTAAATACAACAAACTCAATGTCGATATGCTCAATAGTTCCAAATCATTTGTAATTAGGTAATGACTAGAAGGACCTTGCGCACTTTGCTGCACCGACTTTTGTTGTTCTCATTATTTATTTTTCTCAGCTGGCTTCACCTGTGATTTTTGTTTGGAGCCAATCATATCTAATTTTCATGGTAACCGGAGTGAACTGGACCGAAATATCTTCAGATCCAGGACTACATACATACTCTAGGACACATGTGGGCCTGTGGCAAGAAAAAACAAAGAATCAATGGCATCTAAAGGCCACAAAAAAATTAACCGTTTCGTAGACATGAATCTATAAATAACTACCATTCGAAAGGAAGATTGCCAAGCCTTCATACTTCAATTCACCATAGCACATCGATACTTGGATGGGTAAATCTGAGTAACTCCAGAAGACATAAACTTAGCCTTAAATATTGTAACAAATAACCAATGGATGAGTGAATCAGAGTAACTCTAAAACACTTGACCTCAAAAATTGTAAAAAGGAACCAAGGGATCCTGTACATGACTACACGCCATATATTTTCTACAGAAGGCATCATGTGTAACTGTTTTTTCATTAAGCAAGAATGAAGTACAAATGTAACATCTTCCTTTAAGCAATTATCGATCAAAAGTAGGTTGTTTGTTTTGTTCGGAAAGTAAACAAAAGAAAACTTTGCCATGAAAAATCTTGCTGCCTCGCTAATAAGTGCATCATTTCTATAACATTTCTGAGATAGTCCCACAACTACCAAGGCACGATAGAACTCAATAGTAAGTGTATTAATCTAACTCAACATGACTTCTGTACAACAATTGTACAACTACACTGCATGTTGATGGAGTGATGACTTGGAAAGGGAGTCACACTCGGTGGACCATTAGGTAAGCACATCCCAGACATTCTACGTGCCAGCCAAAAACATTTTCTGACAAAAAATTGTCAATGACCCGAAATCTTATTTAAGCATTGCAGGGTGTTAACAATTTTGGGTCGAGTGTCTACACATGTGCAAACCATCTTCTACCTTCAATATTCTTTTTATGGATCAAGTGTCTAATCACATAGTTATTCTGTAAACAATGTATAGAAAATTGATATCATGTAGTAATATTATAAGAGAGAAATTAGTATATATATATATATATATTTTGGATCATCTAGGCAGCTGGCATGGTTAAGAGTTGAGACGATCAGAAGCTAGAACATAGTTTGCATATGTGTAGAGAAAAAGTAATACTAAAAAAAGGAAAAGTTCATGCTAGATAAAGTGGCAGCTTCTTCGTGCACATTGGCCTGTTTGTCCACATGTACTGCTTACCAATCTAGGTGACACAATTATTTCGTTAATTGCTCTAGGATAGTGCTGACAATATTGCCCAATAGAAGTACAGGAAAAAAATGACATGCATCTTTTGTGTCTTTAGTGTAATCATCTGTATATAATTCCAGAATACTGAGCTTACCTTTCTCGAAAAATAAGATCGGTTGTGTCCTTAGGCAGCACCTAGGCTACGTGACCTCTCCCATATTGGCCCAAATATTTTAAGAGCTAGCAACATATAGAGTGGGTATCTCAAACCCCATGGAAACTGTACTTGGTTTAATACGGATAAGAAACATTCAGATTGAGGTAAAATGAAAAACAAAATCAGATCTTACCTTCCACATCCAACATATGAAAAAGAGAAGCAAATCCGTGGCCATCAACACCAAAATGTACGATTTCAAGAATCAGACATGTGTCCAAGTCTTCACGGGGAGCAACCGTTGCATCTGCAGCCCTCGAGAAGTTCCTAGTGTGTAGAGCTCCAGAAGTGAGCAGCCAAGATTCGAAGCTCTTGAAACTGCGCAATGATGCAAATGAGTCAATTAATTTAAATTAACAAGAAAACCCCAGATGTATAATCATAGATGTGTTCATTACCTTGGCATCCACCAGGCACTTGCAGGTAAGGGCTCCCCTGAAATTCATTGGTACAGTTGCATCGCTATCCAATGTGAGAATTCGCCTTGCAAGCATATGATGCAGAGTTGCTTGTTGCCTTCCCGTAGCCCTGAAGAACATAGTCCTCCCACACAGGCGCACGGTCCCTACAAAACAATGGCAGGTCAAACGCAGCTGCAAATCATTCGCCCAATCGGAAACAAACTTGGAGTTTTTGACAATTTTTCCAGGAATGGCAGCGGTCGTCGTCGTCCAACAACTACAACCATCATTATTGACCTCAATCTCGCCGCACGGCCACCGACCAAGCTAGGGTTTGCCACCACCGGCGCCTGATTGGTTTGGAGAGAAAAAGAGGGATCAGAGATGGTCATGGCGGGTGGCCTCGTCTAGTTCCCGGTGTTCCAGATGGAGGAGGGGAGGTCAAGGAGAGGGTGCTGGGAGGTGCGGTGGAGGCCGGCGGCGGTGGCCTGTGGAGAAAAGGAAGAGACGTGGGAAGACTCGCCTCACGGGAAAAAGAAGAGAAATAAATCGACTCTGTTTTCAGCCGCCTCTCCAACGCCACCCTGGCATGTGGGGCCGAACCTAGCGGACACGGTGGAGCAACCACAGCTCCGTGTTTCTAGGGAGCTTAAAACTCTTAGTAGCTGCTTGCATTGCAAGCGCACTTGCAACAGATCAGCTATATATAATAATATTAAACCTTGTGAAAGGAAAAAAAAGAAAACACCTTATAAGATTCTGTGTTTTGGGACCAAGCGGCAGAAGTTGCTACCATTGAAATTTGATGTGGAGTGAAAACTAAACAGAAGATTAGCGATGTTTGTGTGGCATATACGTGTCAGATTGCACACCTTATGACATATGATGTTCATTCTAATGGGCCCTACAGATTCTCATGTAATTGCATTTTTCTTTGTCTCAAGATAAAACCTATTCCTTTTCCAAATATACTAATACTAATTAATCAGGAACATGTAGCCAAGAATTTGAGAATTGATCTCATATACACAACATGATTTCAAATACTCCCTCCGTCCAGAAATAACTGACTTGAGTTTGTCTAGATATGAATGTATCTATACACTAAAACGCGTCGAATCTAGACAAACCTAAGTCAGTTATTTCTGGACCGAGGGAGTACTAAAATAAAACCGAAGCTTCAACAAAGATCAATGTGGTCGCAGCAAGGAGCACCCGACCTTAACTTTCTGACAAGGCTGGAAAAAAGAGAAGTGCATGCATACTGAGATCTAGATTATGTGCTGCACAAAATACGTAAACAGAAAACACTGGCCAACATGCCACATGTGATAAATTATTCAATGGAGTGAGATGCCATACGGAGTTCAGCTTTGTGGAGTTACACGGCCAGTGGTTGGAAACTTGTACGTATTTGTTTCGAGTGCAGGCCCGCTCATGGAAGATACCGTGGGACATCAGCTGAGATGAGAATTTTTTTATTCCATCCTGAAAAAGGAAAATAGGAGAGCATGAGAAAATTGAAAAATCAAGATGGAAGGAAGCCGGCTATCTGGTGGTGGCAACGGTCTCATGATTTAGCCTACTATCATTGATTGTCGCGACCAGTCTGAATGTTTTAAGACTCGTGACTCTAGGTGTGATGGGATAAAGGTGAAATCGATGGATGTGTTCTCCTGGAGATAGGCCACAGGTGTCACAAAGGAGTGGCACTTAAAGATGAGGAGGAACCGAGCAGTACGAAACGTACAACGAGTGGATGTGTTACTCGGAATGGAATGGGAATAATGGGATCTCAATCCTTTTCTAGCAGAAGTGGGATTCTAATCTTATTTTAGCGTAAGTGGGTTCTGTGGTGCGTACTGCATAATAATATCGATGGTGTATATGCTGGAGAACCTGTGCGTAGTAATTTATTTATTATTAACCGTAGCAACGCATAGGTATTCAACTAGTTGGTATATATATCTAAGCCTGTGCATATACCGGTATACGGGTTGAGCGGGTTTGGCCGTTTTTGTCAACTCGTTGAAATATTAAGTCCGTCTTTTCCCCAGGCTCCCCCGCTGACCACCTAGGTCATCGGTGATGAGGGGGTCGGCGGATCCATGCGTGTGGATAGTTTTAGGCAAAAATAGCTTTGTTTTTAGGTTGTTCATCATCTTGGTTTCGGTGGCGGCAATGACGGCGCTCAATATTTTTTCTTCAGATCCTTTCCTGATGGATTTGGAGATGGTGGCGACATCCTCGTGGTGGATGTGTGTCCTCAGGCTCCACCGCTGCGGCAACCCAATCAACTATGCCGCTTCCATTACCGTTGTCGCCGTCTTCGTCATCGACGCCCTCCGCCACGTCACTATCCTCCTCCTCCGCGTCAGAATCGAGGTCGACGATCCTGGCGGCCTCCGCCCTCCTCATGAATTCTTCATGGCGCGCCGCGTCAATAGCGGTGTAGATCGTATGCCGGCGCACTGCCCAAGCGCTGCCTCCCTTCGGGGTTGCGCAGATCCAGGTGGAGCTACCGCCGGTGAGATCGACACAGCGGAATCTCCTTCGCCCGCTCCTTCTTGAACTGCTTCAGCCAGTACGCGCTGGGCCATCAACCTCTTCCGCTCCGGCATCTCATATTGGCGCTCTCCGATCTGCATCGCCAACTCGGCGCCACAGGCACACGACGTAGCTGAGCTCGAAGCTGGCCGGAAGCCTCGCGCGCGGCGGCCCGAGGATGTTGTAGTGGGCGAACATCACAGCCTCGTAGAATTTGAGGTTGGGCCTCTGCATGGCGACGGTGGCGGGAGGGGGAGCGAGGAAGGGAGGGCGCCTAGATATAGCGCGAAAAGTGCCAAAAGACGGAGCGGCGGAAAGGGCAGGAACGAAGCTTTCTCCCACTGCCATGGCTGACCCGCGTCGTTTTCGGCTCCATCTGGCGCCCCCGTTTGCCCCATGAGGGTAGGGTTCGGCCCTAGGAGGCGGATAATAATATAGGCCGCGGCGGCGTGAAAAAATATTTAGGGAGGATGGGCTGGACGCAATTTTGAGCGCCGACACCACCCATTATTTAGAAGGGCTTTAGGGTCCTGAGTGGAGATGCTCTTATCCACACCGTAAGGACATCCACTATGTTGGCAACAAGGCTATCCATAAGCAAAAAATAGTCAATAAGGAGTTTCACATATATAGTGGAGGCTATCAATAAGATATCCACAAGCTCAAAACCTTAAGGGTGACCTACAAGGTTGTGGGTTGTCCATAAGCAATAGAATACTATTTTAATTTCTTCTCTCTCTTGCATGTGTGCAACTTTAACCGACACATGGGTCCAGCTTATAGACAAGTTCAATTAGATACATTGTGGTGCAATCAATTAGCTTGTGGTGTGGTACGTGGGTCCCAGCTTATAGACAAGTTCTTCCACATACATAGGGTGATGCCCTAACTACACTCTGAAAGTTTGGATGGTGCGGTGCCCTCGATTGGTTAATCTGTTACCAATCCAATAAATGGAGTGGCCGATCCGGCGGGCACAACGCGTATGGGGATCAATTATCAAATGTGTATGTGAACAGAATAATCCGGCAAATTGTTAAATACGACTAGTACTACTCGTAGTACGTTGCTACAGCTTCACCACTGTTCCCCCACATCCAGGAAGGAGGCAGAGCAAGTCAATGGGGCTGGGGTTGCAGAAACAGAGCAGAGGAGGAGAAGAAGGTGGATTTTTAGTCCAAATTTTAAATGCGGTTTTACTGTTGAGGGGTGGCGAGACGACAGCGCTCGGAATGTTTGTTTATTGGTAGACACACACACGGACAAAGTATCGAGAGATCTCCTCCTCTGCCTCCTCGCGTGCAGCTTCTCCTTCTCCTTTTGCAGGGAGTTGCAGCCATGCAAGCGCGCTGTACATGGGTGCTATGCCATGGCCAGTCCGGCCCTCGCCTCTACCCTATAGCTTCCTGCTGCCTGCCGATCGAGCTAGAACTGTCCGAGCCATGCATGGACGACAGAGCTGTTGTTTCTCCTCCGTCTACTGTTAATGGGAGACAGAAGGTGGCGTGAGGAAGAGGAGAATGCATGCAGACGAGGGAGGGATGATTTATTTAGAGATGACGAGGGATTGAGTGGTCACATCCACCCAATCCACAACCAGAGGCAGAGGAGGATCCCCCTCGCTACAAGTCTACAACATACCTGCATGCACAGCACTGATCCATCCATTCACGATGGACCTATGCATGCGACGCCGGTGCCTGCCTGTCTACCTGCGTTGGATCGTACGTACACGTACATGCATGGCCTTATAAGTGAACCACGCGCACACCTACATACGTACGCGCGACGCACATGCATGAGATAGGAGGCTGGAGTAGCTACCACTACCAGCACTGTAGTAATAGTAGTAGTAGTGGCCTGAGATCGATGCTTTTGTTACCCTGTTGGACTGCACCGTCTCCACACTGTTTTCTTGAGCAGAAAACGCAGGTCGTCTTCTACTGCTGCGTATAAATACTTTTGGTTTTTCTCTCTGTCATGCATAGTATAGTATGCAAATGCTGCGTGCCCAAAGGTCCCTTCCGTGTGCGGTCCATGTTTGTCCCCCTCTCTCTCTCTTTCACTCTAGATAGATCTCTCTGCCTCTTGAGTCAAAAAGATAAAAATAACCTAGCACGAAAAAAAGAACATCGGACAAAAGAAATTCACAGTGTTAAACCTTTTGTGTACCGACTGTCCGTCTCCACGGCGCTAGGCTCTAAAAGTCAGCCCTCTCTGACAGACGCTACACTTCTGACACAGGCAAGAAAAGTGCTAATTTTTTATCTCCCAGATTGGTCACTGAATGAACGTTAGTTTTTTCAACTATAACATTTTTATGACAAAAACTAAATGGTCACATACCGAGCGTCATTAAAGACAACTCAACGGCGACATCTTTTTTAATTTGGTCATGGACTGTTATGAAAAAAATAGATGGTCATAGAGTCTGACCAAAATTTTGGTCACGTGCAGTCTGGTCTGGCATCCACGTCAGTGAATCCGACGTGGCAAATTTCTTTCACGAAACTAATTAATCATAGATAAAATTCAGCCCAGTTCAGTTTAGCCTTCTAAATATAAAAATCCAATAGCTTGGCCTATTTATTTTCTAGGCCAATGATTTCTTTTCTGCGGTCCAATTTTTGGGCTTGGTCTTGTTACACAACATTTCTTTTTTATTTTCCAAACATTTAATGCTTCAACCTGAAATAAGTTAAACAATTTTTGAGCCATTGAATTTGTGTGTAGCCCCGTGAAATCTTTGGTTGTTGTGTAGCTTACCGGCCCAATACTAATCAATACAACCAATTCGACTGAACTAACAGTCAACACAATTACAGACATTTGTCACATTTTTCTTTCAAAGCAGCTTGTAGACAGAAAAACTGTATTTTCAATCACAATTTCTAGTTGCTAATTATAATGATAGCCAAAGAAAAATTATTCAGTCTAGAGACTAATTCTACAAGAACCACCTTACGAGGAGCACAGTGCACTCCATTAGAGTCACCTACACCACGGCAAACCCATGCATGCCATAGTAATATACTTGTAAGATGGCATTAGTACAAGTACCAACCCATGATTTACGGAGACATGTACAAATATTATGCTAATATACTACCACGGGCATCATAGGATGAATTGATCAAATATGTGCCCCTCAAGGCAACGTGGTTACATCTATTATGGAACCTTACGCACTATCTAAGATAGCCCGAGATGTCCGGTACCTTCCATAACCTTCCGGTGCTTTTGAAACCTTCCATATTTGGGTGGAATCATTTCAGACACTCCCAAGACCATTCTAGACACTTTCGGGATCATCCGGGATCTCTCGAAACCTTTTCAAGATCATCCGGGACACTCTCAGAACCCCGCTCTCCTATTTTTATATAGAACTTGTATTTCTAAATGTCACTAGCCTTAAAGTCTGTGACCCTATGGGTCCGGATATATGTGGATCCAGAACACCTTCCGCGATAATGACCAAAATCGGGATCTTGATATCCATGATGATCCCCACACATACATGAATATCGTTATCGTGTGAACCTTCCGTATTACTTATCAATACATGTCGTATTGCTTCTCGATACTTTAGATAATTCAAGGTGAAACTATTATGTTATTTTTTTGTAATTTTACTTTTTGGGGCCTTTAGTTTTTTTAAAGTTATTGTTTTCCATATTTTTGTTAAAGTAAAGAAAGATAGCAATTCCATTCCAAAAATGGTAGAGGATAACACAGAGAGACAAACTTAACTTAAAAATACTAGCTTTTATAGACGAAAAGGAAAAGAGAAGCATAGAAAGACATGGTACGTAGGATGTGTGTGTGAATATGTCTGGCCTGCTAGCAATGGGCGTATCGCTGTGTATGGCCTGCTAACTATGGCCGTGCATGGATAGTAGACATATCCGTAGTATTCCCTGCACATTTTGAGTTTTCCTTTAAGAAGCGCTGGTGCAAGATCTACGTCCCACGGCAGGGAGTAGCTAGAGAGACCGCCCCTGAAAAGAGCAACGCAAAATTGATGAATGGAAAAGCTAGATAGCTTCACTACGTACATGTACTAGCTGCGCACAGTAGCACAGGTTACTAATTGCAACATCGATTCCAAGCAGCGCCATGTTGCATCGTAGCCATAGGCCTGCAGCTACTGGCCGGCTACAAGCGCATGCAAGGGCAATGCAAAGCTAGCTAGGTACTGATCACATGCATAGGAGTATATAGTATATCCTTGTGCACATGCATGTACAGGAGTATAAGTCTGTATAGTGCTAGTACTTAACAATTGCACAGAGACACAATGAATGTATTAATGAATGGAAGAGATAGAGAGAACGATCGGAACAGCAAAGTTTGAAAAAAAGAAGAGGAGAGACAAGATGTTTATTTCACATGCAGATAGAGTTCAATATGCATGCAAATGCACAGCTAGGCTAGCTAGGGCCATAAAACTGGGGCTGGGGAAGAATCTGTTTTGAATTGGAGACGATCAGCAGCTGTGTCGTCAGTGAGTGAATCCTACTCGAGCAGTGGAGCTAGTACTGACCGGTGTACCGCCTGAATTCTTCAAGAAAGAATTGTATATGTTGATATGCATGCATGCCGATCAATCAATGCCTACTTAGTAGGACAGAAGGAGCAGCGGGAGAGAAGGACATTCAGTGTTTTGTTTCTGTCAAGTTATGACACCAGTAAAAAGTCTAGCAAGGAGTAGTATACATGTTTGTGTAGTTACTTCATGCAGGGAGGGCAGGCAGTAGCAGCTTGGTAGCCCTTGATCAGATTCAGATAAGAGAGTGATAGGAAGATTTAAAGTTGGCTTCCTTTGCAATTGGTGGTGTACTGCATGGAGTATTAAACATTTCAACCTTTTAGGATGGCAGCGGTACGAGCTAGCATGCATGCAGAGTCAGTATCCTCATCTAAATTCAATTCTACCGGTTAAAGGAATTATTAAGTTGCTTATTTGGTTCACGTGAATACACAACCAAGCAAAGATTGTGTAAAACGGAGGTTTAAACACACACACATCGGTTTGAACAAGAGGAACTAATCTAGAAGGGTAGCCAATTTTATGTCGTATCTTATGAACACGGTATTAGGAAGTTGTATTTATCATTTTTTTATAGTGGGTCTTAGATGTAGATTGATACATTGTTCTATGGTATTGGGTTTGATGAGTGATGTGTAATCTGTGTTTGAGGCGGACCTTGTGGGATTGTTGGTGAATTTGTAGTATTTACATGATGATTCTCACGTGAGAACTAGTAGCTTGCTCACAGGGTGTACAATCCATAGCTATTCATATTAGATGTGAATACAATCTTATTTCACTTGTATTCACTTATTGTGACCATAGGTCAAACTAATATATTCTAGAAGGAAAATCCAATATTATATTTTAACGGGATAAAGTACAAAGGCATTCTATGACTTATTGGATGAAGTGCTTGATTAATATTAGTTCCAAATGTCATATGTGGAAGGATATACCAATTACACAATTGTGCTGGCTATCTATTTGTTGCTCAAATATTGATTAGTAATGCATGTAAACATTTCTATATCGACCAGTAAAAATCATGTCTTTAAATTTTCATGTTTTTATTCATGATGACATTATCTTTTAATGCAATATTGAAATACCCATATCAGAAGTACGGTCCAAAACAACTCCATATCACAAATAGATGCTGGTTTGGACGTTGACACGGACTTCAAGAGACAACTTTGACCAATTAATTCTACTATGTATATGTGTAAACATAAAATATTCTAAAAATACTTTTTACCAAAAACCTCTAGGTATGATATTCAATTAATAATAATAATTAAAATGTATCCATTTTCAAAGTTTGACTGAAGGCTTGTCCAAAGCAACATGTATTTGTGATATTGAGGGATCGCAATGGGGTGGGACTCAATGGAGCTTGACATCCCTGGACCTGAAGGTGAGAGGACACTCGGAGAAGTACTGGGTGGTATCATTCTATGAGACAAGAACAACATCAAGCTTTCAGGCTGGACGCCAAAGCCAACACCGCCTCCGAGTCGTCACATGTCACCTTCACCTCCATCACCTCCAAGAAGCCCACCCCATGACTACGACCACCACAGCCCGAGTCCATCTCGATCTCCGCCGCAGCCTCCGATTAGTACTAAACGACGCAGCAGCCCAAAACGACAAATGTCGCCCCTCCCAAGAGTACCTCATAAGAATCTCCCTATCAGACCTTACGATCGTACTGACGAGGAAACCGACATGATCGTAAATACCGAATGTGTTGCGCAGCTTCAAAAGAAGAAACCCGAGCCCGCCCCGGTATACACCGAGAAGCAAAAAGCGTATGCACTTTCTTTTCTGAACACAAAATCGCAATATGAATTGCACCATAAGCCAGATGACTATCGACGCACACTTCAGAAGGAAGTGAAGAAGAGCAAATCAAGTAGAAGTGCAAGCGGGAGCAAATCATCAGGTCAAAGTGCAACCGGGAAAAGAATGGACGTCCCCCAGCTCGGGAAACAGGCCAAAAAATCGATCCCACCCCTCCAGGTGTTATCCTATGACACTCCCCAGCAGGATATGGAAGAAGCTAAGAAGCTTGCGGCCGCTATGAATGTGACTGTTGAGGAATTGCTAGGTGCCCAGGACGACAAGTTACCCAAGGCTCAGGTAGTCCCTACATATGTCCCAGGGAAGCCTCTGGTCAGCTTTGAGCAGTTCCAACAACTGTCAACATAAATGCGGAGTTTACATAACTGGTACTTGAAAGCCGTAAAGCAGGAGAGAATAATGATCGTGGCGAAAGTCCCACATGACTACTACTTCCGAGAAGAAGAGGTCCATGTTGAGTTTCCAGAACTCTTCCAGTTATACAGTTTCGACGCCCTCGACAAAAGTCTCATGAGTTGCTATTGTCTGTAAGTTGTTGAATTCATTGTCTATATATAAGTTGTTCATTTTTTCAGTTGTTCAGTTCATTGCATATAATTATCCTCATTATATCCTTTTGTACTCTGTTATTATGCAGAATGAAGATCATGGAATGTAAAAGAAGGTCACTTTTTAGTGTTGGGTTCATTGACCCAGATACAATACATTGTAATACGCTAAAGGATAAACCCGAGGAGACGCAGGAAAACCTTCTAAGGTTTCTAAAAGAGCAACATTTCTGTGACCACATATTGTTTCCTTACAATTTCCAGTGAGGGTCTTACTATGTTGTACACATTCACTTTTTCTTACTCGACGTTAAATGTAATTGATGAGTTACTGATGTATATATAAACGTGTGCAGTTTCCACTGGATTCTCATGGACATTCAACTTGATAAGGGAAGAGTTGAAGTCATGGACACATCGAAGAGACCCCTGGAATAGTTTAGGAACATGCAGGACATGCTCCAGAGGTAATTTCCGTGCTACATCGGTCTCTTTATTTGATTTCCTGAGATATCACGTAATAAATAACTTATTCATTCATTTTCTTTGCCGGGCAGGGTTTGGAGCATGTTCAAGAGTAGGGTTAAGGGTTCCTTTAGTAAGGAGCTGACGTTTACTCCGGTCTCGGTAAGTAATACGTGATATGTTCGCGCATCTCTTTACTTCTAGTTTCAAGACAATTATGATGCTAGATTATAATTTTGATTCAATTCTATTCTCGTAAAGTGTGCGAGGTAGCCACAGGGGACGAATCTATGTGGATTCTACGTTTGCGAGTTCATTCGCACGTTTTCCACTGAGCACAAAGATTATAGAGTCGATGTAAGCAATACATTCATAACATTATTTTATTACCATCACTTTTTGTTATCATGATTGATATTCATATTGATCTTCTTTTCTTATATAGTTCGAGAGAATGCGGGATCAGCTCCTACCAGAGCAACGCGTACGAGGAATTGCTGAAGAACTGGCAGGATTCTTGATGAACGAGATGATAGATCACGCCGGGGAATTTAGCGTGAATAGGCGCTACCGATGATCCCCGACCGTGTAATTAAATCGTCGAATTGTGATCTTCATGTAACTATCATGATCATGTATATATTTGTACTGTAGTATCTTCTTCCATCGTCGTCGATCGTACGAGAGAGATAACATGGACGGACGGATGGATGGAGCTGATGGATAGGACAAGGCATTCATCATGCGTCCTCTCCTCCCTCCTCTCACACCTACAGCTCCAGCTAGTTTGTGACGCCCCCTGCCCTGGCCACTGACTTAGACTAGACGCTTCCTGCCTCTGGTTCTTCTTCAGTTACTTCGATTCAATTCTTCGAGACAACACGTCACATTTCCACCATCCACACCGTTGCGTTGCATTACAACAGTGGAGTACTACTACTATATTATATGCATTTTGATCGGTTTCCGTGTGACAGCAGGCCGGCCGGCCGGCCGGCACGTCGGTTCCGAATTAATCCCTTCTGGCTCGCTAGCTACCAGCTACACCTAGGCACCTAGTTCTAGCATATCGTCCTGTCAAATACATGAGCGAGTTCAGAAAGGCTTTGCCTTTCGGTTCAAAATTTGCCAAAAATGAACAGCGGGCTTGTTTTTCGGACAAAGATTTTCATAGCCCATGTCATGGTAGGAGCATGGACTTCTTTCTCGATCAACTTATGCCTTTTTTTTACTCGACGAATTTCATACTCACTCCTCCCAGAAAGAATATCACATATTTATCTATTTTAAATGTATCTATATTCTAAATATCATGTTCGGTCTCAATGAAAGTGGGAGGCAATGTCTTATGAAAGAACGTCTTCCTGGTTAGTTTTCCAGGACACATGATGTTCCCCATAAGTGTAAGCTTGAGCAGGTCTCCTTACATGTTGAGAGTGTTCCTCATACCCTGCACACTTTCCTAGGTTCGTGGGCTATTGGTTCTCTCATGGAAACTACTTTGGATATTTATCTGGTTAATTTGCGGAGGCGGTGTGTGTGGTCCGTGTTCTTGTTGCCATGTTTGATTTGGAAGTGTTTTTGAAGAAACAAGATGCTTTGGGGTTTTTTGTCTCCTCTGATGTTGTGGTTAAGGTGAAAGGGTATGAGTCCACTTTACGAGAGAACCTGAGGGGTATATTCCGGAGCCGGATTTTACACCTTTTGTGTGGAAAAGGAGTGATGAGGATTCTGAGGACAATCGTAAAGGGAAGCCTAGGGATGACACGATGGATACTTCGCAACCGTCTAGTGTTTCTCATGGTAATGTGGTGTTCACTTCCTCAGCACCGCCGCTTGGGCAAGGAAACTCAGCACCATCCTCTTCGAGACAGTTGGTTCAGACAGTGTTTGCGGTTACACCTTTCAACGCCAATCCCACTACTCCTCGTGGGAGGGAGCTTCTGAATGCGCTTCCTATGGATTCTCCTCTGCGTGGGAGAAACTCTTTGACGATGGAGGACAAGGCTAGTAAGCCTATTCCCTCGGCCCGGGTCACACCTTCTTAGTTGCAGGAGGCACTGCATGCGGCATACGAATCCTGTGTTGAGGCACAGAACGCGCGGAAGATGGCCTCTTCGGCATGATCAAGACCGAACGTGCAAGGCCAATCGATCTCGAGGCTAGTACCCTCAAAAAGACAGGAACTGGTGCTGATGGAGGTCGGAGGTGATGATGCTGCACCGGAGCCAGCCCTACAGGGGCTGGTCGACCGTGTCGTGGACGACACGGCCTAGGAGGGGCAGGCACTCAAGGGGAAATCCCAGGAGTACATGGCCTAGGTGGGGCTGAACCGGCGGGAGGAGTCGACGATACATGTCGGCCAGTCGATATCCACGCTGGCTTAGCTGTGTTCGGTGGGCGGGGCTTCCTAGCCTGTCATGGCCCAAGCAGGGTAGACGACTTCCCATCTTTGCCTGGAGATGCTCCAGGAGGACGGGACGACACGCGGGACAGCCCAGGTGGGGCTATCTGGGGCTGGGGGTGGTCTGGTCCAGAAGGGGTTGAGAATGGCCCTACTTTTGGTGCTTGTGATGCAACAGATGATGGTCTCACTGGTACCTTGTCGGGGGTGGTACACCATCCGGGCAGAGTTCTCGTCATGGGGTTGGTGCCTCTAGCGCATCCTCCACTAATGAAGACTCCTTTGCCAAGGAGATGCGGCGTAAGGTGGAAAAAATCTTGACTCGCCTGGTATAAACAATTGCTCTAAATCCTTTCTTTCGTTTTATATCCGAGTTATTAATTCAAAGTTAGCCAGTGTTGGTGTTAGTTTGGGTAGTTCAACAAAGGAAGTTATGTTTTCTTCTAATGTATTGAGACATATGGAGTTTGACCATTTAATAGTTACTCCTAAAGTTTCTCTTGTTCTTGACTCTTTGTTGATGGAGGAGGAGGAGTTGCATGCGACAATAGATGGTAAACTCCTCTCTCACTTATTTGGTGAAGTGTCGGATGTGGACTTTGATGAGACCGGACTTAGTTTGTTCTACAAACTTAAAGCTTCTGGTCGTAAATCGAAGAGCCAAAAATCTGGAAAGAGACCCCGTGTATCTAGAACTCCTATAGTTTCTCAACGCATGGCATGTTTTCAAATAGCAGAGGTCTCTGTGTCTTTGCTAAACATTTGTTATTTGTCGATTGTGTGAGAGATTATACGTTGGATTTTCTAGGTATTATGAGACTGGTTGATGTGAATTATAAAAAACTCTACTCAATCGCCTTTCTGGTGGAGTAGATTTTACATGTGTTTCACGTCCACCTCACGGTAGATCCGCTGGTATCCTCTTAAGTGTTAGGAGTGAGACTATAGATGTCTTAGCCAGTTCAGTTGGAGATTGCTTTACCAAACTTCATATACGTAACAAGGATGATGATTTCACATGGTCTCTAGTCGTCGTTTATGGGGATGCCTAGGATGTTTATAAACCTGGATTTTTACGTGAGTTAATTAATCTAGCAAAAGACAAGCTGTATCCTATCCTTATAGGCGGAGATTTCAATTTGCTAAGATTTCCTCACGAAAAAAGTCGGGGCATTTTGATGAATATTAGCCTTTATTATTCAATGTTGTCATTGATAGCTTAGATTTAAGAGAGGTTACTATGTTAGGAATACAATTTACTTGGGCTAATAGTCTTCCTGAGGTGATATACGAGAAATTGGATAGAGTACTTATGGATACCGGGTGAGAAGAGAGTTCCCTATAGTAACTGTTCATGCTCTAGAGCGTATTGAGGCTTTATCGGATCACGTCCCGATCCTTTTAGCTGTTGGGTTGCCTCCACCAAAACACAAGCATGAGTTCAAATTTGAACTTTATTAGTTGCTTCGTGATGGCTTCCATGAGATGGTGAAGGCCATTTGGGAAAAACAAATAAGTGGTCAAAGGCGTTGGAATAACAAAAAGTGTGCCCTGTGCAAATTCCTAGGGGATGAGCTAGACATACTGTTAGAATCCTAAATAAAGAAAAAGTATGCCTTTTATCTATTATTAATGACTTAGAGGCTTTTGTGGAAGTCAGGCCTTTATATGCACAAGATATTGAGCTAAAAATCCAATCAAATGTGAAAATTGCGTGACTTCTGCGTGAGGAGGAACTCAAACTCAAGTGGTACCAACGCCTAAAGAAAAATTCATTCTCGAAGGAGACATGAATATAAGATACTTCCATGGTGTGGCCAATGGCAAACACAAGAAGAAACTTATTCATACTCTGATACAGGATGTGGGTACGATTGAGGGACATGAGTAGCTTAAGCCTTACCTTACATTACAAGTTATTATAAAAGTTTGTCTAGGGAACCTTCGAAGAATTCCTTCTCCATGGATGAGTCCCATACTAAGAATATACCCCAAGTTCCGAGGATGAAAATAATTTTCTAACCTCTACTTATACTGAGGAGGAGGTTAAGAGAGGTACTTTCCCAATGGAATATAGCAAATCTCCAGGTTCCGATGGCTTCCCCGTGGAATTTTATCAAAATTTCGGGAACATCATCAATGTGGATCTAATGGATTTATTTCAGTTTATTCATGTCAGTCAGCTAGATTTATTTAGAATTAATTTTGGCAAAATTATTTTATTATCTACGATTAATGATGCAGAAGGTATACAACAGTATCGACCCATCTGCCTTCTTCACGTTAGTTTGAGAATATTCACAAAAGTTGCTACGATTAAGCTGAATTCAGTAGCTGACCATGTCGTTCACCCTTCTCAAACTTCCTTCATGCAAGAAGTAAACATCTTAGATGGTGTCGTAGTTCTTCATGAAATGGTTCACAAATTACACTCCAAAAATCAAACCGGGTATTGTTTGAAATCGACTTTGAGAAGGCATATGATAAAGTAAAATGGTCTTTCCTTCAGCAAATACTCCATGTGAAAGGTTTTCCGGAAGAGTGACATGCTCTTATACATTGTTTTGTGTCTGGAGGTAGCATTGCCATCAAATTCAATGATAATATTGGCAAATATTTTCAGACTAAGAAAGGATTGAGACAGGGTGATCCACTATCACCTATACTATTTAATATAGTGGCAGGTATGCTGGCAATCCTAATCAAGAGAGCAAAGGATGATAGCTCGATTGAAGGATTAGTTCGATACCTTGTTGATGGTGGAATTTCTATTTTTCAATATGCCGATGATACAATCTTATTTATGGAACATGATTTGAAGAAAGCAAAGAATCTGAAGTCAATTCTATCAGCATTCAAACAACTCTCCAGATTAATAATAAATTTCCATAAAATTTATTTTTTATTGTTTTGGTGAGGCCCAAAACGAGGCTCATCTATATGCAAGGGCAATTTCCAATCAACTATTTGAGAATTCCGATTCACTATCTGTGTCTCACAAGTGTTGAATGGAAACTCGTAGAGGAAAGATTACAAAAGCGTCTTAGTAGTTGGAAAGGAAAATTTCTATCTCTTCGGGGAAGACTTGTACTCATAAATTCAGTGCTTACCAATGGAAAATTTCTATCTCTTGGGATAAGACTTGTACTCATAAATTCAGTACTTACCAATATGATACTGTATATGATCTCGTTTTTCCAGTTGCTAAAAAGTGTTTTGAATAGATTGAATTATTTCCGATCAAGATTCTTTTGGCAAGGATATAGCAAAAAAGGAAATACCGACTGGCCAAGTGGAACATGGTTTGCCAACCAAAAGATCAAGGTGGACTTGAAATACACAATTTGGAAGTTAAGAATACTACTCTTCTGGGTGAATGGTTGTTTAAGATACTCACAAAAGAAGGTGTTTGGAAAACATCATGTGGAGAAAATATGTTGGCTCAAAAGTTATGCCTCAAGTGGTATGGAAACCCGGTGAATCACACTTTTTGGGCTGGACTTATGGCGTCCAAGAAACATTTCTTCCATTTTGGTGAATTATTATCAATGATGGATCGCAAATATGCTTCTGGGAAGATAGATGGCTTGGTCACTCTACCTTACGTGAGCAATATCCAACTCTATATAATATTGTTAGACATAAAGGAGAGATCTCATTCGACCTAGATTGCTATCTTAGAATACTCTTTTATTAAGATTGTCAACAGTACATTTGTTAGAAGGTTCTGATGAGCTCATACAGAAATTACTGTAGAATGGTAATTTTTGAGTTGACTCCATGTATAGAGGATTGATGCAAACTGATATTCCAATATATGACAATAATAAAATTTGGAAGATGAATATACCATTAAAGACGAAGATATTCGCATAGTATCTTCACAGAGGGGTTATTCTCACAAAAGACAATCTTATTAGGAGAAATTGGCATGTAACTAAACAATGTGTTTTCTATCACCAATAGGATATGATTAAGCATTTATTCTTTCAACGTAAATTTGCTCGTTCTATATGATCAATTATCCAAGTACCTTCTAGTTTATCTTACCCAAGTTCACTCGCAAATGTATTTGGTAACTCTTACATGGGATCAAGAATAAGTACATGATTCCGTTTAAGGTGGGAGCGCTTGCTATTATTTGGCCGCTATGGCTATGTAGAAATGACAAGATTTTTAATGACAAATTGTCTTCTAACTTGCAGGTTATTTACCAGAGCATAGCTACTCTTCGTTTATGGTCATATCTACAATATGTAAAGTTTCGAGACATATTTATGGAGGACGTACATGCTTGGAGGATACAACAAGGGATATTTTATCCCGACATGGCTGGCAGCATGACCTGTGGATTGATCTTTCCATCGCTCTAGGCATCTAGATGTGCAGTTTGGTGTATTGATGGCCTAGTTCTTTTGTTGTTTACTTTCGGGATTTTGTCGGCTCTGTGCATCCTGGTTATGCAAAGACCGGGTGTAATCTTTACTATTATAAGCAATAAAGAGCCTATTTCAAAATATATTCTAAATAGTATCCAGATACATTTAAATTTAGAAAAAATTGTGACATCCTTTTCTGGACAGAGGGGCGTAGTACTTCTTTTAGCATTTGAGTCTGATTTACTCGTAGGTCATTTCATTTAAAGAGTCCAGATCTTTAAGAATTGTTGTCCTACGATACATTTGCACATTGTCTCAGCGCACCCTCACCACATGTGCCTTGATCTCCTGGCTCTCCTAGCCCACCCCTCCTGTCGGCTCCATCTCACCTCCACCAACACCTTCGTGCACCTGTCGGTCCATCTCTAGAAAGGATAGGCGCGTCACATTGCATCTAAACGTGGTCACCCTCTCTTCGAGGATGTACGCCAGGGGATGCCTCCTCAAATGCCTCACACTAATCTTGACTCAGTTGGTGATCTTGCGACGAGACGTAGCTGTTAGCTATCTAGGATTTTCCCACCGACACAGCGACGCCCTCCTTGTTATAGCCATGATGAGGGGGACGGGCGAGCGGCCGTTGGTGGGAAACGTCGGGTTGCACAGGAAGGAATTGAGGGGTCACACAGGAAGCCAGTGGGGCGGTTAGTGATTGGACGTGTCGGCATTAAGTTTGCCGCGTCTACCATGGCGGAGGGAGGGGGGGGGGGGGGGGGATAGGAAAATATGTCGTTCCGCTGGGTACACCCTTGGCCCCTAACGGACCATGGGAGGACAAGGTCCCATTTCCTATCCATGGCCACCTCAAATAGACTACGAGGCCCATTGAGGACCATGCGAATAAAAACTTCTGGTCAAGTTATTATTGTGCTATATGTTTTTGACACACCAGTGCCACAATTCACAACTCAAATATTATCTACCTGACTTCATGGGAAATATTAATAAGGAAAATTGAAATAAAACAAAATGAAGATGCTCTATTATTTTGCACATATTTTCTAGGCAAATTAGTGGGATAAAAATCGTGTTACTTATTACCTCGCCTTGTAGCCCTTGTCCTGTTGTGTCGTCGCACTCTCCCCGACAGGCGTTTAAGTTGCTAGAGCATCTCCACTCGTCTTCCCATATGGCGTCCGACATGGTCTGATTTTGGGCCATATAAGGGGGCGCCGGATTGGTTCAGGACTGGGGGAGGGGGCTGGCTCCCAGTCGTACGCCCAGAACAATTGTGGAATTTATTATTCGGCGATTTTATTACATGCTCGAAAAATGAAACTAGTCATAATCATGTGTAGTCCTGTACACGGCTTCGGGACCGTCGTCGTTGTCGCCGCTTGGCACACACGACTAGAACATGTGTCCTTCCGCGGTTTGATGTGGGTAGTGGAGACCATCAATCAACGCAGGCTGCAGGGACCAGCGGCCGCAGATGCTGCAGCAGCCCACCGTGTCATCCTCCATGTGGTACAGGGAGGCGCGAATGGCCGCGCACTGCCCTACGAACTCCTCCGAATCGCCGGTGCGTCCAAGCTGGCATGCGGCCATAGCGTATTCCGGAGGAACCTGCCACACCTGCCTCGGAGGCAGGACGCTCGGAGGTTGGGTGCCCCGACTGGCGACGCCGCCATGCACGCGGCCGCTGGTGCCCTTTGGACTCCGCGGTGGCTGAAAGTGTGGGTACTGTAAGAAAGGGTGGTCTCCGTCGGTGATGTGGCGCATCACACCGGCGAGATTTTGGTTCGCCCACCACAACCGTCGGTCGACCTCGTTGTGGTTGACCGGAGGACGGTCGTGATACATTGCAAATGTATCTATAATTTTTGATGCTCCATGCTTGATTTTATCCACTTTCTTGTGTTTTGTCCACACTTTGGAGTACTTTCCATATGATTTCTTGGACTAACCTATTAACAAGAGCCACAGTGCCAGCTGCCTGTTTTCTGCTGTTTTTGGTTTCAAGAAAGTCAGAAAATGAATATTCTCGGAATTGGACGGGACAAAAGCCAAAGTGCCTATTTTTCCAGAAGACTCCAGGAGCCAGAATACGAGACGGAGGATGGCCAGGGGCTGGCCACACCCCCCCCAGGCGCGGGCTGGGCCTGGCCGCGCCAGGGCATGGTGTGGTGGCCCCAGGCACCCCCTCGGTCTCCCTCTTCGCCTATAAGAAGCCTTGTGACCTAAAAACTCCGGGGGGTTCGATGTTTTTCGAGAAAAAGTTCCACAGCGCCGCCACCATCGAAGGGGAGATTCGGGGGACATAAAGTCTCTGTTCCGGCACCCTGCCGGGACAGGGAAGTGCCCCCGGAGCCATCTCCATCGATCTCCACCATCATCTCCATCGACCATCCATGTTTCCCCCATCTATGAGTGAGTAATCCCCCGTTGTAGGCTATGGGGATGGTAGCGATTGGATGAGATCGTTCATATAATGGCATCAGATTGTTAGGGCATGGTGCCTAGTATCTTTTATTAGTGCTTTATGACTTTGTTGCGACTTGTTGTGCTTAATGCTTGTCACTAGGGCCCGAGTGCCATGATTTCAGATCTGAACTTGTTATTGATTCATTATGATAGTATTGTTTTTGGTCTTATCTACAAGTTGTATACACATGTTGTTGTCCGGAACCAATGGCCCCGGTGATGTAAATCGGGATAACCGGAGGGAATGGCTTTGATGTGAGGATCACATGTGTTCATGGAGTGTTAATGCTTTGCTCCGGTGCTCTATTAAAAGGAGCACCTTAATTGCCAGTAGTTCCCTTGAGACCCCGCTGCAAACGGGCTGGCAGGACAAAAGATGTTGTGCAAGTTCTCATTGCGAGCACGTATGACTATATATGGAACACATGCCTAGGATTATCTAGTACTTGGATGCTTTATCTTATTTATCTGCAATTGCCCTTTGTTCTGATTGCTATGTGAATTGTCTTGTCCATGCAACGCCCGTCCATCCATCCCTATGCCTACCTCACTCGAATCCCATTGTTACTGCTTTTGTTACTACTGTCTTTGCTTTACTACTGCTGTTACTTTGCCATTCCTACTACAAAACTGTTGCTACTGATAAACTGCTGTGAGCAAGATTGTTTTCCAGGTGCAGCTGAATTGACAACTCAGTTGTTAAGGCTTATAAATATTCTTTGGCTCCCCTTGTGTCGAATCAATAAATTAGATTTCACTTTCCTCGAAAATACTGCGATACACCCCCTATACTTGTGGGTCATCAGGTCGTCGCCCTCATACATGGCGATCTCTCTTCCCCGTTGATTGGCGAACAAGGCGGTCTAGGTCGCGGTGTTGTCTGGGCACCAATTGGGATCCATCTGCTGCACCGGAGTGATCTCGAGGTAGTAGTGGCTCGTGATGGCCACCCGGCGGGCAGAACCGCGAGGCACAGGAGGGACATGCACCCATCCGACACTCAGCATCTAGTCGGGGGGCAGCCAGTAGCCCGACGGACATGGGTAGCTAGAGGCACACATCGTCTTCGTGTCCTCGATGATGAGATTGGTCAAGTGTGGGGTGTCCATGGAGAGAGAGGGTGGTGTGGATCTATGGATGGCAATGGCGAACGCCCTACATATAGCGGGAAAGGGCGGGAAAGCTGAGCGAGAAGAGTTGGAAAGGGCGGGAACGAAAGGGCGCATCGCCAAGAGGCCAAACAATGGGACCTGTCGGCTCTGGAAACGAAGCACCTATCTCACTGCCAGGACTGACCCACATTGTTTTCAGATCCATCCGCCCCCACTAGCACGAGTACACGCTCGCTACTTAGAGATGGTGATTCCCATAGTCCTCAGCCGGTTTCTCGTTCCGGATCAAGTGCATAGCCTCTAAGAGAACACCACATGAGCCTGTTTTCCTTTGCGGCTCTAAGATATCACGCGGTTTTGAAATGTAAATGTCTCTAAGGAGTATGATATGAGGACGACTATTAGTTTTGACCATTTAGAAGAATTCATCACCCTCAGACGGCTTGTAGTAGGGACCGCCTCCAAGAGTAAGGGACCCAGAGTTAGATTCAAATAAAGACCATCTCCAAACAAGGACACCTGGAAGCAGTTATTCATGGCCGCCTCCAATAGTACTGCTAATTCAAACTCAATCATAGCAGACATGACACATAATCATGATTCAGCAGCCATAAAATGGATAGAGACAGATTATTATATATGGCTCAAGTACTTATTAACAATTATCCTTAGCAAGGAGAAATCCATACAACTTTAGCCATTATCTTATGGAAGTACATAGGAAGGGGAGTCTATACATCAAACATCTAGCATAATTAGTACTCTCTAACAAAACATCATTGCATTTATAATGAGCCGCCTGGTGAAAGTTGTTGAATCAGAATATGTACCTCTCCATTATCTTTTTCATCAAAGTAAAAAAGGACAATGCTATGCTGCTTCAAGTTGAAGCTTCTCACTACCTTCTTCCATCCAGTCGTCAAAATGCATTTGAACCAGCTCACATCTTCATCCTAACCATCTTTGGCTTCTTGCTGTTCATTTGCTAAACATGGGCATCAATTATCAATAGGTTCATCAAGGCGATTCTTCAGGTATTTTCTTGTGAACTCATTTGCAAATGTCTACACAAGTACAAAAATTAAACAATTAGCATGCTTGTGGTTACTGGAAGTAATTAAATATCATATACTAGCTTGTTAATCACATGTTCAAGAGTATATTATCTTACGAGCTTGCACTTCTTTTTCATGACATATGAATAGTCCAACCTGTAGACGTAGTACTTGATTTTTGGTAAAAAATCGGGTTCACACCTGTCTAAGAGAAAGTTTACATGAACTTATTTTAGATACATGTCGTTTCCAAAAAGGCTCTGCTTACCAAAATTAATGTCCATCTTGTGTTGAGGCTCTGATGCAACAACACATCAAAATTTCAATGTGGCGGAATATTCATGTCTACCGTCTAAACATATACAAAACAGATGACTGCAATTTTAATGTTCTTTCATACCTCTAAACTTAATCCTCTCAATGATCTCTGCATCTGAGGACTGGAATTTAAAACTGCCAAAGCTAATGCGAAAACTTTCATCGCTAGAGAACATTATTGCATCATCACTACATGTTCTCATATGTTAAATAGATACAGACATAGAGCATCTTACTACAATCAAGATGTAAGAAGACTAATGAAGTGATAGATAAAAGAGATATAGACTAATGAAGTGATAATTAAAATAGATACACTAATGAAGTTATAATTGAATCTCTCTTGCTAGAAGGGCAACGGACAATGAGGAATCAATAAAGAATTGCAGATTTTGGAATTTATACAAGGGGAAAAGAGCTGAGACGGATGGAGGCCGGCTAGGGGAGGCTCTCCCGATAGCGTCGTTAGGTCTTTGCAGCTCGGTAACCGTGAACCTTAAATTCGAGAAGCAAAATAGTAAAATCCATGCCAAAATTCCTAAATCGAAGCTCTCTACATTAAGTTTTAGGGGTTTGCTTTTCACGTATACCTACCTAGAAGACGGAGGGGTCCTTGGAGGCGAGGGAGAGCGTCCACACCACAGGGGACCGGAGGCGGCGGGAAGGAGAGGCAGGGGATCGCAGGCGACGGTGGTGGAGGGCGGCGATAGCGGGGGTAGTGACCAGTGGTCTGGGCACGCGGGGAAGAAAAAAATGTGCCACAAATCTATTGCCGCCATGTACTAGCCTTAGACGGTTGCAAATGGAAAACGTCTGTAAGAACATCCATTGTCCGAATATTTTAATATTTTTCTTCCATGTACTTCCCTTACTAAGATGACTAGAAATTTGAAGAAAACTTATTTTCAGAACTCCGGATATATTCGAAACTCATGAGTTTGCTTATGCTAAAATTTGAGAATTATTCATAATTTAAAGTCGAAGGAAGGTGTCTATACATGCTTGCTAGTGTGAAATTGAGGCCCCTAAGACTAAATGACGTTCATACATTGAAGAAAATAATTAGCGTAGTACAAACCTTGGATCTTACCCTAAAATGCATGATGACTCCTAGTGTTCATGCGCTTGCTGCAGAGTAATAAGGTGCAAGCGTTTTGAATTTAACTAATTAAAATGTTTAATCACGAGATGAGATTATTTGGTTATTTAAATATGAATTTTCACCAATATAACCTTTTCATGTATTCTTTGAAGGAAGTTCGTTGAGTGAATATTCAGCGTTTCATATTTTGTTAATCCTAAGTTTTGAGAATTATTCATAATTTAAAGGCAAATGAATATGTTTACACATGCTTGCTAGAGTGAAATTAAGTTCTAAGATTAAAGAGGTTCATAAATTGAAGAAAATATATGGCGTAGTACAAACCTTGGATCTTAACCTGAAAAGATATGACCGACTCATAGTGTTCATGCGCTTGCTGCAGAGCAATAAGGTGCAAGTGTTTTGAATTTGACTAGTTCAAATGTTTAATGTCGACGTGAGATCATTTGGTTACTTAAATATGAATTTTCCAGCAATTTCAACTCTTTTTTTTCATGTATTCCTTGACAATTATAATAGAATCGAGCACAAGAAAATTTTGGTAGTGTGCATGATCATGATTGATAATATAACCGAGTACTAGAAAATTAAAGGAAACTCCATATTAAGAAGTAGATTAATAAACGAGGTACTTAGTACTTCAACCACCACAGATCGAGTGCGGATATATATATAGGTAAAATAACTAGTGGTTACCTATATATATATATATATATATATATATATATATATATATATATATGGTCTTACATGCAAAAACAGAGGTAATAATTAACTTAAACAAAATAAGAAAGGGCAGTAGTAGGAGCAGCATCAGCCTAATCGAGGGAAAACATGCTAGTCCTGACATATTTCTGGAGGAATTTGCCATAAGCTATCTGCTTCGCCAGGGTCTTCGGATAGTTTCTACGGTCGTGGCTATGGCCGACGCCCACCGAGTGCTGGATCATGCTTTCGAGGTCCTGGTCGATGACTCTACCACAAAATGGGCAAAACAATCTCCCCATACGGTGGAAGGGGATTTGCTAACTCCGTAACCGACTCAGCACGTAGCGGCTCTTGTAGTCTCTGGAGGACTTGTCAGTGCTCACGTCATCAGATTCTTCGTGGTGATTTTTAAGTACAGAATTAGAACTCATACACATGATTGAATTGTATTACAACTCAAGAATTGACAACATATGTAAGACAATATTAAATAGATATCAAAGAAAATGTATCTCAACAATAGTTTGATCAGTTCATATATCATTTCATGTATCAAAAAATGACAAGTAAATAGCATCAGTTGATAATTTATATTATCATAGCATCAGTTGATAATTTATATTATCATACATATCATCATCATTAGTTCATACAACAAAGTTTCCTTGATAGTGTAACACAAGAATGAAACAAATATAGTCTCAGGTTCACTAACCTATCCCTGAAAAATCTGACACCAGTGTGTTTGCCTTGCACTCTTTTGGAATAAATATAAATCATTGGCCACAGTAAGGAAGTGAAATGTAATCCTTCTTATTGATCAAACCACTTATGATCAAACCATGAATGATATATAAATCATTTTTTCCTGGATATATGGTGTAATAACATAATCACAAGAATCAAACAAAAAATTCAGATACATGTAATAAATTTAATGTATGATCATAATTGGTTTTGTACTAGAAGAAATAGTTCAAAGATCATAGTTCCATATATATGAATATAGAATAAATCTAGGGCCTCATAAGTTTTTTTAGAGATGGAGTAAGTGAACCAAAATACCAAGCAAAACTTATTGTTGGTGTGCGTGCCTAGGTTCACTAACCCATCCCTAAAAAAATCTAACACACCATCAAATGTGTCTCCCTCTTGTACTCTTTTGGGGCAAATTTAAATCATTGGCCTCACTGAGAAATAGAAATGTAATATACGTAATATACACTATGTAACATGTATATATGCATGTTGTGTATAGAAATCAACACTCCAGTAACAACAATCCATAAAACCTCTAAAATCAAATATGGTACATTTCGATTAAATCTATAGCACAAGAAGAAACATATGAACAACAACAAGAAAAATGTAAATTTACTACTTCCTCCGTTCAAAAATATAAGACATTTTAACTTTGTGAATCGAATGCAACTAGATACCTTTTAGTGTATAGGTTCGTAGAGGTACGGAGTGAATCTATACAATAAATGGCGTCTAGATACATTCATTTCACAAAGGTAAAATGTCTTATATTTCTAAACGGAGGGATAGATTGCAGATGAGCAAATCTAATCAAATCTCCATAACAATCGACGGTCTGAACCATATATATTCTAATATGCCTACAACAAGAAGGTGACATAGAAAAAGAAACTATAGATTGAGCAAATCTTACGTAAATCTACGACTGCGAATAGAGAAACAAAGTATATAGTACCTCGGATGCCTCATCAGAGACCTCCTCCTCGTACTCATCCCTCTCCTCAATTGCGTCGAGGATTTGGTCATTGCGGATGGGGTCAGTGAAGATCATGACCGTCGGGTTGCCTCCGCCTGCATGTCCCTCATCCAGATCCGCCGCTGGCACCACGACATTATCGTTCACCTGCTTCTCGACGGCGACGACGACTCGCTGGATGGAGCCCGAAGCATCGACGACGTGACGACGAGCGGCGTGTGTGCCCGGAGAAGCTGCATGCGCCTGCTCAGTGACGACCGCCGATCCATCTATTGCACCTCAAACTGGCTTCACCTTTGACTTGTCTCCACGGGTACGCTTCATGGTGCAACTAAGGGGAGTGTGGTGCTATGGACAGAGCTTTTGTGCACGCGAAAGGTGCATATTGAGATTTTGTGACTAGACATATTGGGGAAAAAGGATGCTAGCTCCTGGAAGATGAAGGCCAAACGGGTTTATATATGCGGGGATGATTGGTTGTCCTCGAGTGGACACATGTGGGTGTTCGACGCATGGGTGGTGGATGCGTGCGTGATCTCCACTTCCTAATTGCATTAACAACACGCCCCTGCTACCCCGGGAACGTGCACGAAGCCAGTTTTCGAGACGGACATATAATGGTACGTCTCAGTAGACGCTTGGAGGCGGTTAATATTTCTGACCAGTTGTGGTTCAATGATTTAGGGATACAGTCACTATTTTCCTTCATCTCAGGTACCCTTTAGAGGCGTTTCTTTTCAAAGATCGGCTGAGGGGGAAATAGTACTAGAGATAGTTCTAATTTACAACCGTCTAAGGTTACAGTTAGAGGCGGTCACAATATTACGATCACCTGAGGTTGATGAACACAACCGGTTGTTTGTATTTTAAGGGTAAATCACCTCTAGGCACCGTCTATAAGTAAAGAGTGTGTACTAATGTATACCCCCTATGTGTTGGGTTCGGCCTGGGCGCATCGGATAACAAAACGGGCTGCGTTGGTGCCAAAAAAGAATTTGGGGGGTGTTGGCTGGGCATGATCTTCGGCGCCAGCGTCTCCCGATAGCCCTTTAGGGACCCCGGGTGCAGATACTCTTACAGCGAGAAACCGTGTCTCGTTTCCCATGACAAACAGACAATGTCGGCAAGGAAAGAAAAGAAGTGTTAGTATTCCCTCTGATTTATAGTAAGTGTCGTTTATCTTGTACAAAGTTCCCAGGATATATACATCCCTACTATCAAACAAAACTACCCTCAGGTGTATACATGACAATAATAAAGACTAGCAAAAGTGCTACTCCCTCCGTCTCAGAATAGACGCGGTAAATTTTTCTAATTTTTTATGTATCTATTATTCCCACCGATCTAAATTAATGTTCTTAGATTTGTCTAAATTTAGATGTATCTTGAATATGTCTAGATATATATAAATTTTGATAAATCTAAGAACAGTAATTTGGATAGGAGGAAATACTGAATAGTGTCTAGATACATTCAAATTTAGACAAATTTTGAATATTTATTTTAGGATGGGAGTAGTAGTATTAATTAATGTAATCCTCTGTGGGGAACAATTGGCTAGCTACCTGGGTACTGGCTAGTGTAATGTTTGAAATTAGTGCTACGTGTCCCTAGACATCAGTCTGATTAGAGCAGTAATTACGGATATGCTTGGCCTCGATCTGAATGTCGATCGTACCGTTTTGTTACTAAGTAGCTGTCGTGGTGGTCCATTTTAAGCACCAGCTCTGCCCGCGTAACTGCCCATTTATGGTAATGCTGCTCCATCTCTGAGTGTGCTTAATTCCTCAGTCTGTTCTCTAGCTAGTTACTCCGGCTAAACATCCGGTTCAATTTATGCTCGGCCGTTGGATTGGATCAAGGCCACTCTCTTAATTCCCCAATGAATATGGCGGGGGAAACATAACATGTTTGCATTGTCAGGTGATCCAGCAGACGAAGAAAATTGATTGACATTTTCAATGGAATTTACTCAAGACTGGCAGCAAGAAATTAACAATATATAGATAAATTGGGTAGCTACGCGTGTTGAGAAACAAACAAACAAGAACTTAGCTGACATTTTCCTGGCTGAGCCCTAGCTTGCTTGCTAGCCAGTACCTCCTCTGTAGCCATGGACGCATGCAAGCACAGCGTACAGTGCTATAGGCAGAAGTAAACGCGCCATTTAGTCAGCCCTTTGCAAGGACGAGAGAAGTGTAGACAGTTGTGGCGCGTTTAGTGCGGGTGCAGAGCAGAGGCCATCATCGCCTCATAATTCACGAGTCCTTCCTCTCCCTCCCTCGCCCGAAATCCGAGACAGATCTCCAGAATCCTACGTGTAATTCCAACCTTGAATGTGATCTCTTGATCTCTCTCTCTCTCCTGTAGGCTTTCTAGCTAGGTCTGGCTGATGCCGTGGCAGAAGGGAAGACAGAAGACGTGACGTGATAAAAAAAATTATGAATCGTATTGGATACGGATCAAAACATTCAAAGCATTTGCAGCGGAAAGGGGGCATTTTCTATAGATGATTGTACAGTACCAGTCTGCGTGGAGTAGCCAAAAGGCAGTTCCATCGGTTCTTAAATAAATTGTGCATGCATTTTTTTGAAACATGGCCATTTAAGCTACACAAAAAATGGAAATTATTACCGTGCAAAATCATGCAAAAATCTAAATACAAAATACAAAAATGCAAAAATTATTACAGTTTGATGCCACCTTCAGCTGAACCTAACCGCCTAGGGTTTCCCACAAACCCAAGAGTAACAAGAAAACTCGATGAACTCAAGGGGGAAGGAAATATGGCTTGGTGGAAACATAGATCGGGGCCTCATCTTGCTTTCAACCAAAGGAATTTGGCTTTGGTTGGATAGAATGGGAAATCCCCAAGATTTTGTGTTTCAACAATGGAGAGAGAGACATAGAGCTCAAGAATATGGTAGATGAAAGATTGACCAAACGTCCTCAGTGAGGAAGAAGGGGTATTTATAGTCCATGGGAAAAACTATCCATTTTGGGGATTTTGCTACAGAATCACCGGTAAGTTTGGTGGCATCAAACTGTACGCCGGCCGAACCGGTGGCCCACCGAAACAATCGGCGCCCCGCCTACCCGAGCATCGAAACCGGTATTTTTTGGCGGCAACCGGATCAAACCGGCGAAAGACTCGACGGCTCCGCATTGCCCGTCGATTTCGTAGAACCCTCAAACCATGTATATTTTTCCTATGTACTATGCTCTCCTATGGTGGGTGTGATGGAAATTCGGTGTTAGAACATGTGTAGGTTATTGTCATCACCAAAGATGTCATTAAGAACCACCACTCTTAATAATGTGGTATTTCCTATTTGACTCAAACATAAAAGAAGAGAAATAATGTAATGAAAACACCGACTTTTCTCTTGAGTAGCGAATGGAGGGTCTCTCATCACCTTGCATCATCACTTGTGAACTAAAAGTTATGTATACACTAGTAGGTAACATTAGTCCACACTTTAGCTCCGGTGTTAATATTAACCAAAATAATGCATGGTTAAGGGTAAAGTATCCTTACAGTTACCCTGATAGGAACTGATGAGTCCAAAATTGAAGCATATTTACATTTTGTTTTTGCATAAATAGAGTAAGGATCTTTGTATTTCACTGTGTTTGCACACACCATTTTGTTTTTGTTTTAACAGGATCCCAAATCACTAAGTCTTATATGAACATATCAATTGGAACTGTCATATCATGTTATAATATGATATTTCTAAGTGATAAAGTCATTTTATGAATTTACCTTCACACACCTGAGAGAATACTAAACGAGGACAAGCAATCCGTACCAATAACGACTGGTGGTATGGGCAGAACCCGCCCGTACCGTCCTCTTGTACTAGGTGTCAGCGTGATCGCCTCGTCAAATACTTTCTCCTGGCGAAGACTAGAGGGGGATCCGACATTCACAGCCACCAGAAACCACAAAAAACCACATCTGAAAGGGATCTGAAGGAGGAACTTGGCTGGGGTAAAATCCCAGCTGCTTCATGAACCATTGGAGGATAACGCATCATCCCCTTCATCATCAACCGCTGCATCTCCATCATCACTATTACCGCCATCTCTCATCTATCAGATCTTGTTGTAATTCCAGATTCAACTGTGGTTTGCATTAGATCTATCTCCGTACTTTTATCCATTCATTTGACTATGATGATATTGTTGATTGCTTCCATGTGTGAGTAGTTCCTTTGTTCTTGGGGAGATGGAGAAACCCTAGCACCATTATGAATTTGTAATAAAGATGACCTATTCTTGTGTCCATATGACTTGCTAGTCTATGATAGATTTATGATTTGTGTTTGATATTTCTCTTTAGATGGTATGCATAGTCGTCCACATATCATTTGCACTTGGGATTAAAGGGAGGGGAAAATCCTTTCGATGTGTTTTGGGATCGTACTGCGGAATGGCCTCGTGACAGATCGACGTCGGCTCGTAACCTACATGGTCAAAGGAGGATAAAGAGGGACTCCCTAAGCTAATTATGATATCCACGGGGAAACCCTTAATTGCGGTGGTTTGTATGGGTGATTACTCTCAGACATCGCAGTGGTTATTTAGAGGTGACCTTACTCTTGGCTCAACAAAGTAGCTTCCTACGAGCCTTGTAGTGAACATCATATTAATGAGCTCTCTCCACACATCTCATGACACAAGAAGTATGTTATCTTGATTATTAATAATAACAATATCATGCTAGTGGTGTATCCTACATCCTCGAGAACGTTTTAGCCCTATTGAGTTCATCCACGTTTTCACACAACCTTGTTACTTGTTTTAATTACTTTTCTGCAAACAACCAAAAACCTTTCAAACACCCTTTACTTGAGATCAAAGGCAGCTTAAAGTATCCTTTGGTAGATAGTGACGAGGGGCATAAAGACCTTTACAAATATCTCTCTGTGGGTTCGATATCTTTACTTCGAAACTAGCTACAATTGATCTGTGCACTTGCAATCATCAAGCTATTTTCTGGCACCGTTGCGAGAGAGCTAAGTGCTTTTGGTCTTTGTTCTTATTTGCTAATTTTACTAGTTGTTTTACTAAAGTTGCTTATTCGTTTCAGGTAAGCACCATGACTACTCGGACTGATTAACCAGCTCGATTCTACTAAATATCTCAGGAAGTTCAATAGAGGACTCGTTAAGGAATTCCCGAGTGGGAGAAAACCAGAATACGAGGTCAATGATCATTTTATCGCTACTATTAAAAAAAATTGCAGGAGATGATCTAGATGAGGATCCTTACACTCATTTAATGCATTTTATCGAGCTATGTTGGACTCTTAAACTAAGAGGCTATTCTAATGATGAATTGAAACTTAAAATATTTCACCAATCTCTAACCAGCACTGCTTTGGCTTGGTATAGAATTTGCCCTGCAGAGAAAATTGATACTTGGGAAAAAACTCAAAGGAGAATTTGTGTTTTGATTCTTCCCCAAGGTAAAACTGCTAAAGTAAGAAGGGAAAGGTGAAGGCTTGGTAAGGGCCTTTAAAAGGTATAAGTCCCTACTTAATAAATGTCCCCATCATGATTTACCTAAATGGTATGTTTTACATATTTTCTATGAAGGAATTAATCAAGAAATTAAGCATGAGCTTGACACGAACTCTGGAGGCTCTTTCATGGAGGTAACTATAATTAAAGCTTGGGAACTTTTAGAATGAATTTGCCATAATGGAGAAACATGGGGATTTGATTTAGGAGGCGAAAGAGGTATAAAAATTGAATACGATTGTCTCAATGCTTATAAAGACTTCGGTAAAGTAAAAGAAACTGCTAATGAACTTCAACTTGATGATGATATTATTTTGCAAATCCTTTAGTCTTTTATAGAATACACTGAGGCTCCTAAGAAGGGCTGGCTTCATTACACTCCGCCACCCGAGCCAGTTGTAGAAGATGATCTAATAATCACAGCCCCTGGCGAACCATTAAAGGAGGTATCCCCATGTGTTGAACCCCTTCCTTTCCCAGGGACAGTGAGAAAACATATGATGACTCAGCAACTAGAGGATCAATTCAAAGAAGTAAGTGTACAAGAGGCAGGGCATCAACGAAGGAAGATATTTTAACCATGTTTGCACACTGCAATGTAATTGAGCTAGACACTAAAGCTTCGTGATTCGTCGAAGGAAAGGTAAAGACTAAAAAAGTTGGTAAACCTACTCTCCCTTGCACTTTCGGAGGAATTTCCTATTATGACCTCTGTAACATCAGAACAGCTGTTAACATGATCCCTTTTAATTTTTATTTAAAAATTCAAAACGAACCAACACCAGCTGAACTGGAGGATACAAACATGACTATAATGCTTGCAGATAAAACGATCAGAGTCCCCATGGGAATAATTAGAGATGTTCCAATTTGTGTTGGACCATACAAATACCCCATTAATTTTGTGCTTATTTATATGCCTACTGATGTTTATTGTCCCATCATTTTTGGAAGAACTTTTGTAAATACTGCAGGGGCAAACATAGATTGCAAGAGACAAACTGTGTCCCTCAAGTTTGGTGAAGAGAAAATGGATTTTCATTTCTCCAAATTTGACCATAAGCCGGCTATTGAAGAACTAGAGGATGATGAGTACGAACATGAGGAAGAGGGTAATAACGTTAATTTAGCCTCAATAGTCATTGAGACTTGATGACCCACAAGTATAAGGGGAGTATTGCAGTATTTTTGAGGGAAGTGAAACCCAATTTATTGATTCGACACAAGGGGAGCCAAAGAATATTTATAAGCCTTAACAACTGAGTTGTCAATTCAGCTGCACCTGGAAACAATCTTGCTCACGACAGTTTGTCCATAGCAACGGTTTTGTAATAGCAATAGCAAAGTAATAACAGTAGTAAAAGTAAAGACAATAGTAACAATTGTAGTAAACAGTAGGATTAAAGCGCGATAGACATAGGGACGGATGGACGGGCGTTGCATGGACAAGACAATTCATATAGCAATCAAGACATTGGGTATTTGAAGATAAATAAGATAAAGCATCCAAGTACTAAATAATCATAGGCATGTGTTCCATATATGGTCATACGTGCTCGCAATGAGAACTTGCACAACATCTTTTGTCCTGCCAGCCCGTTTGCAGCGGGCCTCAAGGGAACTACTGGCAATTAAGGTGCTCCTTTTAATAGACCACCAGAGCAAAGCATTAACACTCCATGAACACATGTGATCCTCATCAAAGCCACCCTCTCCGGTTATCCCGATTGCTGTCATTTCGGGGCCTTTGGTTCCGGACAACAATATGTGTATACAACTTGCAGGTAAGATCATAAACAATACTATCATAATGAATCAATAACATGTTCAGATCTGAAATCATGGCACTCGGGCCCTAGTGACAAGCATTAAGCATAACAAGTTGCAACAAAGTCAAAAAGCACTAATAAAAGATACTAGGCACCATGCCCTAACAATCTGATGCCATTGCATGAATGATCTCATCCAATCCCTACCATCCCCATAGCCTATAGCGGGGGATTACTCACTCATAGATGGGGGAAACATGGATGTTCGATGGAGAAGCGATGGTGACGATGATGGCGATGATATCCTCCAATTCCTCGTCCCGTCAGGGAGCCAGAACGGAGTTTCTGGTTCCGAATCATGGAATCTGGTGGTGGCGGCACAACGGAACTCTTTCTGGAAAAACGTCGAACCCCCCTTGGTTTTTAGGTCAAGAGGCAACTTATAGGCGAAGAGGGAGGCCGAGGGGGTGACCGAGGCGGCCACACCAACCCCAGGCGCGGCCAAGCCTGGCCCGTGCGGCCAGGTGGTGTAGGCCCCTCGTGGCCCTCCTCCGTCTTGTCTTTTGGCTCCGTGAGTCTTCTGCTGAAATAGGATTTTTGGCATATTTTCCGGAATTTTTCCTGATAGTTGATTTTTTGCACAAAAACTAGGCACTGATGTCTACGCACTTCTATTCTTGTAGACAGTTGTTGGGCCTCCAAGTGTAGAGGTTTGTAGAACAACAGCAAGTTTTCCCTTAAGTGGATCACCCAAGGTTTAGCGAACTCAGGGAGGAAGTGGTCAAAGGTATTCCCTCTCAAGCAACCTTGCAATCAAGATACAAGAAGTCTCTTGTGTCCCCAACACACCCAATACACTTGTCAGGTGTATAGGTGCACTAGTTTGGCGAAGAGATAGTGAAATACAAGTGTTATGGATAATTATAAGTGGTAATGGTGATAGAGAATAGCTTGGTGGCATGGAAAAGACTAAAGTAAAACTGAAATAAAGATGGAAGCAAGCAAACATGTAACAGATCTAATAGCAAACGGTGTTTCAGTGCTTAGAAACAAGGCCTAGGGATCATACTTTCACTAGTGGACACTCTCATATAAATATCTTCTCTTTATGATACTACTCTTAACTACTCTCCGGTTGGACACTCTAATCAATGGTAGGGCTATAACAGCACACCTCAAAGTAAGCCTTTCCCATCTAGAAACCCCACACTGTCACCTTGAGTACTAGATAGGTCCAACAAACACCACAATTTCATAAAGACATCTAACTCCAAATATAACTCATAACAAGTATTTGTAATCTCTAGCCTAAGTGCCACCATGGTGTGCACGCTGTCACATTCACACAGATGGGGAGAGTAGAGATCTATTAAAGCACTTGAGTAGCAAGGTAGATCTATAGGTTACAAGCTTATGATCACAATATGATCATGCATAGAGAGAGATGAACACATAGCTACCGGTAGAACCCTTAGCCTCGAGAGAGAACTACTCCCTCCACATCATGGGAATCAGCAATGGTGATGGAGATGGTGGTGGAGATCGATGGAGATGGCTCCGAGGGCACTTCCCCGTCCCGGTAGGGTGCCGGAATAGAGACTTTCTGTCCCCCGAATCTCCCCTTCGGTGGCGGCGGCGCAGCGGAACTTTTCGTGGATTTCTGATTGATGACCTAGGGTTTATGCATCGTGAGGCTTCTTATAGGCGAAGAGGTAAGGTCGGTGGGCGGCCAGGGGGCCCACACCACCTGGTGGCACGGCCAGGGCTAGCCCGCGCCACCACATGGTGTGGCCGCCCTGTGGCCCCTCTCCGACTCTCCTTCTGGCTCCGTGAGTCTTCCGGGAAAATAGTAACTTTGGCTTTTGTCCTGTCCAATTTCGAGAATATTCATTTTCTGACTTCCTGGAACCAAAAACAGCAGAAAACAGGCAACTGGCACTGTGGCTCTTGTTAATAGGTTAGTCCAAGTAATCATATGAAAAGTACTCGATAGTGTGGACAAAACACAAGAAAGTAGATAAAACCAAGCATGGAACATCAAAAATTATAGATACATTTGCAATGTATCAACATCCCCAAGCTTAACTCCTGCTCGTCCTCGAGTAGGTAAGTGATAAAAAGAAAGAATAATTTTTGAGGTGACATGCACCATCATAAACTTGATCAAAGTATTTGTAAAACATTCGAAGCTGGGATCATAGTACTTCAATCATAACATGAAAGACAAAGTTCTAGCAATAAGACAAAGAAACTATGTTGCAACATGAAAAGGCACAAACAAAAGGTTCATGAATAACAATGCTTTGCAAGACATTTGTTTGTTTCACATAAAGAAAACATAGCATAGTAGTATTCAGCTTGTCCCTCAATAGAGTAGCAAATATAAATGCATAGGACACCTTCAAAGTTCATAAGAGTGACTAGATACAATAGTTTAAAACAAGAAATATCAAAGTATGCATCAATCAACTAGTCTTGGGACAATGCACATAGAACTAAGAATGACCACTATGCTCTCAAAGTAGGTGCATAAAGATAGAAGGTGGAGACTCAATATAATGGTGGAAGAAATGCCTTTTTATAAAAGGAAGTAGGGATTCAAGTCTCATAAAGAGCTTCCAAAAATTATGGTACTTATAGCTTTCAGCTCTCATTGCCCCTATCATAAGCATCTTTAAGGTGATTAAGGTTAAAGTGACACAACTAAGAGGATATGCTTGACAAGTTATAAACCGAAATCTCATGCCCCTTACTTACGAAGACCGATCCTCATGCTACTCAACTTCAGTCACGAGTAAGCTCTTGTCAGTGTAAGTACATGTGTATCATTAAGAACCGCCAACGGGGTAGCCCTTGCACATGATACGGGAGCTTTCCCATAATCAAAATGACAAGGCAAGCAGACAATGAGCATCCCGGCGATCTTTTTATTTGCTATTTGCATAGGTTTTTATTGAGGATGCTTCATAGAGTGCTCATTATGGTAATGCTCCAAGTTTCCACCATGATTAGGCATGGCTTAGGCTAGCGGCCTAGGCGTTTCTCGAACACACATACAAACTCCATGATCTTACAAGTTCCACTTTTATTTCACACCGCCGGGATCCATAAGCAAAAGAACATGATATCAACGGGGTACAAAGTACAAGTGCAATGTTGAAAGCGTTCCCCATGAAACATGGTTCTGCTAATTTCAACTTATAAAGCACAAGCATATACACAACAGAGAAGGACCCAATGGTTCAAGTTTATTATATGCAAAAAATTAAAGTGTGCCATCAAGTTCGTGAGAGCTTTAATCACTAGTTTTCTCATAACAAGTTTAATTTGGAAGGTAGATAAAAACATGAATATACTTGGAATAGCATAAGCTAGTAGGTAGGTATGGTGGACTCTTTGGAATAACTTGGTTTTTGGAGTTGGATGCATGAGTGGAACTCACACTTGGTTACGGAGGCTAGCAAAAGACTGGGAGCGACAAACTAAGAGAGCAATAATAGCCATAATCATGCAGAGCGACAAAACATCATTGATAAAAGAATAAAGTGATACTACAAGTTGAAAACTAAAGGATCATAAAGGCTATGGTGACTTGAGATAGTCATAACATGGTGTGAGCATGCGCCAAGTCAACCCAAATAAAGCATCAAAGAAGAATACCACTATACTATGCTTTAATATGCTAAAACAACGCATGATTCATCCAAGGCACATTAGCAATCTCAATTGTTTAAAACAAGTCATGCTACAACAAAGAATACTAAGCATAAAGCCAAAACAATATCAAGCATGGCATGACAAAGCATAAGCTATAGTCAAAAACAAGCTCTCTTTACCACTTAAGCATGAACTTTCCTACTCTTTTCCAATCCAAACCAAACTATTTGACAACCAATGTATAAAAGAGGGGGTCCAACCAATTTATTCAGCAAACTAATAAAACCAAGCAAACGAAAAACCAAAACGAAAACAAAAATAAGACGCTCCAAGAACAACACAATTGTGCATGAAACAATAAAAATGAAGTGTTTGGAAGAAACCTGGGATTTTTATTGATGAAGAGGGGGATGCCTTGGGCATCCCCAAGCTTTGACGCTTGTACTTCTTGGATATTTCTTAAGGTGACACGCGTGGCATCCCCAAGCTTGAGCTTTAGTCCATCCTTCATCTCATTACTCATTCCTTCCATACACCTGAAATTTTTCCTTCATACAAAAATTCACACAATCTGTATTAGCAACATTAGTGCACTCAAGATAATAAGTCTTAAGGTTCAGTTTCAACACCCATAAACTTCCATTAAAACACTAGATACTGTAGCACTTCCCTAAAAAAGCTCAATTCCCCAAAAGAACTCAAAAAGGAACCAACAAGAAGCAAATGCAGAAAATGGCAGAAATCTGTCAAAACAGACCAGCAGGTAAAGGCGAATTTTTTCGAAGATCTTCTGTTGCTCAAATCAAAAAGTATTGAACTAATGAAAGTTAGATAACAACCTGGGACAGAAGCACAAAAATTCACGCCTCAAAACGACATACAGAGATTTTACACGAAGTTTTACGGTGAAGCACAGAAATCTGTTTCGGGACAACAACTTTCCCAATCATTACTTCTCTCTCATTAGAGGTTACTCTTGGCACAAAAAGCAAATAAAAAGGATAAAGAGCGGTTATTACAAAGTTAATAACTTCCAAGACTCAACTAAAACTTTTGGGTTATCTCCCAATAAGTACTTTTCTTTAACGCCTTTAAGTTAGGCATGATAGTTTGAGAAGATGCTCACATAAGAAATATGAATTGAAGTAAAAGAGAGCATCAAGAAGCAAATTCAAAGCACATTTAAGTCTAACCCACTTCCTATGCATAGGAATCTTGTAAATAAACAATTCATGAAACCACAAAGCAATAATCATAGTAAAGCAAAACAAGTGCAACTTCAAAATTTTCAACATAAAGAGGGGAAACTTAATATTGTTGAGACACATAAAACCATGTTTCCCTCTCTCATAATAACTTTCAGTAGCATCATGAATAAAAGTAACAATATAACTATCACAAGAAACATTCTTATCATGAGCCACATGCATATAATAATTATTGCTCTCCACATAAGCATAGTCATTCTTATTAATTGTAGTGGGAGCAAATTCAACAAAATAGCTATCATTATTATTCTCATCACCATAATCATCAAATATAGGAGGCATATTGTAATCATAAATTTTCTCCTCAATAGTAGGTGGACTAAAAATATCATATTCATCATTGTAATCATCATATATGGGAGGTATAGTATCATCAAAGTAAAATTTCTCCTCCGTGCTTGGGGGACTAAAATTATCATGCTCATCACAACTAGCTTCCCCAAGCTTTGACTTTTCCATAGCATTAGCAACAATGGTGTTCAAAGAATTCATACTAATAACATTGCTATTAGCATGCAAATAAAGTTCCATAGGTTTTTTAATTTTCTCTTCAAACACTTCATGTCCTAACTCAAGATAAATACTATAAAGCTCTCTAATTTTGTTGTTGTTTCCATTAAGCCTAACTAGTGAAAACAAGAAACAAAAAGACAAAATTGCAGAATCTAAAGGAAATAACTTCGAGCACTCACACCGGAGGATTTGAGTACCTTTTACCTTACCTCCCCGGCAACGGCGCCAGAAAATAGGCGTTTGCCGTGGGAGGTTCTTCTTCTTTAATCCTTCGGTGTGAATACCTTTTACTTTACCTCCCCGGCAACGGTGCCAGAAAATAGCTTGATGTCTATGCACTTCTATTCTTGTAGACAGTTGTTGGGCCTCCAAGTGCAGAGGTTTGTAGAACAGCAGCAAGTTTTCCCTTAAGTGGATCACCCAAGGTTTATCGAACTCAGGGAGGAAGTGGTCAAAGGTATTCTCTCTCAAGCAACCCTGCAATCAAGCTACAAGAAGTCTCTTGTGTCCCCAACACACCCAATACACTTGTCAGGTGTATAGGTGCACTAGTTTGGCGAAGAGATAGTGAAATACAAGTGGTATGGATAATTATAAGTGGTAATGGTGATAGAGAATTGCTTGGTGGCATGGAAAAGACTAAAGTAAAACTGAAATAAAGATGGAAGCAAGCAAACATGTAATAGATCTAATAGCAAACGGTGTTTCAGTGCTTAGAAACAAGGCCTAGGGATCATACTTTCACTAGTGAACACTCTCATATAAATATCTTCTCTTTATGATACTACTCTTAACTACTCTCCGGTGCCGGAATAGAGACTTTCTGTCCCCCGAATCTCCCCTTCAGTGGCGGCGGCGCAGCAGAACTTTTCGTGGATTTCTAATTGATGACCTAGAGTTTATGCATCGGGAGGCTTCTTATAGGCAAAGAGGCAAGGTCGGTGGGCGGCCAGGGGGCCCACACCACCTGGTGGCGCGGCCAGGGCTAGCCCACGCCACCACATGGTGTGGCCGCCCTGTGGCCCCTCTCCGACTCTCCTTCTGGCTCCGTGAGTCTTCCAAGAAAATAGTAACTTTGGCTTTTGTCCCGTCCAATTCCGAGAATATTCATTTTCTGACTTTCCGGAACCAAAAACAGCAGAAAACAGGCAACTGGCACTGTGGCTCTTGTTAATAGGTTAGTCCAAGTAATCATATGAAAAGTACTCCAAAGTGTGGACAAAACACAAGAAAGTAGATAAAACCAAGCATGGAACATCAAAAATTATAGATACATTTGCAATGTATCAGGCACCAAGGTAATTCTGCTGAAAACAGAGTCAGTCCGTGTTAGTTGTATCCAAATCACACAAGTTTAGAGGAAAAACAATAGCAAAAGTGTTCAGAAAAGTAGATACATTTTGGACGTATCAACTCCCCCAAGCTTAGCTTATTGCTTGTCCTCAAGCAATTCAGTTGAAAACTGAGTGAGATAAAAGAAACTTTCACGAACACATTTGCTTCATACGATGTATATATTCTCAACGATCAAGTACTTGGTCAATTCATAATAAGGAATATGCAGATAAGGTTACTCAATAGTCATTGCAAGCTATGAAGAGCTTCTAACTAAAAAATAATAAGTAGCATGCAACATAAATATAAGCAACATTGCAATGCTCATAAAAATGTATGATAGAGTGGTATCTCGCTTGCCTTTGATTGTAGAGAAAATATAAATGCCAAGGCACCTCTGAAGTTCAAGTGAAGACTAGAAGTAAAGATATCAAAGATACAAGCATCAAGGTCATAACACAATTAATAAAGTTTTGAGACAAGCACATTACACTAAGAATGATAACCATGCTCTCAAGAAAGTGCTCATAGAATGTGTGGAGACTCAACAAGGAAATGAAAAGGTTTTGAAAAGTTTGAAAGGCTTCCAAATGCTGAAAGTATGGTACTCATTAGATTTGATCTCTCAATGCCCCTATCATAAGCATCTTTAAATGGTTAAGGTTAAAGTGACACGACTAAGAGGATATGCTTGACAAGTTATAAGTTGATATCTCATGCCCCTTACTTACGAGTACCGAACCTCATGCTACTTAACTTCAGTCACAAGTAAGCTCTTGTCATTGTAAGTACATATGTATCATAGAGAACCGCCAACGGGGTACCCCTTGCACATGATACATGAGCTATCCCATAATCAAAATGACAAAGCAAGTAGACAATGAGCATCTTAGCGATATTTTTATTTGCTATTTGCATAGGTTTTTTATTGAGGATGCTTCATAGAATGCTCATTATGGTTATGCTGCAAGTTTCCACCATGATTAGGCATGGCTTAGGCTAGCGGCCTAGGCATTTCTCTAACACACATACAAACTCCATGATCTTACAAGTTCCCTTTTTATTTCACACCGCCGGGATCCATAAGCAAAAGAATCATGATATCAACGAGGTACAAAGTACCCGTGCAATGTTGAAAGCGTTCCCCATGATACATGGTTCTGCTAACTTCAACTCATAAAGCGCAAGCATATACGCAACAAAGACGGACACAATGGTTCAAGACAAGTTCGTGAGAGCTTTACTAACTAATTTTCTCATGAAAAGGAAACATTTTATTTGGAAGAAAACAAGGCATATTGAATATGCACGGAATAGAAAATGATGCTAATAGGTAGGTATGGTGGACACTTTTGGCAATATTGGTTTTGGGGGATTGGAAACACGAGTAGAACTCATACCCAGTGCAGGTGAAGGCTAGCAATAGTAAGGGAGCGACAAACGAGAGAGCAATAACTGTCATAATCATGCTTGCAACAAAATAGGACTTAATTATGGCATGAAAGTGATTCAAGACCCCTAAGGCAAAATAATTCATCGAGGCTTAACTAATTATGTTTCAGTCATATGCATGCGTGAGCATGTGCCAAGTCAATTCAAGTGAAACATTCAGAGGGAGATACCACAGTGTCATACCAAGTTATGAATAGAGCAATGCAAGCAAACATTCATATGACATGCTACAAACCATTAGCAAGATGGAGCTAATCATAAGAAAGCAATGCAAGCAAACATTCATATGACTACTAAGCATCCATAAATAACATACACCTTACATGAACAGACTAAGTATGCCCACAATGATGAGTATATGTACAAAAATGAAAACAAATAGAGTTTGTTACCAGCCTCTTACCACACCTCAAGTTGTCATTAATCTTCATTATTGCCCTTCACTTGTGTGGCTTGAATAATAACATGAAACCCAACTCCACTGAAGATTGCCGACCCCTACAATGAAATTCACAAAACCAAAGAAGAACAACAAATATTTTTGGTGTTTTTGATTTTTAAAGGTAAGAACAAAAAGGAAGAACACGCAAAGCAAAATCTTTTTGGTTTTTTCGAATAGTCCAATCAAAGCAAAAAGGAAGAAGCAAACCAAGGCAAAAAGAAAAGAATCAAACAAAGAGAAACAACAAAAATATTTTTGGTCTTTTTGTGTTTTGGAAAGCAAAAGAAAGCGAAACATGGATATACAAAGTACCGACTGAACATGATATGTAGATGAGTATGATGTCGGTGTACCTCCCCCCAAGCTTAGGCTTTTGGCCTAAGTTGGTATCAACCGCAACGCGGATAAGGGTTCCAAGCCGGCGGGTCATTGTGAGAATGATCGTAGTTAGGCCCTCAGGAAGAAGAAGAAGCTCCCCAATCATAGGTAGGCTACTGGTACGAAGACTCCCCCTCATTCGAGGGCTGGACCGAATCATCTGTAATCTCCCTTCCAGTATCCTGCTCTTGCTGGGAGACCTCCCCCAGATATGCATCGAGCTCTTCCTCGGTGAGTGACCATCCTTCCCTGGTATCAAGGTTAAACAAAACAGGTGCAGGCAAAAGAACAACATGCTCGGACTTACTCCTTCTCCAACCAGCCTTGAGAAAGGTTATTTCATAAGACAAATCACTCAAATTAGCCCAAGAAGAAACAAATTTATGTTGTATCATGGAATTAAGGTCAAGCCTCTCTATGGGAAACTGTAGGTCTAAATGATGAGGCACTACACCATGCAAAGCTAATAAACGAGAGGCGATGAGGCCTCCACAAATTCCACCTTTCTCGCGGTTAGCAGCAAGACGGAAAGCTATCAAGGCACCCAAATTGTAAGTCCTATCTTGTTTTAAGGTGGCTGAGATGAATGCTAGATCATATGAGGATAACTTATTAGCAGTTTGCCTAGTGAGAACACACTTGGCAATAAAGTAAGCAAAGTAGCGAATAGATGGGAGATGAATATTACGAATTTTCCCACTCTCCTTTGAGAAGTTGCTCCCTTGGCAAATCTCCACATACAAGTCCATGAGTGGTGCATGTCGCTCTTTAATCCTTTCACACGATCCCCACTGGGGTACTTTAATAGCTGCACAAAAGTCATCAAAAGGAAGGTTGACGGCTATATTGTAAATTTTGTAGTGAACCATGGGGTTAGGCAAAGAGCAACTAAATCGAAAGTCCTACACCACAAACGTAGTTAGTTTCCCAAATTGGTAAGGTTCATCTCCCACAAAATGCTCCAATCATGCATTAGCAATTAAAGTATGGAAGTCCTGAGAAATCCCTGCAGCCGTCATGAATTCGAGGCATGGATAGATGGAAGGAAAAACTTCCTCCTCTCGGTGAACCTTCATAACCTCAGGCACCCTTAGTTCATGTTGGTTGAGTTCGTGTTCATTCATATTCTTTTCTGAAATTTAGGACAACCATCATACAAGTGATTGCAAAGTGAATACATAATGAAGGGAACTACTCATAGGGACTTGTAAGAGGCCTAAACATGCATCAAAACAATTTCTCTAAGCATTGAACAAGCTTACAAGCTCTCATAACCTGTCACCTACGGCAGCAAAATACTCAAAATATAAACCACTAAACACAAATCTACTTGGACAAGCGGAGGAGTCACATACCGGATAACGAATGTTCCAAATTTTAGCAGCGAACATGGGTGATACGTCCATTTTGCATCACTATTCTATGTCTTAATGCACTATTATTCATTGATATATTTCGTATTGAGAGGTGATACTTATGTTATTTCATCTATTTTTCAATGGTTGATGACTTTTGGAGCATGGACCGCTGCAGTCAGGATTCCGATGGAAAAGGTGCTGTTTGGAGGCAAAATTCGCGAAGATCAGAAAATCCGGGAAAATATACGGAAAATTCTATTTTTCCAGAAGACTCAGGATGCCAGAAGATGGAGTGGAGGTGGGCCACGGGGCCCACACCACCCCATGGCGCTGGCAGGCTAGGCAGCGCCAGGAGTGGTGTGGCCACCCCGCCCACTCCAGCCTCTCCCTTTGGCGATATCAACCTCCCAAACCCTAAGACTCGGGGCGACCACAGAAGATTCCGCCTCATAGGCGGAAAACACCGAGAGAGAAAGATCTCTCCGGCAGACAGATTTCTGCCGGGGGAATTCCTTCCCGGAGAGGGGAGATCGTCACCATCAACACCACCATCAAGCTGGACTTCATCGGGATCATCATCATCATCATCACCACCATCATCACCATCAACACCCTCATCATCATCTCCATATTGTTGTAACAATTGCGTTGAATCTTGCATAGTTCATAGGGGAAACTTTCCTAGTGTTGATTACTCTTTGTAGTTGATGTTGTTGAGTGAACCATTGAATTATTGTTTATGTTCAGATTGTTATACATCATTATTCCATCTCTGATCATGATCCATATGATGTCTTGTGAGTAGTTCGTTTGTTCTTGAGGACATGGGAGAAGTCTTGTTGTTAGTAGTGGAGTTATGTTGAGAAAGATTTAATAGATTGTTATTTAAGTTGTGGTGTACTTCTTCTAGTGGTGTCATGTGAACGTCGACCACATGACACTTCACCTATATGGGCCTAGGGGAATGCATTGTGTATTTGGCTACTAATCATAGGGGTGGCCGGAGTGACAGAAACCTGAACCCCCGTTAGGAAACCATTGCACAAGGGACGTAAGGGTCTTAGAGTTTAAAGCTGTGGTTAGGTTTCTACCTTAATTACTTTCTTGTACTTACGGATGTTTGCAAGGGGTATAATCACAAGTATGTATTAGTCTTGGATGGGGCGGTACATTAGCACAGGTTCACCCACACAACACTTAGCAAGCTAGAGAAGATTAATCGACTATATGAAGCGAAAGCACTTGACAGTCTTCCCATGTGTCCTCGAGAACGTTTGGTCATCTATAGAAATACAACCGGCTTGTCCTTTGCTGCATAAAGGATTGGGCCACTTGGTGCATTTATTCCTACTGTCTTTTGTTTACTCATACTTTGTTTACTTGCTTTATCAAAAACCCCTAAAAATCCGTTTGCTAAGTATTTGCGGAGAATTCCTGATCCATACCACTAGCCAGCACCTTCTGCTCCTCGTTGGGTTCGACACTCTTACTTATCGAAAATACTGCGATACACCCCCTATACTTGTGGGTCATCAAGACTATTTTCCGCGCCATGCCGGGAGTGAAGCGCTATTGGAGAGTGGAACTGGTAAAGGAAACTTCTACTGTGAGTATTGTTTACTTCTGCTAGTTGCTTTATTTTTGTTATGGATAATTCACTGAGTTTCTTATTTGGTAATGCTACTACCACTGCTAAGGTAGTAGATAAGCCACCACCTGCTGAGAATGATGTTTTCAAAATACCTACAAGAATTATTGATCGTGTTATGGATAACTATTATGTTGGGGATGGAACTGTCCATCCCGGTGATCATTTACTCTTTATACACGAATTATGCGGGTTGTTCAAGTGTGGAGGTATTACTACAGATCAAGTTAAGAAGAAACTATTCTCATTATCACTTAAAGGAAGAGCTGAGGAATGGTATAAGCTGCTGAAGAATGGTCAAGCTCTGGAATGGGAGGAAGTAGTGCCTCTCTTTTATTCAAAGTTTTATCCTCCTAGTGAGATTCATAAAGACCGGAATCAAATATACAACTTTTGGCCTCTTGATGGAGAGAGTACAGCTCAAGCTTGGGGGAGATTGAAGTTACTAATGCTCAAATGTCCCATTCATGAGCTCTCCAACAATATTATTATCAACAACCTTTATGCAAGGCTCCCTCTACATGACAAGGATTTATTGGATGCTTCTTGTGCTGGATCATTCACTCGCATGGAAGAAGAAGCTAAATGGGATCTTCTGGATCGTATTCAAGACAACGCTGAAGCTTGGGAGAATGACAAAGGTAGAAAGTCAGGTATAAAATATGATTATGAATGCATTGAATCTTTTATGGGAACTGATGACTTTCAAAATATTAAAAATTCTTATGGTCTAGACTCTCAAGCTATTGCTTCTTATTTTAAGGCTTTTGCTTCCTATATTGAAGTGCCTAAAAAGAAGTGGAATAAGTATCATGAACCTTATAAAGATATTGCTAAGAGTGTTTGACATGGGTATACCCTACAGGTACTCGACCTTGGTATATACGGTCCAAATACGTATAGGCCCACGGTGTCGCCAAGGCCCAGATGGAAGGACTCGAGTAACCTACGGACTCTTGATTGCTTGAACATCAAGAAAAAGCTAAATATAGAAAGTTTGAAGGGGAAAACCCTAACTTGTAACCGACTCGACCTGCTACCCGAGACCTAGCCTATCTATATAAAGGCTAGGAGGGGGCGGCGAGGAGGACACACGCAACCCTAGTTTCCACAAACCCTCGCCAGATTGCATCTGCGCACCATTGTAACTTTCGACTCCTTCAATAAATCCACGAGCAGACAAGCAGGAGTAGGGACCTCTACGAGGCCTGAACCTGGGTAAATCATTTGTCCCCTGTGTGCTTGTTTGCTAGCCGATAGATGTCTCCAGCGCTCCCTCCTTCTCCAAACACAAGTCCATAACAATGGGCATTGATGAGTTAAACCCTCGTCAATTGGCGCCGTCTGTGGGAATTTGGAGTGCTGATGTTGCGGCTTCTTTGGCCCCATCAACTGCGATCTACAACTCCGCAACAGTCGAGATTCGCCAGCTCTTCGGCGCCTTCGACTTCACCGTCCACACGCCGGCCACCCGCCCGGCCTTCGAGTCCATGGGCGACGGAATCAGATTGGCGATTGGGAGCTTCCGCTTCCAAGTTGGTCAGATGGGCACGCTTCGCATGCCTAATCAACCGACAGCACCGGCGATTGCCCCGGCATCATGGTTCCCTCCATCGATCGGCACCCTCAGCAAGCTCAATGCTCTGGTGGCAGTCGGGAACACGGTCAGCGACAGCAGTCGCGACTCCGATCTGAGCGATCTGGTCACAGAAGATGGAACCTACGGTTCTGAATATGAAAGTTGTGGAAGCAACAGCTTCCCCAATCACTTCATGTGCGCCGTCATCAACGCAGGCGATACCTCTGCCAATCGCGGCAACGGTGGTAACACCGGCAACGGCACCGATCCACCCAACATCGGCAACGGTGGCAACGTCGGTAACAGCGCCAACGGAGGAGCAGTCGAACCTCCCAGCATAATCAATGAGCAAACTGGCGAACGTGTCGTAATCAAGCTCAATGAGGAAGAGTGGGAGCGCTGCCGTGAAGCCCTACGAGGTGCACCTCTACCCTTTGGGTCCCCGCAGGAGCTGCTGATGGGCTACCACTTGCTCCTAAAAGAAGAATTAACGCGCCAAAAACAAGTAATCTCGCAACTTCAGGCGCGTAAAAAGGCAGCGGACGAATCAAGCCTTCGTCGCGCTGGGCTCTCCTCCTACGGAGGATCCTCCTCAAGAGGCAATGAGTACCTCGCCAAGAAGAGGCAATCACGGATGGCTCACCTCACCGAGAAAGAGCGCATAGAGGCCGCGAAAGTCCTCGACTTTGGCTCTATGACAGTCGACATGAGAGGCAACGTGGTTCCCAGAACGCCGCAGGCTGCGGTGACAGCAGCCACCATGTACCTCCTCAATAACCAGCCGCCAGCTGGAGATCCCCGAACTGCCATGCACCAATCTACGATCACGGGTTTGGGGCTAATCGAGGCCGCCCTCGACAAGGTGCCAGTACCAGACCCAAAAAAAGGCAAAGCGCTAGCAAAGCGCCACTCCTCGCCCTCGTCCAGCGATGACAGTCACGACCTGTCTCGACGCCACCGCTCACGGCGACACGATCGTGACTACGATGCACGCGACGAACTCACACAGCGCAAGATCGACAAGTCAAGGGCACGACATGCTCGGTCGACTGACTCAGAAGAAGAAGATGGGGAGCTCTGCGGCGCCAGATGCTTCAGCAGATCCATCAGGCAAAAGCGAATGCCTAAAGGGTTTAAACTCCCATCGGAGAACCCAAAATTTGATGGTCTGCAGGACCGCAAGATCTGGCTGGAGGACCACATCTCCTCCGTCAGGCTACATGGAGGCAGTCGAAGTACTGCGATGCAATGCTTGCAGCTACAGCTGCAGGGCGCCGCCCGGGCATGGCTCAATAACCTTCCACGCGGATCCATTCGCAGTTGGGATGAGCTGGTCTACTGCTTCATGCGCAACTTTAAGGGCACGTACAAACGACCCGCCTTAATCAAAGAACTGAGATGCTGCCAGCAAAGATCTGGCGAATCGCTGCGCTCTTACATCCAAAGGTGGTCCATCATCAAGAACTCCGTGGAGAACATCTCGGAAGACCGCGCGATTGACGTATTCAACAATGGTGTCCGCCGCAAGGAACTCAGGGAGGAGCTAGGCCGCTCAAAACCCCAGACCATCGACCACCTGATGGAGATCGCGAATCGGTGGGCCGATGGAGAAGATTCGGTGAAGAATCGCGTTCACTCCAACGAGGAGGCAGAACTCGAACGCAGACACGACCGCCGGGGCAAGCGTCGCATGCGCGTCTACGACGATCGCGATGACGTCAACATGGTCGCAGCCGGCTACGCCGATAGACATGACGATAACCGCAACAGCGGATACCGCAGCGGCGGATACCGCGACCCCGGGAAAACCATGCAAGTGTGGCAACGCCGCACTCGCGATGAAGCACCTGCGACCTCCATCGAGGATAAACTGTCCGGGCCATGCATGGTACACTTCTACATCAACAAGCATGATGGCAAGAGAAAGTCCAGCCACCTCCTCAAGGACTGCCGCGAGTTCCTCAAGCTACACGAGGGATTGGTTCGGATGAACCGCAATGCAGTCGAAAGAGGCTACAGAGCCGCTCCAGGCACCGTGGCACATGGCGCACCACAACCACCACCTGGGCCACCCCCGAACGGAGCTGCACCGGACCAGCACCACGGAGGCGAACCGTACCCACGAGCCATGGGTACCATGATGATCCAAAAGGGGCGCCCCTCCAACAGGGTGCAAAAGGCCATCACTCGCCAAGTCAACTTGGCCATGCACTCGCCACCATCCACCACTGAGTACCTCAGTGGCAGTGAGTCGTGCATTACCTTCGACAAACACGACCACCCGCCCCAAATACCTCGCCCAGGTCATTTCCCCCTCGTACTCGAGGCGCAAATTGGAGGCTTCGACATGAGTCGCGTCTTCATGGACGGCGGAAGCGGCATCAACCTCATATTCGTGAGTACCTTGCGAGCAATGAGGATCCCTCTAACCTGCTTGGAGGCATCGGACACAACGTTCAACGACATCATCTCAAGAAAAGGCGTATACCCCCTGGGCAAAATCAACCTGGACGTCATCTTTGGCACGCCGAAGAACTTCCGGCGCGAGCGCATCGACTTTGAAGTCATCGACTGGCCCTCACAATACCATTGCATCCTTGGGCGCGTCGCATTCACCAGGTTCATGGCAGTACCCCACTACGCCTACCTGTAGATGAAAATGCCAGGTCCCAACAGCGTCATAACAGTCAACGGGAACTTCGAGCGATCTGACGCTTGCGACAGGGAATTCAATAGAATCTCCCAGTCCTTTGGCATGCAGGAGGAACTCGCAAGACTGAAAGAGACGACAGACAACAGTCTACCTCCCTTGAGTAGGCCAAGCTCACCTGATCTCTCCTTCGACTCATCCGTGCACACAAAGAAGGTGCAGGTCCATCCATCAGATCCCGCCAAGACGACCCTCATCGCCAACAACTTGAGTCCCGCATAGGAACTCGCGCTCGTCGAATTCCTCCGTGAGCACTGGGAAATTTTTGCCTGGTGTCCTGCGGACATGCCAGGAGTTCCCAGGGAATTCGCCGAGCACGCACTCAACGTCAACCGACTACAAGGAATGTGGTATACTATGACCTTTTGAAAGTGACCCCAAAAGAAATCGTCATAAATTTATGACGATCTTGCGACAGATGGTCATGAGCTGTTTGGGAGGGGCAAAGGATAGCAAATGCATGACGATTTGGCCCAAAAACGTCTTAAATTCATTACACGAAATCGTCATAAGCTGGTATGTACTGTTTAGGGCCTTCTTTGGAGCTTACTACGACGATATAAAATCAGTCATGATCAGTAAAAACATCGTAGTAAGTTAAGCACTAGGGTGACCGTGCTGCCACCTCACCCATGTGATCCACGTGTCGCTCCTACGTGGTAATTTTAATTTTAACTTGTTTACCCTATTTTTTTAATTTTAATTTTTCTTTTGGGTCGCTTGTGTTACTTGTATACCATTTTGGACCGTTTGTGTTACTTGTATACCGGGTGGGCCGATTCACCCATGTCGGGCCCAAATAGCCTCGTTGGCCCAGGCAGTATTAAGCAAAAAAGGGTGCGCGAGCGGGGACTCGAACCCACGACCTAGCGCTGTGAGAAACATGTCGTGACCAGTATGCTAGAGTTGTGTTGTTGTATACAAGGTAGTAAGGATTTTATCTATACTATTACTGGTAGTCTGCTATCATGGGACGATGCTCCAACGGCAAAGACACTTATGAAAACAGAACACGCACACTGCAATGGCGGGCGATGCTGAGCAGTGGTGACCACGGAGGAAGGGGAGGCGGGGATCTGGACCGGTAGTGACCGGAGGAGGGGGAGGGGGCGGGGGCAAGGCGGAGGGGGAAGGGGCGGGGGCAAGGTGGAGGGGGAGGGACAGGTGGTGACTCGCCTCGGCCACGTCACGCAAGGGTCTTGGGCGGTGGCCGGCAGAGGGGCTGCGGCGGTCGTGACAGGAGGAGAAACTGAGCCGGTGGTGACTGGAGGAGGGGCAGCAGCAGTGGTGACCGGCGGGGTAGGCGGCCACGGCGAGCACTGAAGCTCTGTTACCTCGCCCGTGCCCTGAAGCTGTCACGGTATGCACCGCTCTCTTCTCTCCCCTGTTAATTTCCCTCCTGTTAATTCCATGTAGGTTTTGGTTTAATTCCATGTAGATTGGCAGTGATATGACGTTTAGAATCAATTCAAGCCTTTTAATTTCCCTATTAATTTCAAAGGCTGGTTTCATTAGGGTTTCAAAATCCTGTTAATTCCATTTAGGTTTTGGTCTAATTTCTGCTAGCTACTATTTGAGTGTACACTTCGGTGCAATTCTAACGTGCAACATTTTTTGGTCTTTTGCAGATGGACAGAAGCTGGATAATAAAAGGAGTTAGAAGGCTTTCTTATGAGCATCTAAGGGGAGTGGATGAGTTTATACGATTTGTTCGTAGAAGTGTTCCCGATGATGCTCAAGTTTTATGGCCATGCCCCAGCTGTATGAACCGCGTTCAACAAACTCTACCAAATGTAGAGGCTCATCTGCTAATGCGTGGGATGGCATCCACGTATGATAGGTGGATCCATCATGGAGAGCCTTTACATCCAGAACCCGGAGCTGAACCTGAACCTGGCGGTGATGATGGCGGTGAGTTTGTACAAGATGATGTTTCACAAGAGGATGTTGGTTTTGAGGCAGAGGATGGCTATGAGGATGATAGAATCCCTGATCTATTTAGGGATTTGTACGAGTCTGAACCGCAAGGTTCTAGAGAGCATACAAGCTATGCCGAGATGATAGAGGAGGCCAAGCGTGCAACTAGTGATGGTGGGGCATTGTCCAGATTTTCTTTTACCGTGAAGTTACTCCATGTCAAGTCCTTCTACCGAATCAGCAATGTTGCCTTCAACGCAATACTCCGTATCTGGACCATCCAATATCCTAAAAGTGCAATTCCCAAGTCTTGTGAAGAAGCATCTGGTATAATCGGTAGATTGGGGCTTGGTTATGATTCAATCCATGTATGCCCGAACAACTGTATCTTGTTTCAGAACACGTATGCCAAGCATGACAACTGCCCAAAGTGTGATGCCTCTAGGTGGAAAGATGCAGATGGGAGGAAGCAGATACTGGAGAAGGTGTTGAGGTACTTTCCTGTGATTCCAAGGCTACAGAGGATGTTCATTTCGAAGCAACAGTCGGAGGATGTACAATGGCACAAGCTAAAGCGGCAACCCGTGGATAATGAACTTAGCCATCCAGCTGACGGAAAGGCATGGAAAGATTTTGACGAAAAACATAAAGAGTTTGCCGCCGATGCGAGGAACATCAGACTCGGCCTTGCCACAGATGGCTTTAATCCATTTGGAATGAGCTCAAAATATAGCATGTGGCCGGTATTTGTCGTGCCATACAATCTTCCACCATGGGCATGTATGGATCAGTCCAACTTCATGATGGCTTTGTTGATCCCGGGTCCAAAATCTCTAGGAAAGGATTTTGATGTCTTTATGGAGCCCTTGGTAGAAGATTTGCTCAAGCTCTGGGAGGGTGTCAGTACCTATGATGCCCTGAGCCCTGATAAGTTTGATCTCCATGCTGCGGTCATATGGTGTATCCATGATTTCCCGGCGCTACACACTTTGTCTGGGAGGCTCATGTCTGGTTATCAAGCATGTGTGCGTTGTGACAAGGATCCGTCCTCGGAAAGAATAAGGAACAAGATATGTTGGACCGGGGGCCGCCGTTTTCTTCCTCGCAACCATCCTTGGTGAAAAAGCAAGGATTTCAATGGAAAAACTGAAACCCGCGACCAGCCGACGGAGTTCACTAAAGAAGAGCTCGAGCAACAGCTTCACAATGTGAAAGATGTGAGACCTGGAAAACATCAAAAGAAAAGGAAGCGTGAGGATGGTCAATGCTGGGACCGGAGGGCTATTTTGTGGGACCTCCCATACTGGGCAGATCTCAAGTTGAGGCACAACCTTGATGTAATGCACATCGAGAAAAACATATGTGATAATCTGCTTCGCACATTTATGAACATCGACGGGAAGTCAAAGGATACAGTTAACTCTAGGCTTGATTTGGAAGACATGGGCATAAGAGAAGATTTGCATTTACAGCCTGTTGAGGGTGGAGAGTCGTTTGAGATGCCACAAGCATGGTATACAATGACTAAAGATGAAAAGCTTGCATTCTGTGAATTTATAAGAGCGGTGAGATTTCCAGATGGGTATGCCACTAACCTAGCAAAATGTGTGTCTCCTGATGGATGCAAGCTCCAAGGACTGAAAACTCATGATTGTCACATCCTCCTCCAAAGGATTTTACCGGCTGGGCTCCATGGAATTTTGGATAAAGAAATATATGAAGCAGTTGCTGAGCTGGGGAATTTCTTCAGAGAGTTGTGCTCCAAAACACTGAAGCTATCTGTTCTTGAAAGACTCGACAAAGAAATCGTAGTTATCCTTTGCAAGCTTGAAAAGATCTTTCCTCCGACCTTCTTCATGGTGATGGTTCATTTGACTGTGCATTTACCCAAAGAGGCAATGCTTAGAGGCCCCATACAATACGGCTGGATGTACCCTGTCGAAAGAAGGATGCTAACATTTAAGCGTTATGTGCGAAACACCGCTAGGCCTGAAGGGTCGATTGCCGAGGAATATGTTGTTGATGAGTGCCTTACATTTTGCTCGAGGTACTTCGACGATGTGGAAACAAGATTCAATCGGCCGGGCAGAAATAGAGAGCGGATGATTCGCACATCGGTGATGTCTCGGTTTTCAACCATGGTGTAAACCTTCTTGGAGGGTCGGAGTACTTAGAGGCTGGTGATGACTATGACAAGATGCATTGGTATGTGCTAAGGAGTTTCCCTGAGGTTCTACCATATATCGAGTATGTCATCTCTTGTGCATGCACCCTTATATTTTTTCTTGAGTTGGAAGGAACCCATGTGCAAGCTCGATGATTTAATTAACTTTATGTTTTTGTTGGCATTGCAGGTTGTGCAAAGAAGAACTTAATAAGAAAGATAGCTGCATCAATGTTGACAGATGGCTCGTGAAGGGATTTGCTAAATGGTTTAAGAATCATGTGAGTTCTTTAGTCTTGGAATCCATTAGCACATGATTTTTTTGTGTTTTTGTTATTAACCTTGGTTTATCTATGCAGATTGGAAAATTGCATGAGGACAATAAGGTCAGTGATGATCTTTTTGCTTTGGCATGCGAGCCGGATAGGCGCGTGAGGCTGTATTCAGCGTGTATTGTTGACGGTGTCCGCTACCACACTGTTGACCGCGAGAAAAATAGAAACACGCAGAACAGTGGAATAGTTGCCGAGGGAGACCATGATGGTGAAGACATGGACTTCTATGGTCAGCTCAAAAGCATCATAAGGCTCCAGTACAACTCCAGCAAAAGCGTCCATCGATCGGTCGTCTTGTTCCGTTGTGATTGGTTTGATCTTGGTGGCACGAAGACAGGGATCCAAGAAGACGGACACTTCAAGAGCATTAACACTGGAAGGTGCTGGTATAAGAGTGATCCATTTATTCTAACGACACAAGCAACAAAGGTGTTCTATGTGCCAGACACCTATTTGCATGGAAATTGGCAAGTTGCGCAAAAGTTTCAGCTTAGACGTTTGTGGAGTGTGAAAGAAACTGAAATGGAGAAGGATCTCAATGGTGGTGGCGGTGGTCTAACATACCAAGATGATAACACTGATGAAGTTCCAGTGCAACAGAAAGAACCCGGTGTGCATACCAGATTGCGAAGGATCCAGGAACGAGTGTTACTTGATGCTTCATTCGTAGAAAACATTAGGAAAAGAAAGAAGGAGGGCCATGAACACGAGGATGATGAAAACATGGTGGATGACACAGCCCACCCGTACTGTAGCGATGGTGAAGATAATTTCCAGAGGCATTTCGACGATGATGATTAGTAACAACAGGCAAGGTAAATTATATCCTCCATTACCTTTTCTTTTTTATTTCATTGCTAGTGGCTCACTGGAAACTGCTAATCTCTGTTGCAGCAGTGAGGAGGAGCAAGACCAGGGAGCAAGATCATGTCATTTTTATCCCGGCTATAATCTTGACATTTTAGTTCTTTGGAAGATCATGTGCTTATCCCGGCTGTAATCTTGACATTTTAGCATAGTTTCAGAAAAGTAATACTTGAATGGTGTATTGACTGTTATATGATTTCTGATGTTCTTCTGTGTCCAACCTGGGCTTCTCTAGATCAGATTGTGTGAGTTCTGAATCTATCAGAGAAAAAGGAAAAATAGTGAGGGGCATGGGACTCGAGCACAGGACCTCCTACTACTCTTCTATGTGAATTGCCATTGCACCATACTAGTAATCTTGTCAGATACAAGAGCCCAAACTTTTTTATACTTATCACAGGAATGACAACTAGATACAAATAATAGCCCAGGATCATTTCATATATCACAATAGTAGCACAGAATCATTTCATAGATCACAGTAGTAGCACAACATCATTTCATATATCACAGTAGTAGCACAAGATCATTTCATATTGATCACAGTAGTAGCATAGGACCGTTTCATAGATATAAGTACTAGCATTTCATAGATATAAGTACAGACCATAGTTCACAACTAGTCTGGGCATTCCAAAAGCAACCTGCTAGCTATAGGACCATAGTTCAACCTGTAGCACAACAACCTGATAGCACCTGACAGCAACATGACCATAGTTCAACCAACAGGACCATATTTACAACCAACACAACCAGCTGATTACTTGACCTTCTTAACGAGCAGCTTAAGTCCATCCATAGGACTGCGGCGGAAGCGAAACATGAAGATATCGCCTTGTTGCATCCCGGTCGCCGCCACCACATGGGACCAGTTGGTCGTAAGCTGTGCTCCTTGACACTTCCCTTTACCCATAATCATAGTGACTACTATGGGCTTATGGCCGCTACAGAAGACCCTTAACTTTGTTGGGAAGTCCTTGTACCACTTGATGTAGGCATTGATGAAGGCCCTTGGGAAATACTACAAATTAATTGAACCAATCAATCAATGGTAGAAACAATTGGGAAATACTTCAGTAATCAAAGAATGATCATCAAGGGACAATTTGTTTACCATTTTAGCACTTGGCTCTTTGGTGTTCGATGGCTGCATGGTGCATACATAAACTTTTAATGTGGGTTTTTTCCTTGCAAGTTGCCTCAGGGACATCACTTGAGTCTGTTTCAGAGCAACCTTGTTGCCATACACACACCACTTATCAAAACTGGTACATTCCTTTGCCTTGGGACCTACATGCAAGGAAAAGCCACATTTTCAAATCAGCAATGCAAACAGCATGAGTAAAATATAAAGTAAAGGAACAATGGCAGAAAAGGATTTTTACCTCGACGCATGACAATCTTGTTGGCGGTAATGACTCTTCAATAGCGGCGTTCTTAGCGCGCCGCTTAGCCTTAGCTTTCTTAGCAGCTTCTTTCTTTGTAGTAGCCTCCGTAGCAATGGTAACTTCGTCATCCGAGCTAAGCTCGATGGCCCCAGGATAGTCCATGGTCAACTACCAAGAAAAGCATGACAGCAATGTTAACATACAGAATGCACAAAATCAATGAAGCTAAAAGAGAATGCACAAAATTTAGGCTTATCAAGTGAATTAATGTGGCCTCAAAATCATATATGCACTTCAGGCCGGGCATTTGATGAATGTTGCTTGCTTTGCAATGTTGCTTTGCAATGTGGCTTATCTTATATTTATCTGCAGACTACCACCTAAATCCCGTTAACATGCAGACTACTCCCCTTAGAGAAACAAATAGGTGTATCAAAGAAAATAGATCCGAATCAAAATGTAATGGTGGGTAGGGGCTTGCAGGGAAGGGGAGCGAGAGGGGCTACGGGGGAGGGGCAGGTCACGGCTCGCCGGACGGGAAGCGCCGACGCTGGCCTAGATTTCGAGCAAGATGGGGAGGGACAGGGGCTTACGAGGAGGCTTACCGGGAGGGGGACAGGGGCTTGCGGGAAGGGGAGTGAGAGGGGCTACAGGGAAGGGGCAGGTCGCGGGGCAGGTCGTGCCTCGCCGGACAGGAAGCGCCGACGCTGGCCTAGATTTCTAGCAAGATGGGGAGGGACAGGGGCTTACGGGGAGGCTTAAGCGGGGAGGGGGAGAGGGGCTTGCGAGGAAGGGGAGCGAGAGGGGCTTACCGGACGGTGCTTGCTGGCGGTGCTCGAGGAGCGGGTGGAGGGAGGCAGATCGGCGGAGCTCTAGGAGGGAGGAAGGCAGATCGGCGTCGGCGGTGCTCGAGGAGGGAGGAAGGCGAATGGCTCGAGGAGGGGTAAGGAGTGGGTAGCAGATTAGTAAAAGCATTGGGGAGTAACTCTGTTCCTAAAAAATGATTTTAGCCATTGGAAATCATTGAAAACACATTCTTAATAAAAAAATTTATTTTTCCTTTTGCATTGAAAACACATTTAGCGAGGCCCATCCTTTTCGTCGCATAAAAATGCATTTTCCATTTTCCGAATGCCAAAACCGGGGCGTTCTGTGAAGTAACCACCGAGTGACAGTTTCAGAATGGAACCAAACCATTTTTAAAAAAATACTGGAGCACCTTACATGGACAATTTCCTAAAAGTGGTATCTGAAACCTTTTCGTCCAACCCTCGTGAAAAAGACAAATTCCTGCCGAATCCGTAGGAAGTGGGGCCGGTTTGAACTACAGATACATGATCTAGTGCTCGTGTTTTTTTGCAAAAATGATTTTTAGGTTCACAATACGATGATTCTTCATAGATCCAGTGCAAGTTTAGCGAGGCCCATCCCCTAGCTAAGAACCTTCATTCCCGCCGTTTTGACCAAAGTTTGAAACACGCATAAAAATTTCAAAAATGGTCCGAACAATGTAAAACCTTCGCGTCGCGTCATTTTATGTGACACAGTTCCAAGGAAAAATATCAAACTTGGTGTATTGATTGCATCCCGAGAAAACCTTCTCACAAATGAGCTATCATGTTCGAGGTTTCATGACTTTTATGCCAAACGGCCAATGTTATGGCTAGAGTCACGGCATAGTTTGTGATAACGTGCCCATATTGTGCACACATGTGTATCATGGGACAACAAACAATGTGGCAGGAGGAAGTTTTCCTTTTCGTCGCATAAAAAATGCATTTTCCATTTTCCGACTGCCAAAACCGGGGCGTTCTGTGAAGCAATCACCGAGTGACAGTTTCAGAATGGAACCAAACCATTTAAAAAAAATACTGGAGCACCTTGCATGGACAATTTCCTAACCGTGGTATCTGAAACCTTTCCGTCCAACCCTCGTGAAAAAGACAAATTCCTGCCGAATCGGTAGGAAGTGGGCCCGGTTCGAACTACAGGTATATGATCTAGTGCTCGTGATTTTTTGCAAAAATGATTTTTAGGTTCACAATACGATGTTTCTTCATAGATCCAGTGCAAGTTTAGCGAGGCCCATCCCCTAGCTAAGAACCTTCATTCCCGCTGTTTTGACCAAAGTTTGAAACGCGCATAAAAATTTCAAAAACGGTCCGAACAATGTAAAACCTTCGCGTCGCGTCATTTTATGTGACACAGTTCCAAGGAAAAATATCAAACTTGGTGTATTGATTGCATCCCGAAAAAACCTTCTCAGAAATGAGCTATCATGTTCGAGGTTTCATGACTTTTATGCCAAACGGCCAATGTTATGGCTAGAGTCGCGGCATAGTTTGTGATAACGTGCCCATATTATGCACACATGTGTATCATGGGACAACGAACAATGTGGCAGGAGGAAGTTTTCCTTTTCGTCGCATAAAAATGCATTTTCCATTTTCCGACTGCCAAAACCAGGGCGTTCTATGAAGCAACCACCGAGTGACAGTTTCAGAATGGAACCAAACCATTTAAAAAAAATACTGGAGCACCTTACATGGACAATTTTCAAACCGTGGTATCTGAAACCTTTTCGTCCAACCCTCGTGAAAAAGACAAATTCCTGCCGAATCGGCAGGAAGTGGGCCCGGTTTGAACTACAGGTACATGATCTAGTGCTCGTGATATTTGCAAAAATGATTTTTAGGTTCACAATACGATGTTTCTTCATAGATCCAGTGCAAGTTTAGCGAGGCCCATCCCTTAGCTAAGAACCTTCATTCCCGCCGTTTTGACCAAAGTTCGAAACGCGCATAAAAATTTCAAAAACAGTCCGAACAATGTAAAACCTTCGCGTCGCGTCATTTTATGTGACACAGTTCCAAGGAAAAATATCAAACTTGGTGTATTGATTGCATCCCGAAAAAACCTTCTCAGAAATGAGCTATCATGTTCGAGGTTTCATGACTTTTATGCCAAACGGCCAATGTTATGGCTAGAGTCGCGGCATAGTTTGTGATAACGTGCCCATATTATGCACACATGTGTATCATGGGACAACGAACAATGTGGCAGGAGGAAGTTTTCCTTTTCGTCGCATAAAAAATGCATTTTGCATTTTCCGACTGCCAAAACCGGGGCGTTCTATGAAGCAACAACCGAGTGACAGTTTCAGAATGGAACCAAACCATTTAAAAAAAATACTGGAGCACCTTGCATGGACAATTTCCTAACCGTGGTATCTGAAACCTTTCCGTCCAACCCTCGTGAAAAAGACAAATTCCTGCCGAATCGGCAGGAAGTGGGCCCGGTTTGAACTACAGGTACATGATCTAGTGCTCGTGATTTTTTTGCAAAAATGATTTTTAGGTTCACAATACGATGTTTCTTCATAGATCGAGTGCAAGTTTAGCGAGGCCCATCCCCTAGCTAATAACCTTCATTCCCGCCGTTTTGACCAAAGTTTGAAACGCGCATAAAAATTTCAAAAACGGTCCGAACAATGTAAAACCTTCGCGTCGCGTCATTTTATGTGGCACAGTTCTAAGGAAAAATATCAAACTTGGTGTATTGATTGCATCCCGAAAAAACTTTCTTAGAAATGAGCTATCATGTTCGAGGTTTCATGACTTTTATGCCAAACGGACAATGTTATGGCTAGAGTCGCGGCATAGTTTGTGATAACGTGCCCATATTGTGCACACATGTGTATCATGGGACAACGAACAATGTGGCAGGAGGAAGTTTTCCTTTTTGCCGCATAAAAATGCATTTTCATTTTACGACTGCCAAAACCGGGGCATTCTGTGAAGCAACCACCGAGTGACAGTTTCAGAATGGAACCAAACCATTTAAAAAAAATACTGGAGTACCTTACATGGACAATTTCCAAACCATGGTATCTGAAACCTTTTCGTCCAACTCTCGTGAAAAAGACAAATTCCTGCCGAATCGGCAGGAAGTGGGCCCGGTTTAAACTATAGGTACATGATCTAGTGCTCGTGATTTTTTGCAAAAATGATTTTTAGGTTCACAATACGATGTTTCTTCATAGATCCAGTGCAAGTTTAGCGAGGCCCATCCCCTAGCTAAGAACCTCCATTCCCGCCGTTTTGACCAAAGTTTGAAACGCGAATAAAAATTTCAAAAGCGGTCCGAACAATGTAAAACCTTCGCGTCGCGTCATTTTATGTGACACAGTTCCAAGGAAAATATCAAACTTGGTGTATTGATTGCAGCCCGAAAAAACCTTCTCAAAAATGAGCTATCATGTTCGAGGTTTCATGACTTTTATGCCAAACGACCAATGTTATGGCTAGAGTCGCGGCATAGTTTGTGATAACGTGCCCATACTGTGCACACATGTGTATCATGAGACAACGAACAATGTTGCAGGAGGAAGTTTTCCTTTTCGTCGCATAAAAAATGCATTTCCATTTTCCGACTGCCAAAACCGGGGCGTTCTGTGAAGCAACCACCGAGTGACAGTTTCAGAATGGAACCAAACCATTTAAAAAAAATACTGGAGCACCTTACATGGACAATTTCCAAACCGTGGTATCTGAAACCTTTCCGTCCAAATCTCGTGAAAAAGACAAATTCCTGCCGAACCGGTAGGAAGTGGGCCCGGTTTGAACTACAGGTACATGATCTAGTGCTCGTGATTTTTTGCAAAAATGATTTTTAGGTTGACAATACGATGTTTCTTCATAGATCCAGTGCAAGTTTAGCGAGGCCCATCCCCTAGCTAAGAACCTCCATTCCCGCCGTTTTGACCAAAGTTTGAAACGCGCATAAAAATTTCAAAAACGGTCCGAACAATGTAAAACCTTCGCGTCGCGTCATTTTATGTGACACAGTTCTAAGGAAAAATATCAAACTTGGTGTATTGATTGCATCCCGAAAAAACCTTCTCAGAAATGAGCTATCATGTTCGAGGTTTCATGACTTTTATGCCAAACGACCAATGTTATGGCTAGAGTCGCGTCATAGTTTGTGATAACGTGCCCATACTGTGCACACATGTGTATCATGGGACAACGAACAATGTGGCAGGAGGAAGTTTTCCTTTTCGTCGCATAAAAATGCATTTTCCATTTTCTAACTGCCAAAACCGGGGCGTTCTGTGAAGCAACCACCGAGTGACAGTTTCAGAATGGAACCAAACCATTTAAAAAAAATACTGGAGCACCTTACATGGACAATTTCCTAACCGTGGTATCTGAAACCTTTCCGTCCAACCCTCGTGAAAAAGACAAATTCCTGCCGAATCGGAAGAAAGTGGGCCCGGTTTGAACTACAAGTACATGATCTAGTGCTCGTGATTTTTTGCAAAAATGATTTTTAGGTTCACAATACGATGTTTCTTCATAGATTCAGTGCAAGTTTAGCGAGGCCCATTCCCTAGCTAAGAACCTTCATTCCCGCCGTTTTGACCAAAGTTTGAAACACGCATAAAAATTTCAAAAACGGTCCGAACAATGTAAAACCTTCGCGTCGCGTCATTTTATGTGACACAGTTCCAAGGAAAAATATCAAACTTGGTGTATTGATTGCATCCCGAAAAAACCTTCTCAGAAATGAGCTATCATGTTCGAGGTTTCATGACTTTTATGCCAAACGGCCAATGTTATGGCTAGAGTCGCGGCATAGTTTGTGATAATGTGCCCATATTGTGCACACATGTGTATCATGGGACAACGAACAATGTGGCAGGAGGAAGTTTTCCTTTTCGTCGCATAAAAAATGCATTTTCCATTTTCCGACTGCCAAAACCGGGGCGTTCTGTGAAGCAACCACCGAGTGACAGTTTCAGAATGGAACCAAACCATTTTAAAAAAATACTGGAGCACCTTACATGGACAATATCAAAAATGAACCGAACAATGTGAATCCTTCGCGTCGCGTCATTTTATGTGACACCGTTTAGTGCTGCATCATTTTATGTGACATATATTGTACCGGGGAAAAACTTGTCTTTTTCATGAGAAATAGATATAGTTATATACAATAAATTGCACAATTGTACATAAAAGTGGATAGAAACTTTTTTTAAGCAAAATTATATGCAAGAAGAAATGCAATAACCTTTTAACCCCATAAATCAAAAAACCCATAACCCAAAACCTAAAATTTCTACCGCCAAAACCCAAAAATTCTCCCGCCCACGCTTCTCCCGCCCACTAATTTCGGCAGACCCATCCGTCCCGGTTGGACAAACCGGCCCACCCATCCCCACCTATCGACCCGTTCCCCATCCATCCCCACCTATCCCATCCACATCTCACACCTCCATTCCCCATCCATCCCCACGACGCGAGCGGCGACGGCCCCGCCCGCCGCTCAAACTTGACGTGCTTTCGCTCCCATGCCACGACCACGCCTTCTCGCTCAAGCAGCATTGCGCTCGCTCCCACGACGCCTTAGCGCGCGCTCGCTCCGACGACGGGCACGGGCTGGTAGCTACGACCGACGACGACAACGCTAGCAAAGACGGCGGCCATAGAAGAGGAAGCGGTCTTCCTCTGAGTTCGACAGCCAGGCGAGTTCCTCCTACTTCCTGCCGTCTAGGGTTAGGCATTGGCTCTCATGGCGTTTCTAGGGTTTGGGTTTGGCTCTCATGGCCTGTCTAGGGTTAGGGTCTGGCTCTCATGGTGTGTCTAGTGTTAGGGTCTGGCTCTCATGGCGTGTCTAGGGTTAGGGTCTGGTTCTCATGGCGTGTCTAGGGTTAGGGTCTAGTTCTCATGGCGTGTCTAGGGTTAGGGGGTTAGGGTATGGCTCTCATGTCGTTTCTAGGGTTAGGGTCGGGTCTGGCTCTCATGTCGTTTCTAGGGTTAGGGTCTGGCTCTCATGGCGTCTAGTGTTAGGATTTGGCTCTCATGGCGTGTCTAGGGTTCTATGCTTCGATCCAGGGGCATACTATCTCATCAGATGCCCCAAGTTTATTAAGAGTTGCTTATTAAACTGGGATCTACAGCTATCTATAGCTATCTACACTCTACATCTATCTGCACTCTAACTTGGGATCCGGAGTTGCTTATCAAGTCTATGCTTCGAACACAAGCATCTACAACTATCTGCACTCTAACTTGGGATAGTAATACATCTGGGTTTTATTAAGAGTTGCTTATACTGATTAATTGATTATATTAATTGGTTGGTTATAAAATTGCTTGGTTACACTAGACAATTGCTTGGTTAGTCAAATATGAAGCAACTCTATTAAATTGCAGAGCTAATAAACTGCAGAGGTGGCCTTGCTTGCTTGATTGCTGCAGTAGTAGCGGTAGTCATAGCTATGAATGTCTCTGTTAGCTTGTGTGTCCTGTGTTATCCTGTGGATGTCTCTATCAGCTTGTGCATTGTGCTTATGTTCTGTGCTGTTGTCAAGTTCCTAAACAGATTCATGTCCCAATGGGATGTGCAAAGGTGATCTTGTGATTTTGTACATTGCCTGAATCTTGACCAGCTGGAGTACATTGCCTGGATTCTTGTCAAGTTCCTATACAGATTCATGTCCCATTGTCTGTTGCTCAAGGCTACTGTTTAGTGTTGCTATAGTAGTGGTAGCAGTAGGATTACTCCAGCTCATGTCCTAGCTTTTAATAAGAGGAGAAAGTGGTACTGCTATTCAGTGCACTGTGGTAGCAGTAGGATTAACTTAGTTCTTTGCTTACTATTCAGTGCATTGTGGTACTGCTATCTAACCACATGGTTATTGCAGAATCTATCAAGGGATTTCGCAAGTGGACATCAAGAACCTAACGGCAGCAGTCCAACCACCTCAACATCAGCAATGGGAAGGATGACAAAGAAGACACAGCCCGCTAGTATGCAAATTGCTCCTCGTGTTTATGCTTGCTGCTATAATTTCTGTGCTAAGCTTGCTGCTATAATCTGCTATGTTTCTTGATGTTTGAGCCTTTTGTTTATGCTTTAGTAATAGTAAATCATGCTATAATCTGCTATGTTTCTTGATGTTTGAGCCTTTTGTTTGCTGCTATAATCTGCTGGTATGCTATGTTTCTTGATGTTTGAGCCTTTTGCTGCTATAATCTGCTATGTTTCTTGATGTTTGAGCCTTTTGTTTCTGTGCTAAGCTTGCTGCTATAATCTGCTATAATTTGAGTTTTGTCTTGTAATTACCTGCTCTGTTGTCCATAGTAACTATACATTAATAGTAATAGTAACTAGCCTTTTGTTTATGCTTTAGTAATAGTAACTAGACATTAATAATAATAGTAACTAGACATTAATTATGGTTAGGATTTGTTCACTAAGTTTATATTTTCAGTATAGAAATCTTTGGTTAATCTATTAGATTTAATGAAACTAAAACCTGGTAAGATACATTAGCTGTTTGAGTTGTCTTGCTCCCCTATGCATTTCAACCATCCATCTAATGCATATTTTCTTATTCATGTATAGAAGCACCCCTCACTGAACTGGAGAAGATTAGGGCTAGGACAATGATGCGGAACAACCGTGTGTTCCAATCTCTTGGCATCTCCAGGATAGCCTCAATGATTAGAAACTCAAATGGTGGTAGGGAAGTACTAGCCGAGGACTCCTCCGCATCTGCCATAACACAAGGAGAGAGCTCGGAATACACTCCTAGAGAGGAAGATATTATTGAGGAAGAAGTTGATACTGTAGTGAACAAGATTGTAAAGGTGCAAATTCTAACTTGTTTGGAGGGGGGTTTACTTGTTTGCTGTCTGCTTTTCCTTGTTTTCCTTCATTCTATGCTTCCATTGTTTTATTTCTAACTTATGGTCTAATGCTGTTCATGCGAGGTCCCGAAGGTTCCTAGGAGAAGGAAGAAGTGTGCTGCTAAGAGGAAGTGCAAGAGTACAAGTACCTCAAATACAACTACAACAATGGCTCCAGGAAGAGTGTTTGCGTTACCACCAGGAGGATCAGATAAGTTGCGGTGTGTTGATGAACATGCTACTGCTAGAGTCACAAGGCAGAAAGCGAAGGTGGTTGCTGCAACTCATGAAGAAGGCCCGCTTCACAAAGATGGTGGAAGCTCAATGCAAATGGATGATGGGTCTATGTCCATGGATGAAGGAAGTACTGTCCGTTTGGACCTCAGCCCTGTTGCGCCTACGGTGGACAGAAATGATGACTTCAATGAAGAAGCTGAGCAGCCTATGAGTGATCAAGGCAAGTTCATCTTGTACTTTTTTCTTTTACTCGTGCATTTTCTAAATGTAAGCAATTCTATTGTACATGTGCTATAGTATAGATAGACTCCCAATTATTTGCTAGATAAAAGATTTGATCATATGTATGTGAGTACAAGATCTGGTGCTACTACTTATATGCTGTCCTAAACTGATGTTGTACTATTTTGCATGTACTGCTGATCTGCTGTAGCTTTGCTTGATAAGCTTTCCTACTTATGTGGTGTAGCTTTGCTTTGCTGATCTACCGTAGCTTTGCTTTGCTGTAGCTTTGCTTGATAAGCTTTCCTACTTATAAGCTTTCCTGCTGATCTACTATAGCTTTGCATGTACAGTTTTGCATGTACTGCTGATCTGCTGTAGTTTTGCATGTGCTACTACTTATATGATGTCCTAAACTGATGGTGCTACTACTTATATTACCGCTGTACATCTGATCTGATGTAGCTTTGCTTGATAAGCTTTTACTTGTGCCAATTTTAATTAGTTGTTTCTATTTGTACTGCTGTAGCTTGATAAGCTTTTACATCTGATCTTCTTTGTCTTTGCTTGATAAGCTTCTAGTATAGATATACTAACTGGCTTCTAATTACTGCCTTCTATTTTAGACAACTCACTTCTGGTAGTCAGCCGCAAGAGAAAAGGTTCAGGCCTAGAGAAGATGACCAAGGGGCTGGGAAGCAAAGTGAGGATTGAAATTGCTGAAGAGATGAAAGCATCGAGAGGCTGTCTTTGGCTGCAAAGTTTGCATCAGAAGGTGGGATGATTGCTAGAAGCCATACACCGAGCCTTCCACACTTCAAGGAATACAAAAAGGACAAGAATATGGTGAAAGACTATATAGGAAAAGTTGCTGTAAGCTCATGATTCCTTAGCTGAATGTGTTTTTTCTACTATTTTTTGTCATTTGGTTACTTATCTTGTCATTGCCTTGTTTGCTGCCTTTGCAGGCAAATTTTGAGATGGACACTACTGCAAAGGAAGTTAAGGTAGCCTGCACTGATATACTGAAGAATGTTTCAAAGCAAAGACGACATTTGGTCAAAAAGAAATCTTTCGATCAAGTATCAGCAGCTGAACTCAGCATCAAGTCCCCGGTTTCATACATCTCTGATGACGAATGGCAAGCACTGCTCAAGCTATGGACAAGCCCAAAACACATGGTATTCTGCATTGCTTAACCTTTGCATTCTGTAATTACCTTGCACGTGTGTCTTTAGGCTTTATATGCGATCAATCGCTTTTTGAAGTTCGAATGTTGAAGGAATAGAATAGCAGTTATTTAGATCTGTCAAGTAAACTTCTAATATTGGATGAACAAAGCAACAGTTATTGACATGTTGTCAACTAGTCAGAGTGAAGTACTTCATTTTATTTGATGCTTTATGTGATAGGATACATTATCTGGTCAAGTTTTGTCAATTAGTTTATATTCTAGTATGAAGATTGTTGAAAATGTCTTATAAAAATGCTCCCATATGTAGGACACATGCCAAAAGAACAAGACCAATCGAGGACTAGTCAAATTTCAGCAGAAGACTGGTTCACGGTGCTATCTTGCTCATCTGTATGCAGCTGTAAGATACTCTTACAGTTTTCTTTAGGCATAATTAAATTGTGTCCTTATAAGCTTGTGTCCTTATTAATGTTGGAAATCATTCCATAGGGAGGAACGTCAGGGTGAAGAGCTTAATGCCATTGACATGTTTAAGGTCACCCACAACAGCAAGAACTCTGGTTTCTCTGTCGCAGTTCAAGATGCTATAGTCAGTCACTCCTTTCCTGGTTGTCATTAAATCTGAGAATGGTTTCGTGATAACCAGGTCCATTGGTTTGGGTTCTGTGTGTGGGCTTGTTTAGTTCTGCCTAGGTTTCTTTAATGGTCTACTTGATAAGCCTATTAATGTTGGAAATGGTCTATTTGTGATAATCATGTTACTCTTCATTTCTTACTAGAAGGTTGCTCTCCAAGTATGCTGTAGTTGCAGTCTACTTGAAGAACTTATACTACTGTCAATTTCAAATTTCTTTGCTTCTGCTCCTACTGGACTACCTTATTTTTCTGGGATTGTGCTCCTATTATTTGTGCTCATGCTAATGTTTCCTAACATCTTTGAGCAACTGATTCCAAATTGCAGAGCAAAATGGAAGCTAAGATGTCTAAGCCGGTACCAGAAGGGGAAAACCAAAGTCTGCTGTGGAGGTGGTTGCCCAAGTTCTCACCAATGAGGCGCCGTCAAGCACATTCCTGAAGAATGTTGGCCTCTAGACGGGCTCCAAGAACAAGATGAACAGTTCACATGCGGCTGTATCTGCTCATGTCCGTGACCTGCAAGAGAAGTTGCAGAAGTCGGAGCAAAGGAGTGAAGAGATGTCTGAAGAATTGGCTCCAATCAAAAAGGCAGCGCAGGAGGCAGAAGCTGCACAAGCTCAACGGGATAAGGAGTACCAGGTGCTGTTCAAGAGGGCGCAAGAGCATGAGGAGAAGCTTGCTCACATGATGGCTTTATTTGGAGCCAAAATTACTGGGATGTAGCTGTTGGTCAATGGGTATCTTAGTACTATCTTTTTAGCGATGAGCATCTTGCTGTTATTTGAGTACCTTGCTGTCATTTGAGTATCTTGCTATTGTTTTGGCTGTGAACCTGATGTTACCTGATGATGGTGACTTTGAACCTGATGCTACATGATGATGGTGGGCTGTGAACCTGATGTTACCCTAGTATTTGAAATGATACATGATGCTACATGATGTTAACTTAGTGTTTGAAATGCTACCTGATGTATTGAAATGTTGCTTTTGAATTTCAAATCTTGATTTCCTGTCTATTTTGTTTGGGCTGAATGAAATAGTGGCCTTAGTAAATAGGCCACAACCCAAAGTAATGAAATGGCCATAGCCCAAAGTAATCTAGACTGGCATAAAAGGCCTTGGCCCAGAAGAAAGTATAAATGAACATTTATTTTTCAGAAAAAGAATACTGAATTATAATCTAATAGACTGAGTAAGGCCATGGCCCAAATGTAAGCCCGACAAAAAAAGGCTAGTAGCCCGAAAATAAAAAGCCCTAAAAATGCTAAGTTTGGCCCAATAACTCGAAAAAAATTACCAAAATAATAATTATTAATGGACCGAATTAATGGGCTCGCCCATATAAGAATCAGTATGGACCGGGCTGAATTCACGTTAAGACGTTTTCATTTTGTCACAAAGATCTGCCACGTCGGATCGTCCACGTGGCATGGGCTGGTTGCACATGACGATTTTGGAACGTCATAGAGGTTATGACGATCTCAAATCGTCATAGTATCTTATGACGATTTCAACAAAATCGTCGTTATAGTTCATTAACGACGCCCAGCTTTCGACGATCTCAAAATCGTCACAGAATCGTCATAAACGCACTATTGTGATGAAAATAGAGGGTCATATAATGCCAGATTCCTTGTAGTGACCCCGACGCAAGGCCAGTCAAGCAAACAATCAGGCGACTGTTTGAGCCACGAGCGCAGGTAGTCGGAATGGAGATCAACAGACTCGTCAAGGCCAAATTCATACGCGAGATCAAGGAAAGCACTTGGATCGCCAATACGGTGCTGGTACCAAAAAAGGACACGGATATCCTACGGATGTGCGTGGACTTCACTTCTTTAAACAAGCACTGCCCAAAAGATCACTTCCCGCTGCCACGGATCGATCAGATCATCGACTCCACCGCTGGATGTGAGCGTCTCTGCTTCCTCGACGCCTACTCAGGCTATAACCAAATTCGAATGAAGGAGGAAGATCAGGAGAAAACAGCGTTTACAGCGCCCTTTGATGTGTTCTGCTACAACACAATGCCCTTCGGGCTAAAAAACGCGGGAGCCACCTACCAGCGATGCATGTAGGCTTGCCTCAAGGAACAACTAGGTCGCAACATCCAAGTCTATGTCGACGACATAGTAATCAAGACCAAGGAGGAAGCCTCTCTAATCGATGATTTGCACAAAACCTTCGCCAACCTCGATCGCTACCGGATCAAGCTCAATCTGGACAAATGTGCCTTCGGCGTACCATCTGGGCAGCTACTCGGATACCTCATCTCCGCGAGGGTGATCGAGGCGAACCCGAAGAAGATAAAAGCCATACTGGCCATGGAGAAGCCGAAGAACATAAGAGGCGTCCAGCAATTGGCCGGACGAATCGCGGCCCTTAGTCGATTTATCAGTCGGATGGGTGAAAAGGCACTGCCCTTCTACCAGCTCCTCCGCAAGACCGAAAAATTCGAGTGGACCAATGAAGCACAAGAAGCATTCGAAGATCTCAAGCGCTTGCTATCCACTTTGCCAGTACTGGTGACTCCACGAGAAAGGGAACCACTGTTGCTGTACATCTCCGCCACCAACTAGGTGGTGAGCACGGTGCTCGTCGTCGAGCGAGCCAAGGAAAACAAAGTCCACGGCATACAACGCCCGGTATACTACCTCAGCGAGGTCCTCACGCCAACAAAACAGCGGTACCCGTACTACCAGAAGCTGGCGTATGGCGTCTTTATGACCGCCCGGCGACTGCGCCACTACTTCCAGGAACACCCAATCGTGATAGTCAACGACGCCCCGTTGGGGCATATCCTCAATAACCCCGACGCCATGGGGCGAGTCGCACTTTGGGGAATAGAGCTGTCTCCACGAGACATCACATACGAAAAGCGCGACGCCATCAAGTCGCAAGTGCTCCCTGACTTCCTCATGCATTGGATGGAGAACCAACTCCCGGACAAGCCAGATATGTCCTACCTCTGGACAATGCACTTCGATGGGTCCAAACGGAAAGATGGAGCAGGCGCAGGTGTCATATTGACATCACCTCAAGGGGACAAGTTGAAATATATCCTGCGAATGCAGTTCACAGCCTCAAACAACGAGGCTGAATATGAGGCCCTGTTACATGGGATTAGGATGGCAAAAGCCTGTGGCGCCAAAAGGCTCATCATATATGGCGACTCCAAGTTGGTCGTCAATCAAACAATGCACGAGTGGGACGCACTAAACGACAACATGATCGCGTACCGCGACCTCTACGACACACTCGAAGGAGACTTCGATGGTTGCGAGTTGCGACACATAGGTCGTGAAAGCAACGAGGAGGCGGACACACTCGCCAACATAGGCTCTACCTGCGCTCCCATACCACCTAGGGTATTTCTCGAGCGCATATGCGAACGCTCCATCAAGCCAAAGGCCGCAGAGAAGAAAACAAGCGCAGCAACGGACCACTCGGGGGCTACGCCAATCAATGAGCCAATGGCACTCGATGACTTGGAGCTGGACACAGGACTCGAGGGACCAATGAGCGTCATGATGATCGAACAATCTTGGACGCAGCCGTACATTACGTACCTCCTCAGCAAGAGACTACCGGACGATCCGACAGATGCACGGCACATCGCTCGGCGCTCCAAGGCATTCGCCGTTCTCAACGGCGAACTGTATAAACGCAGCATCACAGGAGTGCTACAACGATGCGTCTCCCTGGCCGATGGAAGAGCAGTCCTCCTCGACATCCATGAAGGGACCTACGGGCACCACACCGGTAGTCGCGCCCTCGTTGCCAAAGCTCTACGAGCTGGATTTTACTGGCCCACGGCCATGCGCGACGCCAAGGACATAGTCTAAAAGTGCAATGCTTGTTAGCGATTCGCGGACAAGCCACACGCACCAGGCGCAGAGCTACGGCCTATTCCATTGGCTTGGCCCTTCGCACAATGGGGGATCGACATGGTGGGCAAGCTCCCAAGGTCCTCGCAAGGAGGCTACGTCTACCTCTTGGTCGCATTCGACAAGTTCACCAAGTGGATTGAGTCCATGCCAGTGACCAAACAATCAGGGCACAGCGTGGTCAAGTTCTTCGAGTCCATTGTGTACCACTTCGGCGTGCCGCACAGCATCATCACTGACAACGGGACGAACTTCACACCCAAGGAGTTCCAAGAATTCTGCGGGAACCTGGGGATCAACATCAGTTACGCCTCAGTCGCGCATCCACAGACCAACGGTCAGGTGGAAAAAAGCAAACGGGCTCGTCTACAGCGGCATCAAGAAGCGACTCCTTCGACCACTCGAACAAGCCGCGGGTTGCTGGCCAGATGAGCTCCAATCCGTACTCTGGAGCCTACGTACAACTCCAAATAGCGCCACGGCTACACGCCATTCTTTATGGTACACGGAGCAGAAGCAGTACTACCCGCCGAAGTGAGGTACAAGGCGCCGCGCGTAGTCGCTTACAGCGAGCAAGAGTCCTCTCTTGCACTCGAAGACTCTATCAACCTCCTCGGCGAGGCAAGAGAAATCGCCGCAGAAAGATCCACGATGTACCAGCAGAACCTATGCAAGTACCACAGTAGAAGGCTTCACCCCAGATCCTTCGTCGAAGGTGATCTGGTCCTGCGACTGAAGCAGCAGGGGCATCTCAAGCTCGAATCCCCCTGGGAAGGACCGTACGTGATTACAGAAGTAATCCCAAGTGGCGCCTATCCCCTTCAAGATTTAGAGACAGGAGTCGCATACTCCAACCCTTGGAACGTCGCACAACTACGATGCTTCTACCCCTAGTTGTTTTACTTTTTACATCGCAAATAAGGCTACTCAGCCAAGGCTACTTAGCCACACATTGTACCTCGTACTGCTCTTCAAATAAATAAAAGCTAAGTGCCCCAAAACTCTGTGTTTTTCTTTCACTTTTGTTAATTTTATACTCGGGGGCTACGCCACCCTACCTACATCTGTTCTTCGAACCAATAAACGCGATATCCTGAGTAGCTGGCACATCAATCGAACCCCTTAACGCAAACTCAACCCAGCCGCAGCGCGCCTGGCAGGTTGACAAAGGGATGGACAGACTAACGAAAAGGAATCGCATAGTGCAACGCACCTGACGCTGACAAAGCTGTTTGTACACATTCAACAATAAATTATCTATAAATATATATGAACTTTACAACACAAGTACACTTATGTGCAGGATACATATTTGCCTACCCTTGCAACAGAAGAACATTAGTTTGTTCCTCGAAGAAGTCGACGATCTCCTCGGCTGGGCAGTCCACCACCTGATAATGCGGCACCATATTCCAGGAAGATCCTGCTGGTGGCGCCGGTGGCCCAGAGGCAATGGCGGCGACATCCACGTCAGGCCTGTGCAAACGCACCATTGAGAGGGCAGCCTTGGCACCAGCCACCAACTACTGCCTCACGCACTCGCGAACCGCGGACATCTCTTGAAATTTGGCCAGGAGAGCCAGCAGGCTTGATGGAGTGTCATCCAACGGGAACATCGCCCGATAGATGTTCTTCAAACACGACCACAACTTCTTCAGGAAGAGTAGCACTCCCGAAGCGCGATCCTGCAGGGTCGCCAATGCAGCCGCACGATCATGATCTACCCAGAAGTATCCACTCTCTTGAAGTTGCTCCTGGGTGATATCATGAAGGCGGATGGCAATCCTATCCTTCTCCTGTGGACGGCGTGTGCTAACAACTACACGAAGCAGCACCAACAGCATGAGTACAACGTACCATTGCGACAAACTACAAAGGAAAAGATGAGGACGAGTAAACTAACACTTAAACTGGTCGCCCAGCCGCGTCACCTCGCCAAGCAGATATTGCTCGTGGGCGGCGGATTTTTTCGCCTTCGACTTCCACACGTCCGCATTACCACGGATCAGGGGCAACTCACGCTCCAGCTGCTTCACGCGATCACGAAGTCGCGACAGCAAGGATAACTCCTCTACCCTGGAGCGCGGTGGTGCCACTGTCTCATCAAGATATGGCGAATCCTAGTTTCCCCCCACAGGACCACTCGATGTGCCCTACCACAAGTCAAGACAAAAGCAAATAAGGCGACCAAATCAACACAAAGGCAAGGGGAACAGACGCATTCAAGATAAGCATAAGTGTTTACAAACACACTCGCCAGCAGGCATGTTCTCCAATTAAAAGGACAATTCATCAACTATTACAAAAAACTAACTACAGAGCAACTGGCTTCTTCGACTTCGACGGCTTCGGGGGCTTCATCAAGTCCGTGGCAGTATCAGACGCCACAGACTTTCCGCCAGCTCCTGAGGCTGAAGCCTTCGTGATCTTCTTAGCACGCTGGAGCTCCTCCGAATACTTGGCAACGGTATTTATCAAGGAATGGACATATTTGACACAGGCAGTCGCAAAGGGAGCGAATACTATCTGCTGACCATCCGCGCCATCAGGCATCGTCTTTGACACTGTAGAGGGATCTATTTCGACTCCGTGGGCTTGCACCATGGCATGTGACATGGTCGCGCCAGCCGCACGGAGGGAGTTCTTGTACGTGGCAGGCACACCCTCGGCGAGCGACTCCACCAGCTCTTCCACATTGTCGACAAGCTCCACCTTCGGCATCAACTCCTCCCGGAGGCGACTAAGGGTGACCTTGGCCTTGGACAACGTATTTTGGATAGTGGCGCTATGATCCTCGACCATAGACACCGCGCCCGCCAGAGCGTCATCACGACAAAGGGCTTGCGGGTCAAAGCTCAAATCGCCAGCATCTGCACAGAAAACCCACACATGGATGAAATCTATAGCACCACCGGCAAAAACTCTAGATGCATAGAGGAACATCAATAAAATATCTACCAGTAAAGGTACCTGAGAGGGCCTTGGCGACTGAGAACAGTTGCTCTTCGAACAACTTTTCCCTAGCCGCAAAGGAGGCGCGCAGATCCTCTTCGCGCTTCTAGGCATCGTCACGAGCCGCGATTGCCTCGTCGCGCCCCTTCACAACTGCGGCTAGTGTTTTCTCCAACGTGGCGACGTTGCGCAGTGAAGCATTATGCTCAGCTACATGGCAGTCAATAATTGGCTATCAGTCGATTATATCAAAACAGAGAGAAGACAAAAAGAATAAGTGTAGAGCACTCACTTTCGACCACGCGGTGACGCGTCTCCAGCATTGCATGCTGGCGACCCATCGCCATCACCTGCTCCGCCACCTGCGCGTATTCCTTTACAAGGAGCTGTCACACAAAACAAGGAGTCAGAAGAGGGCAGTAGAAGGCGTTGACTGCCACATTAAAAAAGAAGGAAAGATATACTTACATGGTCCTCTAGCGACTCCGAAGAAGTTTGCTGAACCGTCATCCGAGCAACCACTCGATGCTCCCCTACGTGAGGAGAGCTCGAAGAATTGTGCTCGGAGTGGGCCGCCACCGGAGGAGAAGGAGCGCGCTCGACCTCTACCTTGGCCCTTGAAGTCGCGACTCCCGATTCTTTTAAAAACTCGACGTCGCCAGAAGATGACGATGCCTCTTGACTACAAGACCAAGTCCACATTGAGAAAAGGGCAAAACCAACAAGAAGAAAACAGAAAAGAATGAATGACCTAGCAAACTTACCAGTTAAAGTTATCAAGATCAAACGTGGCAGCCGCCGATTCCGACGAAGACTCCTTGGGCAATCGCATCTTCTTGCGAGAAGACGGTGCCACAGCCCTCACAGGAATGGCTAGAATTGGCGACTCCACGCCAACAGACGCGCCTCCTGGAGTCGAAGGAGTCGACGCGTCGGAGTCCTCGCTACACGAACGCTTGCGAGTATCTGGGCTCTCGGACTCGGGGGCTTCCTCTTCCACATCAGAAGGGACAGTTGACTCAGACTCGTCCTCTTCCAAAGCTTCACGAGGAATAATCCCCTCAGGGAGAGGAGGCATACAAGGCGACACCGCCCAATCCTGCATACAAACAGAACAATTAAGCAAACAGAAAAGCAATCGTGAAAATAAGCTACTGCGTAGCATAACTATACCTCAGGAGGAGGATTTGAAGCATCAAAAGGAGGAATAACTGGTTCGCTTGGAAGCACATCCTTAACGGTGCACTTCGTAACCAGTCAAATCCTCTTATACACCTCACTCCCGGACATGCCATCGGCAGACACGCGAGTGGCATCATCAGGGCCACTCCATTGAAACATGGGATAGACTCTAGCTTGGAGAGGCTGGACGTGACGACACAGCCAAGTCCTGATAAGAGCGCAACCTCCCTCTTCTGTGCCTATGCGACTTTCGAGGTCGCAAACGTGCTAATACAGCACGTCCGTCTCCGCGAGTTCGCCAGGCATAACTACGTTCTTCCAAGAACGCATCTTCTTGCAGGGAGTCGCCGGATCGAAGGGTGCAAGTCCAAAGTGCTCATCTTTGGCCTTCTGATCGTGGACATAGAACCATTTGTCCCTCCATCCCTAGACGGACTTGGTAAGCTTGATGTCGAAGTAGGTGGCGGATGGGTCGACATGGATACCGCAACCACCTACGTCATAAACTAAAGATCTAGAGGCGGACTGACGCTTCAATTTAAGCAAGCGCTTGAAAAGGCCAAAGTGCGGCTTGATTCCGAATGACGAATGCAAGAAACATCATTCAAAAACCAGTGGGAGGCACAGGAATGGTCTCACCGCTGGGGACGCGCGAATCGGCGACTGCTGCAGAAATAACTCCGTCTTGGCGAAGAAGACGGAGATCCGATGCCTTGATGATAGAAGGGCGCCATGCGCCATTGGTCACGCGGGAGCCCGCGACCTTCTTTTTCCCGCCGGCGGCGGCACTGGTGCCCGTAGCAGCGGGGCCACCCTTCTTCTTCGTCGCGACGACGGTGGCCGCGGATTCACCGGCAGTGCCTCCTTTCTTCTTTCCCATTGCGCGGCGGCGATGAGAGCGCAGAAAATAACTTGGAAATGAACGGAGGTGGTCCAGAGTTGAGGAGGAGATGAGCACAGGGAAAAGCAGATGAGCAGCAACAATGGCGATGGTAGTGAGGAAGAAAAGAGTGCATATGGAAAATTACCGCCATAGCGCCGTACTTAACCCCTAGGAGATGCAATCCAATGGCTCACAAAAACCCTACTGGACGCGTGGCGCGCATCGCGCTCGACACGTGGAGAATAGGAAGCGCGAACCGTCCCTCCACTACTCCCATTACGCGCGGAAATCGAGGAGGCACAGTTAATAATAAGATTACGCACGCCCAGTCAAATCAAAGTCAGAAAGTAGGACCCACCGCTCGTCACGTCCCATCAAAATTGCTCACGCGGGCAACTAAGGTCATGCAAGCGTCAGCACTGACGTCATCAAAGGCTACTTTAGTCCTTGGTGGAGTCTTCGACTCCACCAAGCACTCGGGGGCTACTCCCATAGGGAGCGCTGGACGCACACCCTACGACTTTTCTTTTCTTGTTGCAGGCACGAAGACAATCACAAAAACAAACCCAGCCACTCGAAACACAGTTCGATTATGGACATGGGTTACTCCCATAGGGAGAGCCGGAAACAAATTCGACTGAAACAAGCAGGCAAAAGACGACAGCAGTCACGAAAATATTTAGTCCCTGCCTGAGTCACCGACTGAAACAAATAAACAAAAAGACAACAGCAATCGCAAAAGTTCTTTAGTCCCTGCCTGAGTCTTCGACTCAACCAGGCACTCGGGGGCTACTCCGATAGGGAGCACTGGTCGCGCACCCTATGATTATTTGCACAAAAACTGTGTGTTGATAACATCCGCACTCGCAACCTTTGGCGACACCGCCTCATAAATTTTCCCTACAAAGAGACTATGTCTCCTGGGACGCCCGAATCGTCTCCGCAATGATAAAATTCGGATGCCACGCTTACGGCGTGAAGGTAAGACCTGAATAAGGCCTGGCAAGGCAGTTAACTGCGCACTACCAGAAATATATCCGTGCCTACAGGCACGATGAACATGCCTTGACGGACGCGTCGAGTGCTCACACCCATATAACTGGAATTCGACTCCTGTAAGACCTCCGCGGCCTGAGTCGAATTACACCAGCACCTTTCCGGATTTGAGTCCGGGGACTCGAATTTGAGTAGATTGCGTTGTTTCACCCTAAGGTGGTTAACTGATACCGATACTTCGGTTATATCAAGCACGTATATCAACAATCCCTATGACATAAATAAAAGCAGTCGAAAATGTACTCATTCAGGCACTCGAAGACTTCAAAAAAGTCCCCAGTCGAATCTGCGATTCCACTGGACATTCGAGGGCTATTGACATGGGTATACCCTGTAGGTACTCGAGCTTGGTATATACGGTCCAAATACGTATAGGCCCACGGTGTCACCAAGGCCCAGATGGAAGGACTCGAGTAACCTGTGGACTCTCGATTGCTTGAAGATCAAGAAAAAGCTAAAGATAGAAAGTTTGAAGGGGAAAACCCTAACTTGTAACCGACTCAACCTGCTACCCGAGACCTAGCCTATCTATATAAAGGCTAGGAGGGGGCGGCGAGGAGGACACACGCAACCCTAGTTTCCACAAACCCTCGCCAGATTGCATCTACGCACCATTGTAACTTTCGACTCCTTCAATAATTCCACGAGTAGACAAGCACGAGTATGGACCTCTACGAGGCCTGAACCTGGGTAAATCCTTTGTCTCCTGTGTGCTTGTTTGCTAGCCGATAGATGTCTCCAGCGCTCCCTCCTTCTCCAAAACCCAAGTCCATAACAATGGGCATTGATGAGTTAAACCCTCGTCAGTGTCCCTACGGGAAATACTGAAGTTTATACTGCTAATCATGTTTTACCTGAACCTTATATTGAGAAAGTGCCTTTTCCAGTTAAGGTAAAGGAACATTCTATGATAGCTAGTATGGTTAATGAAAGTACTAGTAAAGCTGTTGAACCTGATAAACAAATGGTTGATGAACGTATAGTAGCAAATGTGAAAGACTTTGTCACTAAGTATGAAAAATAGGGAGACGCTATCCTTTTTAAGGATACCTCTAATATTGTTTCACATAGTAGTGTTATGAGAGCTAGTATTCCTGTGTTTTATGTTAGAATAAGTGATCATTGCTATGATAGTCCTTGTGATAGCTATATTGTTAAGTTTATGCATGATACTGAAAGTTATTATGAGAGAGGGAAAAGTGTTCTTATGCGTCTTAATAATATCAAGTTCCTCGTTTTATGCTGAAAGTTTTTATGATGCGTTTCTTTTGCCTTCTTATGCAAGTTGCCTTTGGTTTCAATAACTTGTTTGTTTACAAAATACCCTTGCATAGGAAGTGGGTTAGACTTAAATGTGTGGGTGTTTTTGCTTCTTAATGCTCTCTTTCGCTTCAATTTATATCCCTATGAGAGCTTCCTCAAAAATATCGTGCCCATCTTGATGACTATAAAGAAAGAGCTTTATGGGAGACAACCCAATTTGTTTTTTCTTTTAGTTTGTTTTTGTTTCTTTGAGTATTGGAAGTTATTACTTCGGTAATAACCGCTCCTTATCCGTTCTGTTTGGTTTTTGTGTCAAGATCAGCCTCTAATGAGAGAGAAGTAATATTTGGGGAAGTTGCTGTCCCGAAACAGATTTTTGTGCTTCACCGTAAAAATTCGTGAGAGACCTCTGTCTATTGGATTGAGCTGTAATTTTTTGTGCTTCTGCCCCAGGTTGTTATTTAACTTTCCTTAGTTTTACACTTTTTGATTTGAGCAACATAAGATTTTCTAAAAAATTGATCTTTACCTGCTGGTCTGTTTTGACAGATTTTGCCACTCTTGCATTTGTTTCTTTATTCGATTTCCTTTTTGAATTATTTTTGGGTTTTCAGAAGGAGTTGCTACAGTAGCCTATGTTTTGATGGTTTTCAGTTGAAGTTAGACTCAAAAGGTTTTATCACTTCACTTATACTAATGTTGCTAATGAGAACTGTGTGAAGTTTTGTGTGAAAGAAATTTCCAGGAAGTGGAGATAATGGTGTAATAAGGAAGAAAAGGGTTTTATGACTCAAGTAATAAGTGTATGAAGATGAAGATATTGATGATATTCAAGTGGTGACTCCGGAAGAATCTACTAGATACCAAATTCAGAGACCTGCAGACTCCGTTTTCAAATAGGTAACAGTTCTAGTAAGAAAAGTTCCACGAAAATACTATCCAACTATATTTTTGCAGTTTTTAGTCAATATGGAAAGTTTCGAAGCGAAAAAGAGACGGAACCGGAGCCGGGGTGGCCCACACCACCCCATGGTGCGGGCCCACCCCTGGCCATGCCACCAGGTGGTGAGGCCACCCAGGACTCCGCCTCTGACTCGTTTTCTCCCAGAACCTTCCTTTTGATATGAAACTTCGTAATATATAACCCCCGGATCCCCCGAGGTCCGTATATCGTGTTTTCATCGTGTTTTGTTTCGATCTGTTTTCTGTCAGGACATACTCTTTGAAAGCTTAGAAGCACAATGGTGTCCGCCAAGGATAAAGGGAAGGAGCCCATAGAGGAAGACCTCCAAGACCCCGGGAAGGAGAAGAAGATCAAGAGTGAAGGTGAAGAGGAGCAAGGCCAATGTCCACATACCGACACCACCATTGCAAGCATTGGAGTGGTGAAACCTGCCAAGATCAGAAGGACTGCACGGATGCAGACTGGGGGAAAGCTCCTCGTCATAGTTTGGCTCCACGGTCACTTCCTCCACGCCCCAGGAATCCTTTCCATACCCTTATCCATGAGCATCAATACCAGAATATGCCCAAGGAGAAATTACCCTCCAATTGGGATTTGCCTCGTTCTAGCCATGCAGGAAAAGAAGACTTCAAGGAGGAAGAGTGGGGAAAGAATAGCAAGAGCTGGAATTCTCAACCCGACATGATCATGAGCCGCATTGAGCAAAACTCGCAGCTTATTCGTAATCTCACCTTCGAGATTGAGGACTTGGGGAAACTGATCAAGGGGCTCATCGAGAGGATACCACCACCACCGAATGAGTAATTCGTCATCAGGTTTGGCATCCCCTTGGTTTGTTCCAAGCTTGGGGGAGTGCCGCGGTATCATATCACCATCTTCTATCTTTTTACCTTATTAGTAGAGTCATATCATGAATAGAGGAGTTATTTTGTAGTATGGTTTGCATTATTGAAGTGTCCCCTCTCTCCTTAGATATGTATCCCTTGGTGTGAGTTTCCGTTATGGAATATTAATGAGAAGTTCTATCATTCACTCTTTTGCATAGCTTATATTAGTTTTTAATTCATGGTTATATGATTGATCTTGTTGTTAGTATTGGTAGCACTATGGGATCATTGAGTTAATTTAGTTGGTTTTGGCAAACATGGCTTGGTCAGTAGCAACACCTTTCTGAGAGTTGAAAAGAAAAAGATAGAAGTACTCGAGAGAAAAATAATTTCATCATCTTTCTTTCTTGATTTGCTCATAAGTCTAGTATTCTCTAGTTAAGATCTTTTGTGCTTCCAAGGAAGATCGCATGTTTGTCTTCATCATTTGTATGTTTGTTTGTTGCCTTCAACTCTTGTACTTGCTACCCAGCCTTGCTAGCCAAAAACCTGTACTGAGAGGGTATTCTTCTCATGCATCCACCTCCTTTAAAACCAAAACCTTTGCCATTTGTGTCCACCATACCCACCTAGTAGCTTTATTGCTATTCCAAGTAAATTCTTGTTTTGTCTATCTCTCAAATTAAACTTGTTATGCGAAAATTAGTGATTAAAGCTCTCACGAACTTGATGGCACACTTTACTTTCTTGCATTTAATAAACTTGAACCATTGGGTCCTTCTTTGTTGTGTATATGCTTGCACTTTATGAGTTGAAGTTAGCAGAACCACGTATCATGGGGACCGCTTTCAACACTTTGTTGGTACTTGTACCTAGTTGATATCATGTTCTTTTGCTTATGGATCCCGGCGGTGTGAAATAAAAGTGGAACTTGTAAGATCATGGAGTTTATATGTGTGTTAGAGAAATGCCTGGGCCGCTAGCCTAAGCCATGCCTAATCATGGTGGAAACTTGCAGCATAACTATAGTGAGCATTCTATGAAGCATCCTCAATAAAAACCTACGCAAATAGAAACTAAAAAGATTGATGAGATGCTCACTGTCTGCTTGCCTTGTCATTTTGATTATAGGGTAGCTCCTGTGTCATGTGCAAGGGGTACCCCGTTGGCGGTTCTCAATGATACGCATATATTTACAATGACAAGAGCTTGCTCGTGACTGAAGTTGAGTAGCATGAGGATCGGTACTCATAAGTAAGGGGCTTGAGATTTCAACTTATAACTTGTCAAGCATATCCTCTTAGTTGTGTCATTTTAACCTTAACCACCTAAAGATGCCTATGATAGGGGAAATGAGAGCTGAAATCTAGTAAGTATCATAATTTTTGGGAGCTCTTTATGAGACTTGCAATCCCTGCTTCCCTCTGCAAAGGGCCTTTCTTTTACTTTGTAGTTGAGTCAGTAAACCTACTCCCCTCTATCTCAGCAAGTATTTTGAGTTGATGTGTTTCATTCATTCATATGATGATTTATGCATTCATGTTTCTTATGTTCCTTTTTTTGCCCATTGCTCTTATCTTGAAGTTTACTACTTTGAGAGCTTTCTTTGAAAACCAGCTATTTGTGAACTCACCAAATTATCAATCATGATTCACTTTGTGTATCTTTATTGTGTTTCCTTTACTCATTACAAGTTGAGTTATATAATAGTGAGTTGTTTTCTATTATGATCTATGTATTAGATGAATTTGATGCTTCTTGTCCGTATTCTTTTATCGACTCTTCACTCCATAAACTTGAGGTCATGTTTATTGAGCTCAGTTTCGCTTGGGGACAAGCGAAGTCTAAGCTTGGGGGGAGTTGATACGTCCATTTTGCATCACTATTCTATGTCTTAATTCACTATTATTCATTGATATATTTTGTATTGAGAGGTGATACTTATGTTATTTCATCTATTTTTGCATGGTTGATGACTTTTGGAGCATGGACCGCTGCAGTCAGGATTTCGATGGAAAAGGTGCTGTTTGGAGGCAAAATTTGCGAAGATCAGAAAATCCAGGAAAATATACGGAAAATTATATTTTTCCAGAAGACTCAGGATGCCAGAAGATGGAGTGGAGGTGGGCCACAGGGGGCCCACACCACCCCATGGCGCGGGCAGGCCTAGGCCGCGCCAGGGAGTGGTGTGGCCGCCCTAGCCCACTCCAGCCTCTCCCCTCTGGCGTATATCAACTTCCCGAAACCCTAAGACTCGAGGAGCAACCACAGAAAGATTCCGCCGCCTCTGCGGGGCGGAAAACACCGAGAGAGAAAGATCTCTCCGGCAGACAGATTTCTGCCGGGGGAATTCCTTCCCGGAGAGGGGAGACCGTCGCCATCAACACCACCATCAAGCTGGACTTCATCGGGATCATCATCATCATCACCACCATCATCACCATCAGCACCCTCATCATCATCTCCATATTGCTGTAACAATTGCATTGAATCTTGCATAGTTCATAGGGGAAACTTTCCCGGTGTTGATTACTCTTTGTAGTTGATGCTATTGAGTGAACCATTGAATTATTGTTTATGTTCAGATTGTTATACATCATTATTCCATCTCTGATCATGATCCATATGATGTCTTGTGAGTAGTTCGTTTTGTTCTTGAGGACATGGGAGAAGTCTTGTTGTTAGTAGTGGAGTTATGTTGAGAAAGATTCAATAGATTGTTATTTAAGTTGTGGTGTACTTCTTCTAGTGGTGTCATGTGAACATCGACTACATGACACTTCACCTATATGGGCCTAGGGGAATGCATTGTGTATTTGGCTACTAATCATAGGGGTTGCCGGAGTGACAGAAACCTGAACCCCCATTAGGAAACCATTGCACAAGGGACGTAAGGGTCTTAGAGTTTAAAGCTGTGGTTAGGTTTCTACCTTAATTACTTTCTTGTACTTACAGATGTTTGCAAGGGGTATAATCACAAGTATGTATTAGTCTTGGATGGGGCGGTACATTAGCATAGGTTCACCCACACAACACTTAGCAAGCTAGAGAAGATTAATCGACTATATGAAGCGAAAGCACTTGACAGTCTTCCCATGTGTCCTCGAGAACGTTTGGTCATCTATAGAAATACAACCGGCTTGTGCTTTGCTGCATAAAGGGTTGGGCCACTTGCTGCATTTATTCCTACTGTCTTTTGTTTACTCGTACTTTGTTTACTTGCTTTATCGAAAACCCCTAAAAATCCGTTTGCTAAGTATCTGCAGAGAATTCCTGATCCATACCACTAGCCAACACCTTCTGCTCCTCATTGGGTTCGACACTCTTACTTATCAAAAATACTGCGATACACCCCCTATACTTGTGGGTCATCAATGGGCTGAGCAAGGATATCGAAAAATAATGGACAAGAACAGCAAGAACACGATTTCGAGCAATGAACTGGTGTTTTCTTGGGAGAGAGAAGGCAGAGGGAAGTGAGAGAGTGAGTGTAGGGCCAGGGGTGGCCCACACCATGGCCAGACGCGCCCCTGGGCTGGCCGCGCCACCAGGTGGTGTGCCTGCCTGGTGGCCCCCCTGGTACTCTCCAGGCACTTCTTTGCCCCTTTTTTCACGTAAAAATTTAATATGAATTTTCTGGAATTTTTCGAGACACTTTATTTTTGAGCAATTTTTAGGTATAGATGAATGATTTTTTGACAGAAAGATGTTTTTGGAATGATGCAATGACAAAATAAAACAAAAACTTCAGAATTTCTAAGACACTCTAATATGCAAGCAACTAGCGATAGAAAAGTAAACTAAGTGAAAGCAAAAAAACTAAAATGAACAAAATAAAAGTAAGCAAAGATAATCATGGTGAAAACATTGTTTTGTTTATTAAAAATCATTTTTTAACAAGGTTGATCAGGTCTTGTTACCAAAATAATTTTATATGAAACAAAACTTTGTATTCCACTAATGATTATGTTACCTCAACCTTGATAGCAATGGTCCCAATCATAATAGTTTCATATTTTTCTCGTGGTATGGGACAATATATTTCTCCAATTTGGATGCCTTCAACACGTTCAATTGAATTTGAACCAGTCATATCAATCTTCTTGGGGAAATAGACATAATGCTCCTTGTCATTAACATTAAAAGTCACCTTTCCTTGATTACAATTAATAACAGCTCCTGCAGTATTAAGAAAAGGTCTCCCAAGAATATAGACATATTGTCATCCTCAGGCATTTCAAGCACAACAAAATTAGTTAATATCAAGCAATTATGAGCCACTTGAACAGGTACATCCTCACATATACCAATAGGAATAGTAGTAGATTTATCAGCCATTTGCAAAGATATATCAGTTGGTATTAGTTTTTCCAATTGAAGTCTCTTATAGAGAGAAAAAGGCATAACACTAACTCCTGCTCCCAAATCACACAAAGCAGTTCTAACATAACTATTTTTAATAGAGCAAGGAATAGTTGGAATCCCTGGGTCTCCAAGTTTCTTTGGAACCTTACCATTAAAGGAATAATTAGCAAGCAAAGTAGAAATTCTTCATTAGGGATCTTCCTTTTATTCGAGATAATATCCTTCATATACTTTGAATAAGGAGGCAATTTAATAGCATCAGTCCTAGGGATTTGGAAAAAAAAGGTTTCATCCACTCACAAAACTTATTATAGTGTTCATCTTCCTTTGACTTGTGTTTCTTATCAGGGAAAGGCATAGGTTTTTGGACCCAAGGCTCTCTTTCACTACCATGTTTTTTAGTAACAAAATCTTCTTTAGTGTATTTAGTATTCTTAGTGTGCCTTTCAGGTTCTTCTTCAACTTTTTCTTTATCAGGAACATCATTTTCCTCATTACCACTTTCAGTTTCAGCATCAGAGACAGATATACTATTAGGACCTTTAGCAGGTTCAGAGGGTTCTACAATAGTTTTATGTTTCTTTTTTCTTTTCTTAGGAGTAGTACCACTATTTTCAGCTTTTTGAGAATCCTGCTCAATTCTTTTAGGATGCCCCTCAGGATATAGAGGATCCTAGGTAGCAGCACCACTTCTAGTTCTAATTTCATAAGCATGTTTTTCTTTAGCAGTATTAACTAGCAAGTCTTTTTTACCTTAATAAGCTGATCAATTTGAGTTTGAACCATTTGAAAATGTTTAACAAGTATTTTAACATCATTTGATGTTCTTTCCACAATATCTTTTAACTCAATAATAGCTCTAGAGTTTTCCATTAAATGATGTTGCACCCTTTTATTAAAATTATCTTGCTTAACAATAAAAATATCAAATTCTTCTAAGCATTGATCAGGCGGTTTAGAGTAAGGAATATCATCTTCATCAAAATGTTGGAGAGAGTGTACCTCAATAGTGGATGAGTGGGGGATTGGCTTACATAGTTCTTCTATAGGAGGTAAATTCTTGACATCTGCAGCTTTAATTCCCTTCTCCTTAAGACATTTCTTGGCTTCCTTCATCACTTCATCATTTAGTTCAATAACTCCCCTCTTCTTTGATGTTGGTATAGGCGCAGGCACAGTTAACTCAGGTGTAGTTGTCTCAGGTATAGTTGGTTCAGATGAAGTCCAGTCTTCATAATTCTTGCTTATTTTAGCCATTAATTCCTCAGCTTCTTTGGGAGTTCTATTCCTGAAAACACAATCAGCACAACTATACAGGTATGTCCTAGATTCTTCAGTTAGTCCATTATAATATATATTAAGAAGCTCATTTTTAGGTAATGGACATCCAGCTTGTGCATGAATCAAAGCACAAAACCTTGCCCATGATTCAGGCAATAACTCTTTCTCTCCCTGTTTAAATAAAAAAGTTCCTACAAAATAGCATGTCTAGCACTAGGAGGGAAATATTTCTGAAGGAAGGTACTAATCAAGCAATCAGGGATATCAATAGATCCAAGAGGTAAATTATTAAACCGAGTTTTGGCTTCTCCTTTCAACAAAAAAGGGAAAAATTTAGCAACAAAGTAGGTGCGCATCTTAATATCATCAGAAAACAGGCCACTCATGGTAGAAACATAAATCATATGTGCTACAGCACTTTCATTCTTAGTCCCACAAAAAGGTTCTTTCTCAACAATAGTTATGTAAGATAAATCAATAGAGAAATCATAATCCTTATCTTTAATGTTTATGGGAGATGTAGCAAACTTAGCATTAGGAGACAATTTGGGTTTTATAGTACGCCTCTCAAGGAGACTCTTAATAGCACTCCTATCATGGGTGTTTTGACATTCTTTAATAAATTCATCGGTCATCTCTATATAACCGTCTTCAATATCATAGCTCTCTCTAGACTCAGGTGAACTGACAGGTGTTGTAGTGTATTCATTAGGAGTTTCAGTATTTCTAGCTATAGTTCTAGCAATCATAGCATCTAGGAAAGGACCTAATGAACCACTCTTATCAAGCACAGTAGAAGCAGCATCATAAGTATCAGAAGTTTTAGATTCAGCAGTAGTAGCAGTGTGTGTACCATGTGTATGTGGTGGTGTAAGGAACTTACTCATAACAAATGGTGAATCAAGAGCAACAGAGGTGTTCAGAACCTCCTTGTAGTGGATGGTAATATAGGAACCTTTCCATCACGAGACTTACCCATGATGGATGAATGGCAGCGAACAATAGTGATTCCAAGTGAACTTGATAAATAGAGCTATGCTCCCCGGCAACAGCGCCAGAAAATAGTCTTGATGACCCACAAGTATAGGGGGTGTATCGCAGTATTTCGAGGGAAGTGAAACCCAATTTATTGATTCGACACAAGGGGAGCCAAAGAATATTTATAATCCTTAACAATTGAGTTGTCAATTCAGCTGCACCTGGAAAAAATCTTGCTCATGGCATTTTATCAGTAGCAACAGTTTTGTAATAGCAATAGCAAAGTAATAGTAGTAGTAAAAGTAAAGACAGTAGTAACAATTGCAGTAAACAGTAGGATTAAAGCATGGTAGGCATAGGGATGGATGGACGGGCATTGCATGGACAAGACAATTCATATAGCAATCAAGACATAGGGCATTTGCAGATAAATAAGATAAAGCATCCAAGTACTAAATAATCATAGGCATGTGTTCCATATATAGTCATACGTGCTCGCAATGAGAACTTGCACAACATCTTTTGTCATGCCAGCCCGTTTGCAGCGGGGCCTCAAGGGAACTACTGGCAATTAAAGTGCTCCTTTTAATAGAGCACCAGAGCAAAGAATTGACACTCCATGAACACATGTGATCCTCACATCAAAGCCATCCCCTCTGGGTGACCCGATTGCTATCACTTCGAGGCCTTTGGTTCCGGACAACAATATGTGTATACAACTTGCATGTAAGATCATGAACAATACTATCATAATGAATCAATAACATGTTCAGATCTGAAATCATGACACTCGGGCCCTAATGACAAGCATTAAGCATAACAAGTTGCAACAAAGTCAAGAAGCACTAATAAAAGATACTAGGCACCATGCCCTAACAATTTGATGCCATTGCATGAACGATCTCATCCAATCCCTACCATCCCCATAGCTTATAGTGGGGAATTACTCACTCATAGATGGGGGAAACATGGATGGTCGATGGAGAAGCGATGGTGACGATGATGGCGATAATCTCCTCCAATTCCCCGTCCTGGCAGGTGCCAAAATGGAGTTTCTGGCTCCGAATCGCAGAATCTGGTGGTGGCGGCACAGCGGAACTCTTTCTGGAAAAACGTCAAACCCCCCTTAGTTTTTAGGTCAAGAGGCAGCTTATAGGCGAAGAGGGAGGCCGAGGGGGTGACCGAGGCGGCCACACCACCCCCAGGCGCGGCCTGGCTTGGCCCGCGCGGCTAGGTGGTGTGGGCCCCTCGTGGCTCTCCTCCGTCTCGTCTTCTGGATCCGTGAGTCTTCTGGTGAAACAGGATTTTTGGCATATTTTCCGGGATTTTTCCTGATAGTTGATTTTCTGCACAAAAACTAGACACGAAGGTAATTCTGCTGAAAATAGCGTAAGTCCATGTCAGTTGTATCCAAATCCAACAAGTTTAGAGGAAAAACAATAGCAAGTGTTCAGGAAAGTAGATACGTTTTGGACGTATCAAGACTCCTGATGATTATTTAGCAAGAAGCTTAGTCAATAATAATAATATCCTCCAGGACATAGAAAAATGTAATGGATGATTATCTTGACTCCACACCTGAGGTGGATGCCGCGATTAATCAAAAATACTAAGAACCCATAAGGAAGGGAGATGAGGCTCCTTCCCCTCATATCCTTAAAACTTTACCAAAGGAACTAAAATATAGGTTTCTTAATGAGATCAATAAATTTCCTATTATTATAAGTTCTAACCTTGCAGAAAAAGAGGAGGAGAATTTAATAAGGATCCTCCAAATGCATCGAAATGCTCTTGGGTATTCAATGAGTGACTTGAAGGGGATTAGTCCTTCGATAGCCACCCATAGAATATTCATGGAAGAAGGAGCTCAATCGGTCACAGATTTTCAACGACGACTTAAACCTCACAGGAAAGAGGAGGTAAGAAAAGAAATAATACGTTTGCTAGATGCAGGCATCATCTTTCATGTAGAAGAGAGTGAATGAGTAAGTCATGTTCATTGTATTCCTAAGAAAGGTGGATTTACGATTGTCAAAAATGAACATAATAAAATGGTACCTACTAGAACTGTTGTTGTCCACAAGATGTGCATTGACTATAGAAACCTTAACAAGGAAACTAGAAAGGATCATTAACCTTTACCGTTTATAGATCAAACTTTAGAAAGCCTTGCTATGTATTCTCATTTTTGTTACTTAGGCGGCTATTCCGGTTTTTCCCATATTGCTATTCACCCTGATGACCAACTTAAGACTACTTTTATTTGTCCCTATGGCCTTTATGCTTATCACTGTATTCCTTTCAATCTCTGCAATGCTCCTTCCACCTTTCAAAGATGTATGACTTCTATATTTGCTGATTATGTTGAAAGTATTATGGAAGTATTCATGGATGACTTCTCTTTTTATGGAACTTCCTTTAATCATTGTCTCCATAATCTTCATAAAGTTTTGCAGAGATGTGAAGACACTAACTTAGTCTTGAACTAGGAAAAATGTCATTTTATGGTTCAAGAAGGCATAGTGCTTGGTCACAAAGTCTCGGGTAAGGGTATAGAAGTTGATAAAGAAAAAAATTGAAGCAATAGAAAGGTTACCCCCTCCTCGAGACACAAAAGCTATAAGGAGTTTCCTAGGCCATGCTGGATTTTGTAGAAGGTTCATTAAGAATTTTTCAAAAAACTACTAGACCTTTAATATATCTTCTTCAAAAGGATGTTCGTTTTAATTTTGATGAAAAGTGCCTCGCTTCTTTCAACACATTAAAACAATCTCTCCGTGAAGCTTCCATTATAAAACCACCTAATTGGAAGAAACCTTTTGAGCTATATTGTGAGGCCAGTCATGAAGCTATAGGAGCAATTCTTTATCAGTATGATGGTGATGATCTTAATATCATTCATCATGCTAGTTGCACCTTAAACGGGGCCTAAAAGAATTATCCTATGGTATAAAAAGAATTTTTCACTATGGTTTTCTCCTGTGACAAGTTTAGATCTTATATCATTTACCCTAAAGTAAGAGTACACACTGATCATGTTGGCTTAAAGAAAACCCTAGAAAGGACTGACGTTAAGCCAAGGATGATCCGTTGGACTCTACTTTTGCAAGAATTTGATTTATAGATTCTACAAAGAAAGCAAGAGATAGAGGAAACATCCATGGACACTCAAGAAATTTCTCATCCTAAAGAGATGTCATCTGTTTACATACCTGTGGGAACCAAACTGCCAAAAAGGAAGTTCTCGATTTCTTCTTGCAATGGTTTTGGTGATTTTCTGCAACCAAATTTCTTCGAAGAGAAAAAGAAAAAGGTGATCCAGGAAGGAAAAGGTATCCAAATGAACTCATGTTCTCTCGATGATCGAAGCGTATGAAGTCCCGAACATATCTTTGTTTTGGATGATTTTCTGTTGTTTCCTTTTGCATATCTGTATTCCCTTCGTTTTTCTGAGTTTATTGCCGGTCTTACGAGGTCGTTACGGGCGGGCAGTACGGACGGCTCCGCCCGTACCGTTGTTGCATTCGTTTTGTTTTGCATAAATGGTACGGTCGCGTAGTACGGGCGCAGTTCCCCCATACGGTTGATCATTATCAGTTTTGTGCCTTTTCATCCGTTCTTTGTTCATTTAGTCGTAAAAAAAACTGAACTCGTAAAGTCAGTATGCAGTTCCCCCGTACCACTTAGTCGGTTGACTATTTACCGACTTTGACACGTTGTATTTTTTGAAACGACTCGGTACAGGCATGTCGTACGAGCGTCCGCCCGTACCAGTTGGTGGTTATGATCGCGATTACCTTCTTTTGCACTTATTTGTTTCCATACTTCTTAGGATTCTTTTCTTGGGCAACCCTTTTCCTTCCAGTATGAATTTCTCCCTGCTTCTGACTCGTAATAAGCCTCCCTAGAGGTCTTCCTCCCTCTTATATCGAAAGATCCAATCTATTTGATGCGCTATCCAGTTCAAAGCAAAGGCAAGCCTCTAAACCTCATGTCTCCTTCATGGTATAGTTTCCAGACCTCCTTTGTAACACCCCGTCCACTGCTGGGCCCGAGGGGTGTCACTCCTGGCAGCTTAATAGGATATTTAGACTGGCCCCACAGACCAAAACTAGTCTTTTATACGCACTTTGTCCTCACTCGTGCGCACCCAGTTACCCACTTCCCGGTCGGTCACCCATCCTAGAATTGCTCTAGGCCAAGCACGCTTAACCTTAGAGTTCTTTTTGAATGAGCTTCCGGAAAAGAAGTTGCAACTTGTTGATATGAGTATCCTATCAATCCTATTAAGCCATGTTGCGGATTTCACATACACCCACCCTTTAGAAGATCGATGCCCTCATCGATCAAGCATACCAGAACGTTCCTCTTGGCACCAGTAGTATGCCCAAAGGTCTTGCACATGTGCCATGCCGTGTCCACTCTGGGCCACACGCGCCATGCTCCACATGTCCCGCCACTGACCCGCACACACCCGTGTAATCGCAAGGGTCGGCTCTGATACCACTTGTAACAACCCGTCCACTCCTGGGCCCGGGGGGTGTCACTCCTGGCAGCTTAATAGGATATCTAGACTGGCCCCACAGACCAACGCTAGTCTTTTCTACGAACTTTTTCCTCACTCGTGCGCACCCAGTTACCCACTTCCCGGTCGGTCACCCATCCTAGAATTGCTCTAGGCCAAGCACGCTTAACCTTGGAGTTCTTTTCGAATGAGCTTCCGGAAAAGAAGTTGCAACTTATTGATATGAATATCCTATCAATCCTATTAAGCCATGTGCCGGATCTCACATCCTCCATTGAAGCTGATGACCATGAAGCTTAAGGCTTGAGCCCTAAGAACAAGCGGTACACATCTGACTCTATTGATGAATCCGATGATGAAGAGTACGAGACCTTCATGGAGCAAACAAAGAGAGGGTGGCAGCAGCTAAACTTGGCTATGGTGAAGCCCGAACATGAAGAGGAAGCCAAAAAGCCTCATGGAAAAGGCTGCACGGAGTCACTTAAGTTCATCGCCGTCAACTATTCCTCTCCCAAGCGTAAGAAGTATAACCACCCCGATGCAGGAAATTACGAGGAGACCACTGAGAACACTTCAACAACGGACAAGATCACCATGAACGCACGTATGAGCGTGAAGCCTCAAGAGGATTGTGGGTCCAACCTTCTAGATGTGCCCATTGATGCACACGTTCCGGACACTGAACATTGCCTTCGTAAAATAGAGAAGTATCAGAAAGAAGAAGTCATCCACATGGAGATTGTGCGCAAGCGTCTCTTGGATCTAGGAGGCAAGAAGGAACTCAACGACGTGATGAATAAGGTCGCTGACGGGATGTTCCTCTTGCGTTCCGATCTGCAGAAGTGCCTGCGATGCATATCTGCCTTGGAGGAAACAAACAAGAGGCTTCGAGCAGCAATCTCCAGCAAGACCTCTGCAGACTAAAGGGCGCGCCATGGTATCAAATGGTCGCAAGGAATTATTTGATCCACCCGACTTGATTCCAAGATTGGGGGATCTGTGAGAGCCTTGTAATCTATCTTATAGTTTTTAACTTGTTTACTTTCCTGCACGCATGTTAGACTTTATTCCTAGAATTTGCATTAGTTGCATCAACTTCGAGCTCCCTTTGTTCAACAGAAGATTTATATCCATTCAGTTGCGAAACTTTTCGATAAATGAAGTTGTGTTTTGATTCATGATTATTATGTTAGATGATTGAAGTAGGTTAAGTGTTATGATACTTGTACAACTATCACAATTTTAGGGACTTCCACACCAATAAAAGTATTGATTAAGTTATGAGAAGAAGAATTCTGGTAGCATATTATAATTAAGAGTTTATGAAAGCCATTAAAGTAGTGAGCATGATCAAATAGCTGTACTAAAAAAAGATAGGAAGGGAGAGAAAGGAGTGAAAATATAAACATATATATAAGAAAAGAAGAAATAAGAGAGAACAACTATCAAAAGAATCAAGTAGAAGAAAAAGAATGATCGTGAATCTTCATTACTAAAGTAAGTGCTCGATATCTCTAAACTTTATGATTATATGTTATGTTGAATCACTAGAAGCTTCTTATGATTTCATTAATACTAGAAAAGGTGTGGAAGCCTCTAAGTCATGTAATGTGTAAGGGTATGGTGATACCCCTGAAGTATCTCTACATCCGATGTTGTATTCCTGTTTCACTTTCTACCTCATTTATTGCAACGACTCGTGTCTCATGAACATGATGATCTTATCCATAAGCCACCATCTTGCTCGGGGACGAGCAAGAGCCTAGCTTGGGGGACTTGATGAGTCCAAAATTGAAGCATATTTACCTTTTGTTTTGCATAAATAGAGTAGGGATCTTTGTATTTCACCGTGTTTGCACGCACCATTTTTTTCTTGTTTTAACAGGATCCCAAATCACTAAGTCTTATATGAACATATCAATTGGAATTTTCATATTGTGTTATAATATGATATTTCTAAGTGATAGAAGTCATTTTATGGATTTACCTTAGCACTTGGGAGAATACCAAACAAGGAGAAGGAATCAGTACCAATAACGACCGGTGGTACGGGCAGAGCCCGCCCGTACTAGGTGTCAGCGTGATCGCCTCGTCAAATACTTTCTCCTGGTGAAGACTAGAGGGGGATCCAACATTCACAGCCACCAAAAACCATGAAAACCCACATCTGAAAGGGATCTAAAGGAGGAACTTGGCTAGGGTAAAATCCCAGCTGCTTCACGGATCACTGGAGGACAACACATCATCCCCTTCATCATCAACCGCTGCATCTCTATCACTACTATTACCCCATCTATCATCTATTATATTTTTTTGTAATTCCAGATTCAATTGTGGTTTGCATTAGATCTATATCCGTACTTGTATCCATTCATTTGACTATGATGATGTTCTTGATTGCTTCCATGTGTGGGTACTTCCTTTGTTCTTGGGGAGATAGAGAAACCCTAGCAGCATTATGAATTTGTACTAAACATGATCTATTCTTGTGTCCATGACTTGCCGGTCTATGAGATTTATGATTTGTGTTTGATCTCTCTCTTTAGATGGTATGTCTAGTCGGCCACATATCATTTTCCCTTGGGACTAAAGGGAGGGAGAAATCATTTGGACGTGTTTTGGGATCGTACTCGGAATGGCCTCGTGACAGATTGGCGCTAGCTCGTAACCTACATAGTCAAAGGAGGATAAAGAGGTACTCCCTAAGCTAATTACGATATCCACGAGGAAACCCTTAATTGCGGTGGTTTGTATGGGTGACTGCTCTTAGGCATCACAGTGGTTATTTAGAGTTGACCTCACTCTTGGCTCAACAAAGTGGCTTCCTACGAGTCTTGTAGTGAACATCTTATTATGGAGCTCTCTCCACACATCTCATGACATAAGAAGTATGTTATCTTGATTATTAATAATAACAATACTATGCTAATGGTGTATCCTACATCTCCAAGAACGTTTTAGCCCCATTCAGTTCAACCACGTTTTCACACAATGTTGTTACTTGTTTCTCCTTTTACTTGTTTAATTACTTTTCTGCAAACAATCAAAAACCTTTCAAACACTTGAGATCAAAGGCATCTTACAAGTATCCTTTGGTAGATAGTGACGAGGGGCATAAAGACCTTTACCAATAGCTCTCAGTGGGTTCGATATCTTTACTTTTAAACTAGCTACAATTGATCTATGCACTTGCAGTCATCAGGAACCCCAAGGATATATCTCACGATTTACTAGAATTTATATCTATTACAACGAGTATCACAACAAAAGGGAGGGGAATCATAGAGCGGGGGGAGATATTGAAGCAGGAGATGGCGATTCAGATTTTTCCAATACAGTTGGCTTCCAAAAGAAATTCTAAAAGGAAACAAGCTTGAGCATATAGAGCGTGTTTTGTACCTGTATGAGGCCTAGCCAGGCTCCATGGAGATGAAATCGGGCCAATTGGTTGCCCGCATGGACGTTTGCGTTGTGCTAGCGCGCTTCTTAAAGCAGCCCAGGGACAAGCCCAAGGGAAACGCTCGAATCGGTCGTTTCTGTGGAGGCAAGCTGAGCGCGCACTTTAAAGCACCCATCGAGCTCCACGGAGCCCCTTCTTGCACGTCCTCTTTTTCTCTCTCCTCTCTTAAACACCTTCATCCCTAGCCACTTGTGATTAGCACAAAAAGCTCCAAATCGACTTGAGGTCTACATGAAAAAGATACGTATTAGCGATGGGGTTCAATTCTGACCATCGGCTTCGAGGTTTGTGAACCATATCTTCTCCGATTCGTGGTCAAAGTTGGAGCATTTTGGGGTTTTTTTCTAGATTTCGTCGCATAGAATCAACCGTTCGAAATTTCCTTCTAAGAACAGCTTGATCTCGTTGTTCCTCACAACTTTTGTGTTGCAAGTGGTTCGTTTTGATGGAGGTAGAGGATAGCTCAACTCTCTCAACTATCAACTGTAGTTGTAGGTACGAGGACGAACTTCTCAGCTTGTGTGTGAGATTGAAGATGAGGTAGAGGAAGATGGTCTACTCGACAGGCGGGTCGTGCAGGTAGAGGAACGCAAAGGAGGTCGTCATCGTCGACCGCGCGTAGCTCCCCTTCGTTGCGTACGTGTTCCAGATGATCTAGTCCACCTGTTCGAGCTCAGAGTTCCTAGATGCAGCGTCAGGTGTCCCGCCGGCCTCCTCGCTGACTTAGCCACAGGAGGTGTCCTGCCGGTGCACAGACAATTCGGTGTTGCTAATGACTGTTTAGGAATTCATATTAGTGTGATAGATAATCTGGTGCAGGCAACCAAACTACATGCATTTGTTGTTGTCCTCATGCACGAAAAGTCCATACAGGCTATCAAACAAGATGCAAAAGGTGTCTCGGAGGACAGGTTTGTGACATACCCTTCTCTCTTGGTGTTCGTTCTCCCCGTCACAAAACACATGGCTACCTCACAAGGCATATACCGTGCCACTATTTATATCTCTCCAATTTCTCAACGGCGTATACAGGCACATATATATACAACATAACATTAACTGAACCTCACATGCATCTCTGTCTCCCTCTGACACTACGAACGTAGTTATACCGTATGTGCGTACCACTAGCAGCAATATAACAGAAAGCTAGTACCGTACCATTCATGCACATTGCGTGGGGACGTTTGTATACCAAAAATATAAGCAGAAACATTACAAACTGTTTCTCACAAGACCATCATAATGCAATCGATTGTATAATCAGGAAATCCAACCTACAACACTACACACACATTAATTCTTGCATGCATGCATATGCACCTCAGCTGCTAGTTTTCATTCCTCCCCCCCTCTCTCTCTCTCTCTCTCTCTCCAAACACAAACTCTCTCTCACTATCTCTAGAGCTAGATTCTCTTTCTCTCTAGAGTGGGGCCGGGTGGTGTCCCTCGCGCATGCTATAATAACCCCTGCCCGCCCATGGTTGGCTTTCCACACAGGGAGCAACCAAACCAAACCAACCAACCAGCAAACAAGCCAACTCGTCTTGCCTCTTCTCTTGTCTTCTTCATCCTAGTACACCTGCTGTCCCTCCACACGACACAACGACAAGCCCACTCCACCATACCTACCTAGCTAGCCTCGTCGACATCAACAATGGCGGCTGCGGCAGCGGCGGCGGCGGTGTCCGTGGTGTCGGGCACGACGCGGTGGTGCCCGACTCCGGAGCAGCTGATGATCCTGGAGGAGATGTACCGTGGCGGGCTGCGCACCCCGAACGCGTCGCAGATCCAGCACATCACGGCGCACCTGGCCCACTACGGGCGCATCGAGGGCAAGAACGTCTTCTACTGGTTCCAGAACCACAAGGCCCGCGACCGCCAGAAACTCAGGAGGCGCCTCTGCATGAGCCACCACCTCCTCTCCTGCGCCCACTACTACGCAGCCGCCAACGCCGGCCACCACCACCTCCTCGGCGCCGCCGCCGTGTCTCCCATGCAGCAGCACCAGCAGCGGTACTACGCAGCGTCGTGCGCCGGCGGGGGATTCGACCAGCACCTGATACCCCCTGCCGTTGCAGCCCCGACGACGGCTCCTTACGCGGTTGCTGCATACGGCGGCTACCCTGCATTTGGTGCCGCCGCGCCGCAGATGACGAGCCGGTGCGCCGGCGGCGTGAACACCTCGCCGCCCAACACACTGTCCACGTCCTTCCACTACGAGGTACTAATTACTATTACTACCCTGTCCCTCCACTCATTACTCACTTGTTACACTATTTCTAGTCGCCAACTCAGTAATACGATTGTCTTGGGCTGACCGTGACCTGACGTACGTGGCCGCAGGGAGGAGTCGGAAGCGGAGGAGGTTCGCCGGAGTACTCGCTGGGGAGGCTGGGAAGCTTTGGGGTGGTGGTGGAGGAGGACACGTGCCGTTCGTCGTACGAGCAGCAGATGCCGGTGCTGCAGACGGAGGAGGCCTCGCCGGCGACGACGGGAATGTTCTGCCGGCCGCTCAAGACGCTGGACCTCTTCCCGGGCGCGAGTTCACCGGAAAAAGGCCGTGGATGTTGCACCAAATGAACGCATGATTTATTTTTTATTAGAAAATAGAAGTCATAGTTAAAGAGGAAAGTTGTGGCTGAGCAAGTGCTCAGGTGCGCGCGTCGTATCCCACCCCCACCCATCTGTATGCTTATGGATGGCTGAGATCGTTATAAGTTGGTTTGACTTGCAACTTTCAAATGAATTCCTCTACGTAGTAGGTTAGTGTTCGTACTAGTAATGTGCAAGCGAGATCAAAGAGAAAAAGAAAACGAAGAAAACACCGCCTAATGCTAGCGTCTGAAGTACTGGAGGAGACGAAGCGAAGTATTTTTAAAATATCAAAGGGGCAAGGACAAAGGGCTTCCAAGCGTGGGATAGTATCAAAAGGTGATAGGCACAATCCTAGATCAAGCTTTCTCTTCAGATTTTCTTCCACAACACTTCAGCACACAAACACCAGATGTCTTCAAGCACTAGCATCTCCATCATCATCTTCCTCCCGTGCATCTTCACGAGATCCAGAGAATGGTTGATGATGATGGGCATGATCCCTAACATTGCCAGCTCCTGATGAAGGTGTTATGTAACCCTCCCCAATATTTAATGAACACAACAGAATAGCAAATTAGTTCAATAGGTGATTTGATCAGTTTCCCTTCAAAACATGCTCTATTTAGAAATTTCAAGACTACCCAACATATGGAGGCAATGCCAATGATCTGGCCGGATGTGTTGTGGAAACCACCAAAAGGACAGACAAAAAGATTTAGGTTACTTGTATATACCAATAGCCTTGCCACTGTGCCCCACACATACTTGGCCGCAGAGCAATCAAGGAAAATATGATGGATCGTTTCTTCTTCAAAACATAACTGACATCAAGTGTTCCCATGCCAATTTCATTTTGCCAATTATGTCCGGTGGCAAGTGCATTGTGTCAGATCAGCAAGAGATCCAGATTTTAATTTTATAAGGTATTCTTGCCTTCCAAAGATGCTTAAAGGATTTGTCAATTACATTGTTGCAGAGGTGCTGTACACTGATTTGACCCTGAATTGGCCATTCTTGTTCCACTTTCGGAAATGCATGTCCACTTCATCACATAATTGAACATTTGTTAGGATGTTAACCATTCCACCCATTTTTCTTGAAGATCACTAATAACTATCTTCCGAAAGTACTCCAGCCATTTCTCTCTACAATAGCAACTTCGATATCTTGCTCATTACACATATGAAAACTTTTGGTGAAATTTTCTTCTAGAGGAGTATGTGCACACCAAGAGTCACCCTAGAATCTAGTTCTCTAGCCATTACATACTTTCATCCTTCTACTACACAAACAGATGTCTCACACATGCAGTATGTCAGACCAGAAAGCAGACTTTTTAGCTCTATGCTTAGCATAGTAAATCCCTACATTGTCAAGGTTTTTTACCTCGTGAAATTTTGCCAAGGTCCTTCTTCATTTTCCATCAAACTTATAATGAGTTTTATAAAATGGTTTTTTACCTAAACCACCTTTTAATCTTAGTTTTTAGATTACCTTCCATTTGACCCACTAATATATCCGTTTATTTGCACTCCCAGCCTAGAAAAAAAAGAAAAGGTATACTTCACCGGAGCCTTTGGTGAGCTTCCATTTTGCATCACCAAAATAATTTCCATGGAGAATGTCATCAAGCTTTCCAATTAACAAAAAATTTAGCGGTATATCGATAACATGTACCACTTCATCAAACACCAACCTGCAAACTATGTTTGTCTCAATGCATATACTTCCCTTGCCAACAATAGTCGATGAACCACTATTCCCCATCCTTACATGGCTTGTGTCGCCGCTAATATAGAACATGAAATACGCCTTTTGTGCTGTAATGTGAAAGGACGCACCTGAATCCACAATCCAACTCATGGAATCATCACACATAGCACTATAGCATTCTTCATCTTCAATGACTACGTAATCTTCATCTTGCTCACGTTCTGCAATCGTAGTGGCACCATTATCGCCCTTCTGTTCAGCTTTTTGTGTCTTTTCCTTCTGCAATATGCCTTTTTTATTTCCTGCAATCACTCTTTTTTTGTCACCCAACTTTCCACAATAATATCATATAACTCATTGTGTTTTTCTTGAGTTTGATCTCCCCCCGGATTTTTAGTCTTTGCCATGATAAGATTTTCCTTGGCCGCGTCCACGGTTGTCATTCTTGCCATAGGATTCAGCTACATACGTATCAAAAGAGGAGGCTCGCACCTTTTCACTCTTCCTAGCTTCTTCATTTAGCATGCTATTCTTCACCATATCTAATGCCATCTTCCCATCCGGAGCTGAATTCGTAACTAACACAAGCGTGTTCCAAACGCCGGGCATGGAAATAAGCAGCAACAATGCTTGCAACTCAACGTCAAAGTTAAATCACACAACTATGATCTCGGTACTCAAGTTTTGCAAGTCTTTTGATTACCGAAGCTTTGTTAATAGGTGTCTTCCTCTCATAGATTGACTAACTTCTACCATATATCATACACATTTGTGTCATTTGCAACATAGTGGATGAAAGTGCATGTGTTCCCTCATGTGTGGTTTCGGTAAGTAATGACAATCTCTATGGAGTAATATTTGCATTAAGTTATACTTGTAGGAGTTTTCCATTGGAATTGCATGAACCATTTGTTGGCTTCAAGTTTGAAGGAAGAAGAATAAGAAATGACCAAGGAGATATTCAAGGTGTCATCTCAAAAATCGTCATGTAAGAGTTGAGCCTACTGGAGTCATGTGTTGAAGAATAACAAAGTGTGATCATTTTTGCTTACTTCAATACATCATATTCAAGAGGGGAGAATATACAAGGTTGACCAAGACAAAGTGCAAATAATGGGTTCAAGTGGATCAACACTCAAAGAAGAAATGAAGTGCAAGTTCAAGATGTTCCATATCGATCAGATTATATGCTTAAATTTTTCCATCCTTGTTGATCTTGGATATATGATGATATGCACAAAGAAGATTCTCTCCCGTAGGAGCATGTGTGAGCATTTCACAAGTCTTCATCCAGCAAGCGCAAGCAAGCTCAATCAAGAAAGGTGCTCCAACTTGAGGAGATCAAGATCGTCATCATCAAGCTCAAGTGGAATGTGCAACAACCTTGGTAGGTTTTATCTTTTATCGGTCTTGTGTTGTTTGTTGGGGAGACCGATGTGATAACTTACCGCACTATCAAGATGGGCTCTCGAGTGTGCAACTTGATCGCATCCTCATAGAGATCTCAAACCTTTGCATATACTTGGAATCATGTTTCTTGGTTATTATTTGGATCTTATACACGTGAAGTTCTAGAGCTTGTGGCTATCTTCATAACAAGCTCTAGTTTCTCAAAAACAGATTTCACATGTATATATTCTTGAGGTTTTGATGTTGGAGGTTTTATCGGTTCTTATCTTAGGGAGGTTGCACACTCTCTATAGCTCCTTAGTATTTTTTTCCCTTACAAATGTTCAATATTTCCTTGCCTTCAACCTGTTTGGAGGTTTTGCCCTTGATTTCATCTCGTTTGGAGGTTTAGAAAACATGCCTTTGGTTGGGAGCTTCCATGGGCTCTAGTCCCGGTTGGGTTTGGGACCGGGACTAGTGTGAGAACTAGTCCCGGTTCGTCCCGCTTCCAACGGTTAGGAGGCCGCATGTGACTAGTCCCGGTTCGATGGGGACCTCTAGTCCTGGTTGGTAATACCAGCTAGGACTAAAGATGTGGGGACAAAGGCTAGGAGCCAGGAGACCCTATAGTCCCGGTTGGTGATACAAACCGGGACTAGAGGTCATAACTAGTCCCAGTTTGTAACACCAACCGGGACTAATGTTTTTTCTATATATACAATGCTACTTCGTTCCTGCCCAAGCCCATGGCCATTTTGCTCCAAGCTAGCTCAAGTTCATCCCCATTTTTTGTCCAATATTTGTCAAGATTTTGTGGCACCCATCAATCCTAGGTTCTAAAAGGTTATCAACTTCATTCTGTCATCTCTCATTATTAGTTTAGCTCAATGCTCTACAAGTAGAGAGGGATTTCATGCTTTAGAAGTAGAGTGAATTTTAGTTGTGTAATTTTAGGCAAATTTTGATTATGCAAAAAGTTACTGAAAGTTGAAATGTGTAATTTTAGAGTTTCATAGCTAAGAATTGAATGAGTTTTTCAATACTAGATCAATAATTAAACACTCAACATTTTTTATCTTAACAGTTTTGTCCAATATCAACTTGTTCCCTGGGACACCAACCGGGACTAATGTGATTCACTATTTTACTTTGGTTTTAATGTGATGAACTTCTATTAATTAGGTCACTTCTCTATTTATTATGTTGTGTAATGTTTTTTGATATACTTAATTAATTACATAATGCAGTTTTGGCCACACTCCTCCCGAGCTCGAGTCCATCCCCTTTTTTCACACAATTATCAAGATTTGGTGGCGCCCCATCTATTCAAGTGTTCGAAAAGGTTAGCAACTCCATCCTTATATATGTACCATTGTAAACAATAATAAGCACAAAATTGTAACAAAAATAGGGTTAAAATCAAAAAAGCTTCATAGGAAGATACACTAGCTCAATACATCTTCTGGAAGCTCCTCGAGATCAATATATGGGAGTGCCTCAATGACGAGCTCCTCGAAGATGTGTGAGGATGGGATCCTAAGACATCTTCGAGAAGCTCTGTTGTAGTGGTGTCCCTGTCGCACCATCTTGCAGTTTATTGCTTCTCTAGGTAGATCAATACACCCGTTAGCTAAAAAATGTCACATATATGGGAGTGCCTCTATGTCGAACTTCTCGAATATGTCTGAGGACGGGATCCTAAGACATCTTCGAGAATCTCCGTCGTAGTGTCCCTCTCGCACCACATCTTGCAGTTTATTACTTCACAAGGATACAACGTATTTATAGATTAAGTGCCACAACATAGTGTCGACACTCACCCATGACATAGTGCCGCCACCACCGGATAGTGTCGCCACTCACGACATAGTGTCGACACTGACCCATGACATAGTGTCGCCACCCATGATTAAATAATTAAAACTAAACATTTAGTCCCTATTGGTGTCTCCATCCGGGACTAAAGGTCCATATTTAGTGTCGACACTCACGGCCTAGTGCCGCCACTCACGGCATAGTATCGACACTCACCCATGACAGTGTCACCACCCAAGATAAAAATGAATATAAACATTTAGTACCGGTTGGCGTATCCAACCGGGACTAAACGTCCATCTTTAGTACCGATTGGAGACACCATCCGGGACTAAACGGGCTTGCGTCGGTCCCAGCCTGCCGCAACCCCTTAAGTCCTGGTTGGTGTCTCCAACTGTGACTAAAAATCCACTCAACCAGGACTAAAGATGGAGTGGAAAGTTTTTAAATCAATGCATAGTTTTTACAGACGGAGTAGAAAATTTAGACCGATACTAATTTTAGGATCGTGATTGCGTTTGATGTACTTATATAATGCAGATGAGCCGGCCATGGATGTACGTCGCTCCCCGAATGTCTGACGTGTTCATTAAAGGTGTGCATTCTTTTTTCGATGTGGCTTAGGCAAACAAGCAGAATGGTTTTGTGTGTTGTCCGTGTCGTGTCTGTCGGAATGAGAAGGACTACTTCCTCAAGAATCATTCAAATCCACATGATTCAGTCCGGTTTCATGTTCGTCTATAATTGTTGGACAAAACACGGATAAAGAGGGGTTATGATGGAAGACAATGAAGAAGAAGAGAACGATGACAACTATCCAATATTCCATTAATACAGTGGTACTTCAATGGGAGACAATGAACGAGAAGAAGGTGAAGAACGAGCATCAGACAAGATCGTTGATGATCTTTGCCAGGCCATTCTTGATGCACAGAGAGAATGCGAAAATTAAAATGAGAAGAAGAAGTTAGAGTGCATGTTAGAGGAACACAAAAAATTGTTATACCCAAATTGTGAAGATGGCAACACAAAGCTCGGTACCACACTAGAATTGCTACAATGGAAGGCAGGGAATGGTTTATCTGACACGGGATTTGAGAAGCTACTTAAAATAATGAATAAGAAGCTTTTAAAGGATAACGAATTGTCTGCCAGTACATACAAGGCAAATAAGGTTATCTGCCATCTAGGATTCGAGGTGCAGAAGATACATGCATGCATCCTCTACCACGGTGAGGAGTACGATAATTTAGTTGCATGCTCGGTATGTAGTGCATTATGGTATAAGATCAGCCGAGATGACCCTAGTGATGTTGAGGGCGAGGAGCACCGTAGGAAGAGGGTTCCTGCAAAGGTGATATGGTATGCTAATATAATACCACGGTTAAAATGTTTGTTCAAGCGCAAAGAGCATGCCATGTTTTTGCGATGGCAGAACGAACACCACAAGAAAGACAAGAAGTTGATACACCCCGCTGATGGGAAGAAGTGGAGAAAAAATGATAGAGAGTACCTGAACTTTGCAGATGACGAAAGGAACTTAAGGTTTGGTCTAAATACAGATGACATGAATACTTTTGGGGAGAAGAGAAGCAATCATAGCACATGTCCTATGACTCTATGTATCTATAACCTTTCTCCTTGATTGTGCATGAAGCGGAAGTTCATTATAATGTCAGTGCTTATCCAAGGCCCGAAGCAACCCAGCAACGACATGTATGTGTACCTAAGGCCATTAGTTGAAGAACTTCTATAGTTGTGGCGCAATGAAGGTGTACGTATGTGGGATGAGCACAAGGAGCCATTTGACCTACGAGCGTTGTTGTTCGTAACCATCAATGATTGGTCTGCTCTTATTAACCTTTCAGGACAGTCAAACAAGGGATTCATTGCATGCACACATTGTTTAGATGATACTGAAAGTATATATTTGGATAAATGTAAGAAGAATGTGTACCCGGGGCATCTTCGATTTCATCCGCCCAGGCATCTCGCAAGAAAGAAAGGAAAACATTTCAAAGGTGAGGTAGATCACTAGAAGAAGCCTATTTGTCGTATTAGTGATGACGTATTTGGTATTGTTAAGGATTTGGATGTAATAGTAACCTTTGGAAAGGGTCCTGGCAGTTAATCTATTCTGAATGACACTAACGGACATGCACCCATGTGGAAGAAGAAATCTATATTTTGGGAGCTACCCTATTGGAAAGTTCTAGAGGTCTGCTCTGCAATCGACGTGATGAACGTGACGAAGAATCATTGCATCAACCTGCTAGGCTTCAAGGGCGTGCATGGGAAGACAAAAGATACGTAGGAAGGATGGCAGGACCTGCAAGGTATGAAAGACCGATATGGCCTCCATCCAATGAAGATGGATAAAGGACGTCTAAGTCCTGCCAGCTATGCTCTTACCAAAGAAGAGAAGGATATATTTTATGAAGTCCTAAGCAGTATGAAGGTCCCGTATGGCTTCTCGTCGAATATAAAAGGAATAATAAATATGGCAGAGAAAAAAATTCTAGAACCTAAAGTCTCATGACTGCCACGTGCTTATGACGCAATTGATTTCGGTTGCATTGAGGGAGATTCTACCGAAAATGTTCGACCGCCCATTGTGAAGCTATGTGCATTCCTCAGAAGGTAATCGATCCAGAAATTCTACCAAGGTTATAGAATGATGTGGTCCAATGTTTTGTTGGTTTTGAGTTGGTGTTCCCACCATCCTTGTTCAATATCATGATGCATCTCCTAGTACACCTAGTCGACGAGTTTACCATTCTGGGTCCTTTATTTCTACACAATATGTTCCTCTTTGAGAGGTTCATGGGAGTCTTGAAGAAATATGTTCATAACCGTGCTAGGACCAAAGGAAACATCTCCAAGTGCTATGGAACAGAGGAGGTCATTGAGTTTTGTGTTGACTTTATTACTGACATTAAGCCGATTGGTGTTCCTGAATCGCGGCATGAGGGTAGACTAAGTGAAAAAGGCACGCTAGGAAGGAAATCAATAATGTGTAGGGATAGGCATTCTTTCACAAAAGCACACTACACAGTTCTACAGAATTCCACCTTGGCAGGTCTGTATATCAAGGAACACAAGAATATTGTACGCTCCAACCACCCGGGGAAGCCTGACTCCTAGATTAGAGATGAACACATGACGACTTTTGGCGGTTGGTTGCAAACATATCTCATGAATAGCAAAACTATTGGAGATCAGTTGTACTTGTTGGCCAGCTCACCATCTTCGTCTATATGGACTTACCAAGGGTACGAGATAAATATGAATACATTTTACATGATCGGCCAAGATAAAAAGAGCACCAACAAAAATAGTGGTGTCCACTTTGATGCAACAGACGACAATGGTCAAAGGACACATATTATGGTTACATAGAGGAGATATAGGAACTTGACTATGGACCTACTTTTAAGGTCCCTTTGTTTCAGTGAAAATGGGTCAAGCTAAAAGGAGGTGGGGTAAAGATAGACTAGAAGTGCAGAATGACAACAATAGATCTCAACAATCATGTGTACAGAGACAAACCATTCGTCCTAGCCAATTATGTGGCTCAGGTTTTCTATGTGAAGGACATGTCTACCAAACCGAGAAAAAGAAAAGATAAGCAAATGAATACATCATACAATGAGACAAAGCGCCACATAGTTCTTTCAGGGAAAAGAAACATCGTGGGAGTGGAGGATAAGACAGACATGTCAAAAGATTATGATAAGTTTCATGAAATTCCGCCCTTCGTAGTGAAGGATGATCCAAGTCTCCTGTTAATTGATGAATATGCTCCATGGTTAGAGCGCAGAAGAAAACTCCAATGCTAGATGGGCATGTTGGTGATGTGTAATAATGTATTAAACCTTTATTTTTGGCGATCTTCTAATATGGATATGAACTAACTCTCAATAGGTAGCATTGCAACTTGCTGTGGCCAACACCCAAGACATTTATTAATATAAAAAAAGCACCTGAGAGAACTCATAGGAATACAACATCTTCATAGTTCGGGAGGATTGTAGAGAAACCAACACGCAAGACATTTATTAATATTAAAAAATAAAAATTAGTCATAATCATGTCTATCCCTATAGTACACAGCTCTAGGGTCGTCTTCCTCATCATCGTCGACGCAAGGCACACGCGGCTGGATCCTTAGCCCTTCCCGGCTTGTGCACGGGGAACCGGGGACCGTCAACCATGACATATTCCGGGGGCACCTGCCACTCCAGCCTCGGATTCACGACGCGCGAGGGAGGGGCTCCTGTATGATGATGCCGCTACGCCCGCGGCCTTCACCACCGCCACCCTTCTTGTGGCTCTACGGTGGGTGAAAGTGTGGGTACCGTGGCCCCCAGTGATGAAGCGCATCACGCTGGTCATAGTCCGGTTGGCCCACCACAGGCGGATGACGGCTTCGTTGTGGTTCACCGGGGGTGGGCTGTCATCCTCGTACCTAGCGAGCTCCCTTTCCCACCGGTTAGCAAAGAACGCATTCGAGGTATCGTAGTTGTCGGGATCCCAATGGGGGTCCATCCGCTGCTTCAACGTGAGATCGAGGTAGAAGTGGTTGATACATTGCAAATGTATCTATAATTTTTGATGCTCCATTCTTAGGTTTTATCCACTTTTTTGTGTTTTGTTCCAACTTTGGAGTACTTTTCATATGATTTCTTGGACTAACCTATTAACAAGAGCCACAGTGCCAGCTGCCTGTTTTTTGTTGTTTTTGGTTCCGAGAAAGTCAGAAAATGAATATTCTCGGAATTGGATGGGACAAAAGCCAAAGTGCCTATTTTTCCGGAAGTCATCAGATGCCAGAATACGAGACGGAGAGGGGCCAGAGGCCGGCCACACCACCTGGCTGCGCGGCCAGGCTTGGCCCGCGCCAGGGGGTGGTGTGGTGGCCACTGGCACCCCCTCGGCCTCCCCTTCCGCCTATATATTGACCTCGGGACGAAAACCCTAAGTGCCCGATCAAAAATCCATGAAAGAGTCTGTAGCCGCCGTCATCTCCATCCCTAGATCGAGGGATGCAAGCTCTTCCGGCACCACAGCCGAGGGGAATTCACCCTGGAGGCCTTCTTCATCACCTGCAAGCCTCCGGTGTGATGCCTGAGTAGTTCATCCTTGGACTACGGATCCATGTAGTAGCTAGATGGCTGGTTCTCCTCCTTTGTGCTTTCATGTTTAGATCTTGTGAGCTCCGTTCATGATCAAGATCATCTATTTGTAATCATACATGTTGTGTTTGCGGGGATCCGATGGATATTGAGATGCTATTTCAGATTGATTATTGATTCTATCATGTCTTTTTTATTTGTGATCTTGCATGCTTTCCGTTGTTAGTAGCTATCTTAGCCAAGTAGATGCTAGCAACTCCAAGAGTTAGTATTTATGCTCGATAGTGGGTTCATGCCTCGTAACTGGGAAGTGATGTAAATCTCTAAGGTACTAGATGTGTTGTTGCTACTAGGGAGAAAACAACAATCCTTTGTTCATAGAACAATCGTATTGTTTACTTTACACGCAATTCATAAAGCAATAATATGTTGCTTGCAACTTAATACTAGAGGGGGTTCGGATGATAACCTGAAGGTGGATTATTAGTCATATATGCAGTTGGATGGCGGTCTATGTATAATGTTGTAATGCCCAATCAAGTTCCAAAGGAGTCAAGATGATTAGTATATGCATGTATTGCTTTCTCGATGTTTGTCAATTGCCCCGCTGTAATTTGTTCACCCAGCATGTTATCTATCTTAAGGAGAGCCACCTCTAGTGAACTATGGATCCCGGTCCTTTTCTTTACATACAATCTATAAACTTTTACTGCTTTGTGTTTACTTTCTGCAAACTTTTACATCTTTCCATTCGATACGTTTAATCCTTTGTTTTCCGCAAAACACGGTGAGATTGACAACCTCATCGCAAGTTGGGGACAAAGTTATGTGGTTGTGTTGTGCAGGTCTCCACGTTGCTACTAGCACCGGTAGTGCGCCCTGCCAAAGCTCAGCTAGTAACACCTTTGGGGTGTTTCCTTGCTCCTACTGGTTCGATTAAACCTTGGTTTCATACTGAGGGGAACTTGATGTTGTGCTCATCATACCTTCCTCTTGGGGTTTCCAACGAGCTCTACATCAACACCGCTCCAGCATTTTTCTGGCGCCATACATAGAGCCATCAAGCATTTTTCTGGCGCCGTTGCCGGGGAGTCAAGGACATCTTCACAAGGGGAGTCCCTCATAACCAATCTCGTTACTTTGTTATTTTTGTTTTGCTTAGTTTCTTTTTGCTTTGTTTACTTGTTTCTTTTTCAAAAACACAAAAAAAATTAGTTCTACTAGTTTGCTTTCTTATTTGAAAACACACAAAAATGACTACTCTTGAAAACACAAAAAAATGACTAGCTCCAACAACAATGATTTTATGAGCACACCTATTGCTCCACCTGTGACTAAAGAAACTTTCTTTGAGATAAAACCTGCTTTGCTCAATCTTGTTATGAGAGAACAATTTTCTGGTATTGGTAATGAAGATGCTGCTGCCCATCTAAATAACTTTGTTGAACTTTGTGAGATGCAAAATCATAGGGATGTAGATGGTGATATTATTAAGATGAAATTGTTTCCTTTCTCTTTGAGAGGAAAAGCTAAAGAATGGTTAAATTCGTTAACTAGGAATAGTATTGATTCTTGGACTAAGTGCAAAGATGCTTTTATTGGACAATACTACCCTCCTGCTAAGATTATATCTATGAGAAGTGAAATAATGAAGTTTAAACAACTTGATAATGAACATGTTGCTCAAGCTTGGGAAAGAATGAAATCTTTGGTAAAGAATTGTCCCACTCATGGACTGACTGCTTGGATGATCATCCAAACCTTTTATGCAGGATTGAACTATTCTTCAAGGAACCAATTGGACTTTGCTGCTGGCGGTACCTTTATGACCACACTTTGGGTGCTGCAACAAAACTTCTGGACAATATGATGGTTAATTATTCTGAATGGCATACTGAGAGAGCTCCACATGGTAAGAAGGTAAATTCTATTGAGGAAACCTCCTCCTTGAGTGATAAGATTGATATTATTATGTCCATGCTTGTTAATGGGAAAGCCCATATTGATCCAAATCATGTTCCTTTGGCTTCTTTGGTTGCTCAAGAAGAGCAAGTTGATGTGAACTTCATAAGAAACAACAACTTTGGCAATAATGCTTATAGGAGTAATTTTGGTAACAACAATTATAAGCCATATCCTCCCAACAATGGTAATGCTTATGGAAATTCTTACAACAATAATAGGAGTGCTCCCTCTGAACTTGAAGTTATGCTTAAAGACCTTATTAGTAAGCAAACTGCTTTCAATAAAACTATTGAGGAAAAACTCTCTAATGCCGAAAGAAATATAGCATCTTTGGCTGAAGCTCAATCTTGTTTGAATAAAATGGCTGCTAAACCTGAAACGAATGATAATCTCTTTGCAGCTACTAATGCTATACAAGTAAGAATTGATGAAAATGTTAGACTATTAGCTGAATTACATGCTAAGTGGGAAAGAGAAGATGAAATTGCTAGAAACATTAGTGTTTCTACTATCACCACCACTAGTATTGAGGCTAGTAATAGTTCTACTACTTTGGATAATAAATTTGATTTTGATCTTGATGGGTGCAATATCTCTGAAGTTATTAAGTTCCTACAAAATCTTGCTAAAAGTCCTAATGCTAGTGCTATGAACATGTCCTTTACAAAACACATTACTGATGCTCTCATAAAGATTAAAGAAGAAAAGATGAAACATAAAGCTTCCATTCCTATAAAACAAGAAGATGGTTGGGAACCCATCATTAATATGAAAGTGGATGACTTTGATTTCAAAGCTTTATGTGATCTTGATAGTAGTGTTTCTATTATGCCTAGAAGGATTTATGATATGCTTGATTTGCCTCCACTTGAAGATTGTTATTTGAATGTCCCACTTGATGATAATGCTAGAAAGAAACTCATGGGGAGTCTTAATGATGTTCTTATTATGGTTAACAATGCCCATGTCCCTGTTGATTTCTATGTTTTGGATGTTGAATACAATGCTTCTTGTCCTATTACTTTGGGAAGACCTTTTCTTAGAACTGGTGGTGCCATTATTGATATGAAAGAAGGCACCATTAAATATCAACTCCCACTCAAGAAAGGTATAGAACACTTCCCTAAGAAGAGAGAGAAGATTTCTTTTGCTTCTCCTATGAAAGCGAAATTTGGTCTTAATGCTTCTTCATTTGAGAACACTTGATTCTTTCTTGCTTCTTATGCCTAACTTAAAGGCGTTAAAGAAAAGTACTTATTGGGAGATAACCCAAAAGTTTTAGACGAGTCTTGGAAGTTATTACTTCAGTAATAACCGCTCCTTATCCTTTTTATTTGCTTTTTGTGCCAAGAGTAACCTCTAATGAGAGAGAAGTAATGATTGGGAAAGTTGCTGTCCCGAAACAGATTTCTGTGCTTCACCGTAAAAATTCATGAAAAATCTCTGAATGTCATTTTGAGGCGTGAAGTTTTTTTCTTCTGCCCCAGGTTGTTATCTAACTTTTGTTAGTTCAACACTTTTTGATTTGAGCAACATAAGGTCTTCGAAAAAAATCGTCTTTACCCGCTGGTCTGTTTTGACAGATTTCTGCCATTTTCTACATTTGCTTCTTGTTGGTTCCTTTTTGAGTTCTTTTGGGGAATTGAGATTTTTGAGGGAAGTGCTAAAGTAGCTAGTGTTCTAATGGAAGTTTATTTGGTGTTAGAACTGAACCTTAAGACTTATTTATCTTGAGTGTACTAATGTTGCTAATAAAGATTGTGTGAAGTTTTGTATGAAGGAAAAATTTCAGGTGTATGGGAGGAATGAGTAATGAGATGAAGGATGGACTAAAGCTCAAGATTGGGGATGCCACGCGTGTCACCCCAAGAAATATCCAAGAAGTACAAGCGTAAAATCTTGGGGATGCCCAAGGCATCCCCTTCTTCATCAATAAAAATCCCAGGTTTCTTCCAAACGCTTCATTTTTATTGTTTCATGCACAGTTGTGTTGTTCTTGGAGCGTCTTCTTTTTAGTTTTAGTTTTCGTTTTTCGTTTGCTTTTGTTTGCTTAGTTTGCTGAATAAATTGGTTGGACCCCCTCTTTCATACATTGGTTTGCAAATAGTTTGGTTTGGTTTGGAAAAGAGTAGGAAAGTTCATACTTATGTGGTAAAAAGAGCTTGTTTTTGACTGTGGGCTATGCTTTGTCATGCCATGCTTGATATTGTTTTGGCTTTATGCTTAGTATTATTTGTTGTAGCATGACTTGTTATAAACAATTGATATTGCTTAATGTGCCTTGGATGAATCATGCGTTGTTTTAGCATATTAAAGCATAGTATAGTGGTATTCTCCTTTGATGCTTTATTTGGGTTGACTTGGCGCATGCTCACACCATGTTATGACTATCTCAAGTCACCATAGCCTTTATGATCCTTTAGTTTTCAACTTTTAGTATCACTTTATGCTTTGATCAATGATGTTTTGTCGCTCTGCATGATTATGGCCATTATTGCTCTCTAAGTTTGTCGCTCCCAGTCTTTTGCTAGCCTCCACAACCAAGTATGAGTTCCACTCATGCATCCAACTCCTTAAACCAAGTTATTCCAAAGAGTCCACCATACCTACCTACTATCTTATGATATTCCAAGTATATTCATGCTTTTGTTTACCTTCCAAATTAAACTTGTAATGAGAAAACTAGTGATTAAAGCTCTCACGAACTTGATGGCACACTTTACTTTTTTGCATCTAATAAACCTGAACCATTGGGTCCTTCTTTGTTGCGTATATGCTTGCGCTTTATAAGTTGAAATTATCAGGACCATGTTTCATGGGGAACGCTTTCAACATTGCACTTGTACTTTGTACCCCGTTGATATCATGTTCTTTTGCTTACGGATCCCGACGGTGTGAAATAAAAGTGGAACTTGTAAGATCATGGAGTTTGTATGTGTGTTAGAGAAACGCCTGGGCCGCTAGCCTAAGCCATGCCTAATCATGGTGGAAACTTGCAGCATCACCATAATGAGCACTCTATGAAGCATCCTCAATAAAAACCTATGCAAATAGCAAATAAAAAGATCGCTGAGATGCTCATTGTCTGCTTGCCTTGTCATTTTGATTATGCGAAAGCTCCCGTATCATGTGCAAGGGGTACCCCGTTGGCGGTTCTTAATGATACACATATACTTACAATAACAAGAGCTTACTCGTGGCTGAAGTTGAGTAGCATGAGGATCGGTCTTCGTAAGTAAGGGGCATGAGATTTCGGTTTATAACTTGTCAAGCATATCCTCTTAGTTGTGTCACTTTAACCTTAATCACCATTAAAGATGCTTATGATAGGGGCAATGAGAGCTGAAAGCTATACGTACCATAATTTTTGGAAGCTCTTTATGAGACTTGAATCCCTACTTCCTTTTACAAAAGGCCTTTCTTCCACCATTATATTGAGTCTCCACCTTCTATCTTTATGCACCTACTTTGAGAGCATAGTGGCCATTCTTAGTTCTATGTGCATTGTCCCAAGACTAGTTGATTGATGCATAACTTGTTATTGCTTGTTTGAAACTATTGTATCTAGTCACTCTTATGAACTTTGAAGGTGTCCTATGCATTTATACTTGCTACTCTATTGTGGGACAAGCTGAATACTTTTATGCTATGTTTTCTTTATGTGAAACAAACAAACGTCTTGCAAAGCATTGTTATTCATGAATCTTTTGTTTGTGCCTTTTCATGTTGCATCATAGTTTCTTTGCTTATTGCTAGAACTTTGTCTTTCATGTTATGATTGAAGTACTATGATCCCAGCTTTGAGTGTTTTGCAAATACTTTGATCAAGTCTTTGATGGTGCATGTCACCTCAAAAATTATTCTTTCTTTTTATCACTTACCTACTCAAGCACGAGCAGGAGTTAAGCTTGGGGATGTTGATACATTGCAAATGTATCTATAATTTTTGATGCTCCATGCTTAGGTTTTATCCACTTTCTTGTGTTTTGTTCCAACTTTGGAATACTTTTCATATGATTTCTTGGACTAACCTATTAACAAGAGCCACAGTGCCAGCTGCCTGTTTTCTACTGTTTTTGGTTCCAGGAAAGTCAGAAAATGAATATTCTTGGAATTGGACGGGACAAAAGCCAAAGTGCCTATTTTTCCAGATGTCATCAGATATCAGAATACGAGACGGAGAGGGGCCAGAGGCCAGCCACGCCACCTGGCCGCGTGGCCAGGCTTGGCCCGTGCTAGGGGGTGGTGTGGTGGCCCCTGGCACCCCCTCGGCCTCCCCTTCCGCCTATATATTGCCCTCGGGATGAAAACCCTAAGTGCCCGATCAAAAATCCACGAAAGAGTTTGTAGCCGCCGTCATCTCCATCCCTAGATCGGGAGGGATCTGAAGCTCTTCCCGGCACCCTGTCGGAGAGGGGAATTCACCCTAGAGGCCTTCTTCATCACCATGCAAGCCTCCTGTGTGATGCGTGAGTAGTTCATCCTTGGACTACGGATCCATGTAGTATCTAGATGGTTGGTTCTCCTCCTTTGTGCTTTCATGTTTAGATCTTGTGAGCTCCGTTCATGATCAGGATCATCTACTTGTAATCATACATGTTGTGTTTGCGGGGATCCGATGGATATTAAGATGCTATTTCATATTGATTATTGATTCTATCATGTCTTTGTTATTTGTGATGTTGCATGCTTTCCGTTGTTAGTAGCTATCTTGGCCAAGTAGATGCTAGCAACTCCAAGAGTTAGTATTTATGCTCGATAGTGGGTTCATGCCTCTAGTAATCTGGGGAAGTGACAGAAATATCTAAGGTACTAGATGTGCTGTTTCTACTAGGGAGAAAACAACAATCCTTTGTTCATAGAACAATCCTATTGTTTACTTTACACGCAATTTGTAAAGCAATAATCTGTTGCTTGCAACTTAATACTGGAGGGGGTTCTGATGATAACCTGAAGGTGGATTATTAGTCATAGATGTAGTTGGATGGCGGTCTATGTATAATGTTATAATGCCCAATCAATTTCCAAAGGAGTCAAGATGATTAGTATATGCATGTATTGCTTTCTCGATGTTTGTCAATTTCCCCGCTGTAATTTTCTCACCCAGCATGTTATCTATCTTAATGAGAGCCACCTCTAGTGAACTATGGATCCCGGTCCTTTTCTTTACATACAATCTATAAACTTTTACTGCTTTGTGTTTACTTTCTGCAAACTTTTACTTCTTTCCATTCGATACGTTTAATCCTTTGTTTTTCGCAAAACACGGTGAGATTGACAACCTCATCACAAGTTGGGGACAAAGTTCTGTGGTTGTGTTCTGTGCAAGTCTCCACGTTGCTACTAGCACTGGTAGTGTGCCCTGCCAAAGCTCAGCTAGTAACACCTTTGGGGTGTTTCCTTGCTCCTACCGGTTCGATTAAACCTTGGTTTCATACTGAGGGAAACTTGCTGATGTGCTCATCATACCTTCCTCTTGGGGTTCCCAATGAGCTCTACATCAACACCGCTCCAGCATTTTTGTGTCGCCATACACAGAGCCATCAGTGGTTCGTGATGGCCGCCTAGCGGATGGAACCTTGAGGCACTGGAGGTACAAGAACCCCTCCAGCGCTCAGCATCCAGTCGGCAAGCAGCCGGTAGCCCGACGGGCATGGTTAGCTGGAGGCGGACAGCGCCTCGGTCTCCTCGTGGGTTAGAAAGACCCAGTACGCGGTGCCCATTGTGGTGAGAGAGGAATGTGTGGATGTGTGGATGGCCATGGCGGTCGGCCTAGATATAGATGGGAAGGGTGGGAAAACATGGTAGGAAGCAGAGGCAAATGGAGGGAAAGCATGGCGTGTGGCTTGACGACTCTGAGAATGGAGGGAAATATTTTTAGTCCCGGTTAGTGGCTCCAACAGGGACAAAAGGCCCCTGAAATATCTTTAGTCCTAGTTACTCATTTTAATAGTTAGACTAAGTAGTTTAGAAAATAGAAAATGGTTTTGGATTAGTAATCAAATTCAAACACTTTTTATGTTGAAAGTTTTATCAGATTCGAAAGTATGCAAAAGATATGATTTAATGCATTTTTAATTCAAAATGGCAAAATGGTTAATACTTTTAACAGTTAGACCCAGGGCCGAGCGTCGCTAAACTTGCAGTGGATCTTGGTAAACTTACAATGGTTTTGGATTAGTTCTTAAAATTGAAACACTTCCATATTTAAAATTTATCCAGATTCGATAATATGAAAAAACAAATATTAGTTGATTCATTTTAATTGAAAATGGTAAAATGGTTAGTAATTTGAATACTTAGAATAATTATTTTATAAAACAGAAAATGGTTTTGCATTAGTTATATAAATTCAAACACTTTTCATGTTGAAAGTATTGTCAGATTTGAAATTATGCAAAAACTAGTTAATTAAAATGTTTAAAAATGGTGACAGATTCCATATTGTCAAAAAATTGGACGACCCGCGCATTTTTTTGGCACCTTTAGGCGCGACCAACCCACGAACAACGACTAAAGGGGGTATCGTGCGCCAGGCCAGGCCGAAAAACATTCCCGGTTCGTGGTATCAAGCGGGACAAAGGAACCTTTAGTCTCGGTTCGTAATACCAACTGGGACTAAAGGGTACCCTTTAGTCCCAGTTGATACCACGAACCGGGACTAAAGGTGGGGCTATATAAGCAACGCCCATCGCCGTCCTCTCCATCTTGGAGGAAATCGGTCGAGCTAGCCCGACGTCGCTAGGCTGTCGCACGCCATACCCCATGGAGCTCGCCGTCGCCGCCGTGCTCGCCACGCCTTGTCGCCGCGCCTGCATATCTCGCCTCCCAAGCCGTCGACTTGCGCGCCGACCTTTGGTTCCATCACCATCATCGCCACCACGCCCACCCCTGCTATCTCCGTCGCCGCGTCGCCACACCGTTGCCACCACCGCGCCCGCTCCCGTCGAGATCTAGGTAAGAAGTTAATTAGTTATTATTTTCTTAGCTATTATTTTCTTAGTTATTAGTTTATTAGGATTTATTAGCTAGGATTTTAATTAGAAGTAGAATTAAGGATTTAGTTTAGGGATTTTAATTAGAAGTAAGAAGTGTAGATTTATGGATTTTAGAAGTAGGGTTTAGGGATTTAGAATAGAAAGAGAAAATAGAAAATAGAAAATAGGATTATTTCTTAGAAAATAGAAAATAGAATTATTTTGCTTAGGTACTTCAAAAAAAAGAATTATTTGCTTAGGATTATTTAGTTTAGGGATTTTTCTTAGAAAATATGATTTAGAAAATATAATAGGAGAAATATAAAATATAAAATAGAGATAGAGATAGAGATATAAATAGAAATAGAAATAGTATCTAATGTAGTACTAATTTGATTTTATTTCGATTTGTTGACATCAATTTGGAGCAAGCGCACACTTAGGAATTTGTTTTCGGTGGTGATGCCCATCCCGCATCCTTGTCGTCGACTCGGCAGCAACGACGGAGGAATAGGCTCCGTCGGGCATGTCCGAGACTAGGCTCCGCCGGGCTGGCACTGGAAGGTGCTACCTTCCAGGACACGTAGCTTGGTGAGAAATCCGGGTCTCATCGTCAACCCTAAGCTTCTTTGGTGGCGGTCACGTGGTCCACTATCGGTGTAGAGGGAGCTAGGCCCTGAGGAGGTGGTACACAATCGTGTCGGGAGGAGGACGAGCACGTCCGTTGCTATATGGTTGTGTTGGACATCACATTCTCCAATACCTGCCAGTTTCTTTAGTCATCTCACTCGAGCTATGCTCCTGTGATGGTTCCTTCTCTTTGGGTGTTCACCGCCCGCGGCTCATGACCCAGAAGTCGATGTCCAGTTTGATTGAGCAAGATGTATTAGTGATATTATTGTTGCATTAACTGGATTATTCGAGATGTATTATTGTTTCATTAGTAATTTTCTGTTGTGATATGGCATACTATTAATTTAATTACTGATCATATGCATATTATTTCATAGCAGTTATTCTATGGACTTCAACGACATAGAAGGTGAAGAGGATCTATTCCACATAATATGGCATCCCGTTGGTGGATCATATCAGGGTGGAGCAGAAGACGGTAGAGCAGAAGACTCACAGTTTCTGTTTGAGTCCGGTGAGGGAATGGAGATAGAATAAAGAGACGAAGCGCAAACGAGTTTTGATTGCGATGACGGATCGCAAAATGAAGGACCGGCCTTAACAAAGTCTAGAGAGGTATATTAAGCCTCTTGTGATCACTAGATAGATGCATTAATTTATTTATGTGTATATATGTTAATGAATGTTTCTTATTTTAGAACTCCGCATCGACCCAATCTGGTAAAAGTAAACGAGGACCGGCCAAAGAGATGGCCGCCGATGCGCATCTCACAATTGAGGACGTCTCTCTAGATGGCAAATCATTGCTTCTCGTAAATAATGCAAATACATTTGTGCATCAATGTAGAGTTATTGTTAGGGACAATGACCCAATCAGTATTCCCTATTGGAATAAGCCAACAAAGAAAGATGGAAACCCTATTATTTTTGTCAAGGATAGGCACAAAGACATGCTTTGGGAGAAGCTCATTTCATATTTCACCCTACCAGTCTTGGAGTCTGATGATCTCACAAAAGCCATGAGGTCCAAAGTCAGCCATTTCGCTCTTAAGAAGATGGCTGAACAGTTCAATAACTACAAGAAAATTTTATACAATGAATATCGCAAGGAAGACAAAGTTCCATAATTCACTAGCACACTAGAGAAGTAGCAGCATCACTAGGACATATTTCTGGAGTACAAGAAATCTGAAGTAGCTAAAAAAAGATTGGAAAATAATAAGGATAATGCTGCGAGAAAGAAATATCACCATAAGATGGGGACATGTGGCTAGAAGACTTCCATGCCTAAGTGGGAGCAAGCTAAGGTTGCCTTGCTTGATGAAGGGATCACTCCAACTACACATGACTGGACGAAGAGAGTAAGAAATTGGTTACTTATGCATGGGGCGAAGTATGACATGCAAACAAGGGAGTTAATAATGGATGAAGAGAAAAAATGCTACACCCTATGAAGCAATTGTTACAATAATCACGGAGCTTCGAGAGGGAAAGTTCAAGCCCGACAGAGAGAAGGACGAGTTGACAAAGGCCCTCGGGAATCCTGAAAAACTAGGACGAACACGAGGCTTTGGACCTTCTATGTCGTGGAAGACTGGGTTTCTCGAGGACAGTGAATCTTATATAAGCCGAGTGAGAGCAAGGCAGTAGAAGGAGCAAGAGGAGGAAAACCGGTTGCGTAGCCTAGAAAGAATGAACGACGAAATATATGGCATCTTAAAGTAGCAATAGAAGCACCTGGACGAAATGCGCCAGCAAGGGGCAACTCATCAGCTGCAGCAAGATAGTGTTGGCGGCCCATCTTAGTGGAGAAGTAGTGTGGCTTTTATGAGGGTCGGGGCTGATGAGGCACCGATGGATCACTAAACCATGGATAATATCAGTGAGAAGACAAGTTGTGAGCTACATGTGGGAGTGATCAACTTACCCTTCAAGGTGGCGGTCGGTTATGCTTTATCCTATGAACCTGGAGCACGCTGGCATAGTAATGAGATGGCTATGCTCGTATCGGGGTGGGTGAAGTTCTACCATAATATTGAAGGATATATTCCCTAGAGGCAAATAATAAATAGGTTTTCATTGTCATATCTCAATTAGTTTATAATAGTTTCATATTGTGTTATAACTGTGCGAAGTAGAAACATTGGTACAGGTGTGGTATGAAACAACCAAGTCCCTAGTAGCCTCTATTCATACTAGTCCGTTGGTCATGAGGATGATCTAGGTTTCAAGATCATGGGCATTTATGCCAATTGACAACAGGATCATATCATTGGAGAATGATGTGATTGGACATTCCTCGAAGGATTGCAACACGATCAAGTCATATAGTTCATAGTTGCAACAGCTATACCTAGACTCCTTTTCCTTAGATCGTGAGCTTATATTACTCATTGTTTCCCGAGCCTACTTAGACTTCATCAACCGTCATCTGGTAATACAGTGGCTATAAAGGTGTATGTTGGGTATTCCGAAGTAACAATAGATGACATGTGACTACAAGACCGGGATTTGTTCACCCACATGACGGGTAAAGACACATACGGCCGGCTTGGTGAGATTACATCTGTAAATATTGCAATATGTGACTCGGTCACGGGGATGTAATATCACGGTAACAAAAAACATAACTTGTTGTGAACGAGATTGAACAAGGTATGTGATACCAATGATCGGATCTCGAACAAGTTGTATCAAGAAACAAAAGGAATTGGATGCTACATTTAGCGGTTCAAACGACATTGTCATCAGGAATGCATAGGGGTCACATGGATATCCCTGGTCCCTCTGTTGATCATTGATATAGATCATGTCTAGAGCATTCCCGAGCCATGAGAGGATACACTTAAGGGTACGATGAGAGCGATCATTCGTAAGACGAAATCACAGTAGAGAAAGAGAAAGCCGGAATTGTTCCGCAGAGAGATCCGAAGTTGTTCGGAGAAAGAATAAAGGAAAAGACCCGGAAATGTGTTTTCAGATAAATGGGAATTTGAATATACATTTAGTACATGTTAATTATGAATTAATATATTCTAAATAATATTTATATTAAGATTTATAAAGGCAACTTTTATATTAGGCCAAATCCCGGAGGGAAATAGACTAGAATGAAAGCTGCAAAAAATAAAGGAAAAAGAAAAGAAAACCAGCTCTGCCAGTGGGCCAGCCCACTAAGGGAGAGCACAGGCGGGCGAGCTGGACAGGCCGCGCCAGGCCTCGAGGCCCACCCGGGCCATAGGGGAAGGCGGCCCACCCGGGGTAGGCACCAGCCGCCGCCACAGCCTGGCAAGTCGGGTCATGGGGCACGCCTGCCCACCTTTTCGCAGAGGCCTCCTCCAAAGGGAGCAGATCCAGTCTGGCGGCGCCTTGCTGATGCGCTTGACTTTCAACATAGAGCTCTGCTGGAACCCCAAGAGGAAGGTACGATGAGCACAACAAGAAGTTTTCCTCGCTATGAAACCAAGGTTTAATCGAACCAAGAGGGAGCAAGGAAACACCCAAAGGTATTACTAGCTAAGCTTTGGCGAGGCGCATCAGTGCTAGTAGCAACGTGGAGACCTGCACAACACAACCACATAACTTTGTCCCCAACTTGCGATGAGGTTGTCAATCTCACCATGTTTTGCGGAAAACAAGGGATTAAACGTATTGAATGGAAAGAAGTAAAAGTTTGCAGAAAGTAAACACAAAGCAGAAACAGTTTATAAATTGTATGTAAAGAAAAAGGACCGGGATCCATAGTTCACTAGAGGTGGCTCTCCTTAAGATAGAAAACATGCTGGGTGAAAAAATTACAGCGGGGCAATTGACAAACACCGAGAAAGCAATACATGCATATACTAATCATCTTGACTCCTTTGAGACTTGATTGGGCATTACAACATAATACATAGACCGCCATCCAACTACATCTATGACTAATAATCCACCTTCAGGTTATCATCCGAACCCTCCAAAGATTAAGTTGCAAGCAACAGATTATTGCTTTATGAACTACGTGTAAAGTAAACAATACGATTGTTCTATGAACAAAGGATTGTTGTTTTCTCCCTAGTAGCAACAGCACATCTAGTACCTTAGAGATTTCTGTCACTTCCCCAGATTACCAGAGGCATGAACCCACCATCGAGCATAAATACTAACTCTTGGAGCTGCTAGCATCTACTTGGCCAAGATAGCTAGTAACAACGGAAAGCATGCAAGATCTCAAATAACAAAGACATGGTAGAATAAATAATCAATCTGAAATAGCATCTCAAAATCCATCGGATCCCCGCAAACACAACATGTATGATTTACAAATAGATGATCTTGATCATGAACGGAGCTCACAAGATCTAAACATGAAAGCACAAAGGAGGAGAAACCAGCCATCTAGCTACTACATGGATCCGTAGTCCAAGGGTGAACTACTCACGCATCACACCGGAGGCTTGCATGGTGATGAAGAAGGCCTCCAGGGTGAATTCCCCTCTCCGGCAGGGTGCCGGGAAGAGCTTCAGATCCCTCCCGGTCTAGGGATGGAGATGACGGTGGCTACCGACTCTTTCGTGGATTTTTGATCGGGTACTTAGGGTTTTCGTCCCGAGGGAAATATATAGGCAGAAGGAGAGGCCGAGGGGGTGCCGGGAGCCACCACACCACCCCCTGGCGCGGGCCCAGCCTGGCCGTGCGGCCAGGTGGTGTGGCTGGCCCCTGGCCCTTCTCTGTCTTGTATTCTAGCACTCCATCCCTTCCGGAAAAATAGGCACTTTGGCTTTTGTCCCGTCCAATTCCGAGAATATTCATTTTCTGACTTTCCTAGAATCAAAAACAGCAGAAAACAGGCAGCTGGCACTGTGGCTCTTGTTAATAGGTTAGTCCAAGAAATCATATGAAAAGTACTCCAAAGTTGGAACAAAACACAAGAAAGTGGATAAAACCAAGCATGGAACATCAAAAATTATAGATACATTTGCAATGTATCACCGGCCCACCCGGTCGTTAGCTGTCGCCGTTGTTGCCTGGTGTGCAATGTATCACCGGCCCACCCGGTCATCTATTGCCTCCACCGGCTGCTGTAGCCAGCTGGGCCACTACGGGATGGGCTTATTCGCCTGTCCCTGTTGGCCCATCCGGCTGGGACATTTTTCCCCTTTATTTCATGTTTACTATTAGTCCCATATGACTAACCTAATGGGGAGGGCACACCCCCTCCGCCTATATAAAGGGGTGCCCATGGGTGGAATTAAACACCCAATAATTGGAGAAGTCCTTTGGTTGACTTCCCCCTTCCCTCTCTCTCTAGCCCTTGTGACCATGGCCCCAAGTTTGGGCTGTGCGAACAAGGCACACCTACAGTACGCCGTTGTGCTGCAGGGATTCCTAGCCGGATATCAACTTCCGCACTCCCGGCGGGATCGGGGAGCCGGAGGTCTCATCGTGTACCGAATGTGTACGAAGACACGAGGCGCAACACTTGGGGCGCTTAAATATCGTGAGCCGGAGCTGCTGCACGATGAAGAAGGAGCAAGGGGTGATCTGCGAGGAGCTTCGCGACCTTGAGGTCGGCTACGAGTACGACTACATCAACCACGTTCCCCGCGGAATGTTAACCGCATTACTACATAGATAGATCCTAGGCAGTTTTGGGGTTCCATCGTAAGAAATTTTTTGTTTTCTACTGCGGATCCCCTATAGTGGTATCAGAGCCAGGTTTATGCGTATGGGTGCTGTACGGCCAGTACGCACAAGTTTTGTGTAGGCATTGATCCCTTAGTTGTTACCCTCTAACGTGTACTTGTTTATATCGCGGTATTGTTTGATGAAGCAGCTCGGACCGACCTTACGCGTATTCGTACGCGAGACTGGTTCCACGCTCAACATACGGCGTGTACCGTATAAGTGGCTAGCGGGTGTCTATCTCTCATTCAATAGTTGATATTTCATTTACAACGGAGGGTCCCGAAAGGGGTGTAGTAGAGACAACTGTTGGATCCATGTTGTGGTTGGAAAGTTTGTAGATTAGAAACGGTTCTATTGTGAAAGCCCCAACAACGACGTAAAACTTGCAATAGATAAAGTAGAGGCGTCTAACTTTATTTTGCAGGGGGCATTTGATTATGATATGTCCTTGGTCGTTACGAAGGTAAAGTAGTTTACTTTTCTGTTACTAAGTAGTATAGTAATAGTCATCGTTCCGATGGACGACCTGGTGGAGGCGTCGTGGACTTGGCGTCAAACCGATGGTAGGATGGAGATCATGCTGGAGCGCTCGATGGAGATCAAGGCACAAAAAGCACCATATCATATCACATTATACATATGATGTTGATACCTGTTTTACATCTTATTGTGTGCTAGTATTAGATACTCAACGGTAGCAAATAAGATAATCCCTATTTAATTCCAATGTTCCGTGTTCCCCTTGTGTGTGCACCACCAAGAAAGTTCTTCGGTATGAGGCGATCCATGGTACAGGCATGGGTGTCAGACATATCTACGTTCGCATATAGTGGGTGTAAGCCATGTTGCACAGTGAATACACACAAGTTAGATTTGGCGAGCCTAGCATATGCACACATGGCCTCGGAACACAAGAGATCAAAAGATCGAGCATGAGTCACATGGATGATGTGATTGGCATTATTGAATGCCTACCTTTGATAATGCACTGATGGCTATGACGATTGGGGAAGGTGTAGAGGATAGGGATCATGTGATCACTAAAATCGTCTAGGGGATGACAATTTTAGTGGAGACCAATTATAAATTGTTCTCTTATTATAAACATAGTCTAGATGTCTGTTTGCAAATATCTTAGTAGATCTTGGCCTATCCCATTGAGGTCCTTTGCGACCATGGGAATATATTGCTTAATTTGGAACTTAGCAAAAGGGTCCAACTTCATAGATTAATACCCACGCCTGAGGGATATCCTCGTAAAAGGTGATCTTCTCTTCTTGATACAATAACCATTAGGAGATAATTCGATGACTCCGGAATCTTTGTATTTTCTCCATAATCATCCAATAAGCCATTCTCCATTTGATGGATAGTTGGGCTACATTTTGTAATCTACAGAATAAGGCACATAGAGTATGAGCCATTGGATGGGTTTTCCTCCATCATGGATGAAAAGAGAATATTTGGAAAATCACTTAGCGATCTTGCATTAGAGTTGAGAACTCTTGGAAGGGCTTGATTGCAATGGAGGTCATGGATGAAAAGGTATATGTAAGATATACAAATTATAAATGTGGTTCTTGCAAGACTCGTTGCAGTTTACAAAGTATTTGATACTTGTCCCGTTTTGTGAAAACAGGAGGATCTTCTTGAGAATTACTGTTTTTGAGGCAACGTGACTTGATGACGGCAAGCAAAACAGTTGATGGCCGACATCACCTCTTCCCTCAAAGTTTGTAATTTGGATTAGTGAACTTGAATATAAATTTGTAATCCTTGTTTGTGTGTCTTGCTTTTGGCGAGACGATTATTCATATAAACAAGTTACAAGCCAGTTTGTACTATTCTTATGAACAATACAGTTATGGTCACATTACAATTATAAACAAGTTATTCTCATCACTATGTTAATGATAATAGCTTAAACATTTATAAAAGGATTAGAATGCTAAAAGATATCCAAAGTTTAATAATGAAATGACACTATAGTTTAAGTCATTTTGGTTATTGCATGTTGTTTATGAAGATCGAGGTCCTAGATGCTTAATCTAGAGACTTTGCAAAACCATGCCTCTTGGGAAGAATGGCTAAAACTCCGCATTCTGGTAAAACGGTGATATGCAAAGAAATGTTGAATCTTATACATAGTGATGTATCGTATTTTCAACAAGTAGTAGAAATCATTAGTTAATTGTTAACTTAAGTTAATAAGCGTATTTACTTAATTAAACATAAGTTCAAAATGATTTGAATTGTTCAAATGAGTTCACATTAAAGAGGATATTGAATTAACAAGTCTCTTCGATTTGATCGACATGACTAAAGTATTTAATTAAGTTTAGCATAAAAGGGACTTGTGAAAGATGTTTCACAAATTATAATAATTGGACGAATTCAAAATATGTTGAAATTTCTGAACATCATAATCATTTTGTATCAGATACATATTATCTCTTATAGGGTTATAGTTGTCGTTTAGAGTTAAAGATCAAAATAATCAAACACTCATTTGAAATACAAAGGAACATCTAAAAGATTCATGGAAACAACACCATAAGTGTTATGGCAAGTTCGAGTTTCTGGAGATTTCGACAAGTCGAAATCGCGGCAAATAAACAAGTCTTTGTAGAGCTTTCTTAGGAAGCTATGAATGCGTCTTCCACAAAAGGGGCAAACCTGTTGTTGTCTGAAATTGATGTGTCTTGATGAAGATACAGGTGGAAGAAAGTAAAAGATCAAAACAAGGTATTTGACCTTACCTCCAGATTGTTGAGTGGCGTAGAGGAATTCGTTTCGTGAATCCAAGCTCTACAAATAGAGGAGAAACCAATGATAATGATCATAAACTTTCAAGTAAATACTTTTTCTAAAGAAAGTAGGATTCAACTATATATTCTACAAGTTTGTGGAATTATATTGTTGATTCACTTGTCATGTTTTGAATGAGACATACCTACGAATTACAAAGAAGCGTGATGGACCTAAGTGTGAGAAATGAATGGTCATTGAAATCTCGTTAGTGGAATTCTCGATTTGATGATGATCAAAGAATTTTGGAATATCCAAGATTGTTGAGAGGACATGGATTTGAGTGGGAGAAAATCAACTTGGCTAATTCATAATATGTGAATGACATATTTTGAGTGGGAGCTGAGTGAAATCCCTGGATCTCAAACATGAATGTCATATTTGAGTGGAAGCGTGAGATCATTCTGGGATATGTGGACGACATATGTGAATGATGTGATTGGTGTTAATAATATTTAAAGTTAGATAAATAAGGATGAAGTTGAAGTTATTAAACAATAAGGTCTATCGAGATAGATTGGTAAGTTTAATAAACACTGAATGTCGAATGCTTCCTGGACTTGATTCTAAAAGATGTTCAGAATGTCCTAAGCAAGATTCTGAAGAAGCTCAGAATGGAACAAGGGAAGAAAGAAGTTATTACTATATGAAGCATTGAGTTAGTATTGCAACTCTGGTTAAAAGAAAGAGATGTGTTGCATCTCCTATGCCTCAGTCATAGGTTCTTCCATATAACCATGTTGTATACTCAACGTAATGTGACCCGGAGTTCTGGTTGGTAGGACAAAGTCTTAACTGTAAGAATGTGTCTTTAAGTGATTCCTAAGTTGATCACAGAACCAGAATTAAGTTTGTACATAAATGGCAAGAAGCAATGTAAGTGGCATAGTTGCATTTCATGCACTAGGATCTACATAGCTATAGAAGTATAAATGCTCCATCTGATATGATGTATAATGTTATGGCGGGGCTAGTTCGCTTTTAACGTAGAATGATGTGTCCTAGGGTCAAGTGCCCATGAGAAAGCCCTCGAGGTTGATCTAATGTCACTGTAAGCTCCTGAAATCTGGCCTCGTTCTGCTGCCATGACTACAGTATATACACAAAGGATAGCAAAAGTGTGTTTCAAAGTTTAGATGACAACAGTAAAAACGACCGTCATTATAAACACTAGAAACAAAGTCTCACTTTTTTGCCAAACATATGCTTCGACCCATTATACGATAATGGTGTGAATGTCAAAATTAGGAAGACATTAACGATTTGCAAAAGACATAAAGATCTGGTAAAATAGAACATGGACATGACATTTCCCATGAGCATGCATGATTTGTATACGCATACGGTATATGGTTTATATGAGCAAAATGCGAGCTGGATTATTTGTACTCTAGTGCAAGTGGGAGCTGAAGGAGATATGCCCTAGAAGCAAATAATAAATAGGTTTTTACTGTCATATCTCAATTAGTTTATAATAGTTTCATATTGTGCTATAACTATGTCAAGTAGAAACATTGGTACAAGTGTGGTATGAAATAACCAAGTCCCTAGTAGCCTCTATTCATACTAGTTCGTTGGTCATGAGGATGATCTGGGTTTCAAGATCATGGGCATTTATGTGAATTGACAACGGGATCATATCATTGGAGAATGATGTGATTGGACATTCCTCGAAGGATTGCAACACGATCAAGTCATATAGTTTATTGTTGCAACAGCTATACCTAGACTCTTTTTTCTTAGACCATGAGCTCATTTTACTCACTATTTCCCGAGGCTGCTCCGACTGCATCAACCGTCATCTGGTAATACAGTGTCCATAAAGGTGTACGTTGGGTATTCCGAAGGAACAGTAGATGACATGTAACTGCAAAACCGGGATTTGTTCACCCACATGACGGGTAAAGATACATACGGCCGGCTTGATGAGATTACATCTATATATGTTGCAACATGTGACTCGGTCACGGGGATGTAATATCACGATAACAAGAAAATAGAACTTGTTGTGAATGAGATTGAACAAGGTATGTGATACCAATGATCGGATCTCGGACAAGTCGTATCGAGAAACAAAATGAATTGGATGCTACATTTAGCGGTTCAAATGACATTGTCATCAGGAATGCATAGGGGTCACATGGATATCCCTGGTCCCTCATGATCATTGATCTGAGATCATGTCTAGAGCATTCCCGAGCCGTGAGAGGATACACTTAAGGGTACGATGAGAGCGATCATTCATAAGACGGAATCACAGTAGAGAAAGAGAAAGCCGGAATCGTTCTGCAGAGAGATCCGAAGTTGTTCGGAGAAAGAATAAAGAAAAAGACCCGGAATAGTGTTTTCGAATAGATGGGAATTTGTATATACATTTAGTATATGTTAATTATGAATTAATATATTCTAAATAATATTTAGATTAAGATTTATAAAGGCAACTTTTATATTAGGCCAAATCCCAGAGGGAAATAGCCTAGAATGAAAGCTGCAGAAAAATAAAAGAAAAAAGAAAAAGAAAAACCAGCTCCTGCCGATGTGGGCCAGGCAGCCCACTAAGGGAGAGCATAGGCGGGCGAGCTGGCCGGGCCGCGCCAGGCCTCGAGGCCCACCCGGGCCACAGGGGCAGGCGGCCCACCCGGGGCGGGCACCAGCCGCCGCCACAGCCTGGCGAGCTGGGCCGCCGGGGGCACGCCGGCCCACCCGGGCTGCTCGCTGGAGGCCTCCTCCAGGCAGGAGCGGACTAGGCCGCGGGGGCAGTGCCGGCCCACCTGGTCGCCAGCTGCTGCCGCTGCTGCCTGGTGTGGTGGGTCGTGGTGGGCAGGTCGGCCCACCCGGTCAGCTATTGCCTCCACCGGCTGCTGTAGCTAGCTGGGCCACTACGGGATGGGCCTATTCGGCTGTCCCAGTTGGCCCATCTGGCTGGGACATTTTCCTCCTTTATTTACTTTTTACTATTAGTCCCACATGGCTAACCTAATGGGGAGGGCACACCCCCTCCGCTATATAAAGGGGTGCCCATGGGTGGGATTAAACACCCAATAATTGGAGAAGTCCTTTGGTTGATTTCCTCCTTCCCTCTCTCTTTAGCCCTTGTGACCATAGCCCCAAGTTTGGGCTGTGCGAACAAGGCACACCTGCAGTACGCCGTTGCGCTGCAGGGATTCCTAGCCGGATATCAACTTCCGCACCGTTGGCGGGATCGGGGAGCCGGAGGTCTCATCGTGCACCGGATGTGTACGAAGACACGAGGCGCAACACTTGGGGCGCTTAAATGTCGTGAGTCGGAGTGCACGATGGAAGCAAGGTGACTCATGAGGACCTTTCATGACCTTGAGGTCGGCTACGAGTACGACTACATCAACCACGTTCCTCGCGGAACGTTAACCGTGTACGGTCTACAAGGGTATGTATTCTATACGCATTGGCCGTTACCGCATTACTACATACATAGATCCTAGGCAGTTTTGGGGTTCCATCGTAGGAAATTTTTTGTTTTCTGCTGCGGATCCCCTACAAATATGAATCACTAGATCTTCACATCCTTGGAGATGAAGATGAGAGGACACTAGGAGAAGTCGGGGTGGTATCATTCTATGGCATAACAAATACATCGTGTTTCTAGGATCAGTGCCTAGGTCTACACCGTCTCCTCCGAGTCGTAGTTCACTACCTCTGTCCACATGATGAGGAGAGGGACGACCACCATAGCGCGAGTCTGCCGCCACGTCAGGCGACTCTACCGCCTCCATGCACTACTAACTCCCTATGGAAACATTATCGGAAGGCTGCCGCTCGGTCGACTAGTGCTACTACTCAGAAGAAAGGTAGTAGGGCGAAGAAAACCCAGCCGCTACCTCCTAAGTTACCTTACGAGATGACTGCTGAGGAAACCAAAGCAATTAGCGATGCCCAAGTGAAAGCATTTTTTCCACCAAAAATCCCGATCCAAAGCAGATATTTGATCCAAAAGTCAAAAAGTGGGCTAAGAGTTTTATTGAGCAACCATCGCAATATGAAATAAATAAGGCAGATGACTACACACGATGTCTGATGAGAGTTAGTAGGAGGAATACAAGAAGTAGTAGTGCAAGTGGAAAAAGAGACATTGCCCAACTCAGAGAATAGGCAAAACAATCGATCTCCCTGCTCAAGGTGTTACCTAGTGTTGTCAGGGTATTAGTACTGATCAAGCGGTGGACTTTGCTAGAGATGTTGGTATTAGTGTTGATCAAGCGCTAGGCGCACATGTCCCCATGAAAATAGAAATAACATGGAAATATGAATACGGGAAGTCTCTGGTCAGACCTGATGAGGTCGAGCTTCTACCAACACAAATGCAAAGACTGCATGAGTGGTACTTGAAAGTCACAAAGGAAAAAAGAGCGATCATCAATGCTTCTTGTGAGAGTTACAAATGAGAATTTCAATGGCGAAGACGAGATCCAAATTTCTTTTGAGAAATTCTATATGTCATATAAACAAGACGCCCTCGACTTGAGTCTCGTTAGTTCCTATTGTCTGTAAGTGATTCATTTATTTCTATGATGAAGTCTCTAATTCAGCTCGTTTATTGCATGTAATTGTCCTCACTACGCTATTATGCAGAATGAAGAGCGAGGAATGTGACCGAAAGGGAATCTTTGACACTGGTTTCATCGACCCACGCCAAGTTAATGAATGATTGCTACATGATTTCTCCAAGGAGACGGAGCATAACTTGCTAAGGTTCATACAGAGGCAACATTACAAAAATAGAATAATGTTTCCTTACAGCTTCAGGTGAGAGTGATACTGTCTTGTACACATTCACTTTTGCTTACTCGATGTTAAGTGTAATTGGTAGTTACTAATGTATATAAACATGGGCAGCTTCCATTACATTCTGCTAATCATTAAAGTTGACGCTGGAAGAGTTGAAATCAAGGACTCACTAGAGAAAGACGAAGAGGAGTTCAAAAGCATTAAAGAGGTTCTCCAGAGGTAATTTCATTCAGTATCGCACTATATCAGCCTCTTTCGTTCATTTCCTGAGATATCAAGTAACTAATAACTTATTTATTCAGTTTTTTTGTTGGACAGGGTTTGGCAACAATTCACCAACAGTATGGTAGGTGATTTTAAAGATAAGATTAGTTTTCAACCGGTCGATATAAATAATACGAGCTAGGTCCGCACATCTCTTTAATTCTATTTTCAATACCATAAAATATCATGCTTGATTATTATTTGATTGATTTCTATTCTCGTAAAGTGCGACAGGCAGCCACCAAGGACTATTTTGTGTGGATACTTCATTTGCGAGTTCATTCGCTCGGAGGTCAGTGAGCGGGACGATGCGACATTAATAGTAGTACATGAACAATATATTCACAATTTGATTTTATTGTCATCAGTTGTGTTGAGTGTCATCCATAGTATTTGTTATGACGATTGATATTCATATTGATCTCCTTCTTTTATATATAGTTGGAAAGAATGCGGTAGAAACTCCAACCGAAGGAGCTCCTAGTAGAAATTCAAGAGGAATTGGTGAGATTTTTGGTTGACCAAGTCATAGACCCAACGGGAAAATTCCATGCCACGGGATTCTAGTGATTTAATGATCTCCATGTTATCAAATAGACGGGCTCTAGTCCTGATTGTGATCTCCATGTAACCAAATTGTATATATATGCTCGTAAGATAAGTTATATTATGTATGCATCAACATGTACATCATATGTTATATATGCATCAACATACCACACGATTCTAGTGATTTAATGATATCCATGCACCAAATTGTATATAAAAATGAAAAAGAATTGTAAATGAAAAAACCCTAAAAACCCTAAATCCAGCGCCCCCGTCTCTAGTATCGGTTGGTGTTACCAACCCGGACTAAAAGTCGTCCTGCCCCGCCGCGTTGGCGCTGCCACATGGTGGCCTCTAGTCCCGGTTTGTAACCGAACCGGGACTAGAGATAGGGTCCTCTAGGCTCGATTTCGCAGTCTCGGTTGCAGAACCAGGAATAGAGCCCATCTGGAACTGGGACTAGAGGCCCGTTCTCCACTAGTGTTTCACCCTTGTTTACATCCTTGGTATTTTCTCCCTTGGTATTTTACCGGTTACTATATTAGGGAGGTTTCACACCTCTCTTACCTTGGTATTTTATCCCTTGCTGATACTGAATATTTCACGCTTTCATCCCTCTAGATTCTACTCATCATTATTTTTCCAATAAGATTGGTTTCACTCTATTTGGAGTTCGAATGCTCGAGTTATTTCAATTTTGGTTCAATAGTTTTCCTTGGGCGGTATTACCGCGAAAGCTTCGGTAGTACTGCCAGGTCTTTTTTTACACCGGTAGTACCATGGAAGTACCGGGTCACTTCCGCCTAGCCCTTGTCACCTGCTAGTCAAGTTTCTGGATGCTCAGTTTTATTTGCCGGAAGTTAGGCGGAAGTGAGGAGGTAGTACCGGCGCCCAGCTTTGTTGTTCGTGCCGCCAGGCAAATAAAACTATGCCAGTGAGGAGGTAGTATAGGCGCCCAGCTTTGTTGTTCGTACTGCCAGTTTGGCGGTAGTACCAACCCGATACAATCTTCTAACTATCATGATAATTGGACCATTGGAAGGGTATGGCCGTAGTACCGCCGCTTTGGCAGTACTACCGGGTACGCGTGGATCTGCACCTAACGCATAGATTTTGGAGAGGTCGTTTTAAGCCCTCCGTCCTCCTTTGTGGTAAGCCCTTCTACTCTATATCCTACTTCATTGTTGACTTCAGGAGCTAGCGCTTCATATCTATACCTTCATTATTTCTTGAATATTTTTCAGGGATTTTAAAGTGGATATCTAGATCTATAATCTTACCCAACGAAATCCCATCTCCGTGAATGAAATCTTGAGATATAGATCTTGGGGTTATTTGTGCATTTCTATAGTGATCCACCACACCAATGCATGTTTTAGTGCTCAAGTCGTTGACATAATACTTACGAAGTTCTCATTCACAAGTATCACATCCCTCAAAGTGGTACAATAGAAACATTGCGGGTTCACAACTTTTATATGTTTATTATTATCAAACAAAAATGTACAAATGTTTTGAAATCCTTGTTGACCCAATGAGGATCCTGAGCGAATAAAAATTCAAACTAGATAATTTGAATATGAATGGTACCACTACTGTAAGTACCATTTGAGCTTAGAAACTTTACTTACTATTCTATGCTTCAACTTCTCCGTCTTTAGTTCCATAGACTATACCGTATTATACACCTTCAATGTCTCCTGAAAGATCTGGCTCCTCGTAATAGAATTTTCCTTCATCTCCAGTTCCCTTAGTAGTCTCGTCATCGTAAGTCTCAAATTATAAGTAACGGATTAAGAAGATATATTGAGTACGAGCGTACTCAGTAAATTCTATATAGGATTTTGTTTGATGGTCTAAATATAGCAGTGTATAAGAATCCTGCACTAATGTCTGTTTTCAAAATCGTTTCTTGAATAGGTAAGGTTTAGTTTTTGAAAAACTATATCCGTTAGTCTTCACATGTTGCTACAACTTCATGGAGTTCCTTTCCCTGTTGTGATCGTAATCCTTTCCTAGGATAGGGAATAACATGTTATGTTTTATACACTCTGCAGAGTTGCACTACTTTCCCACAAACGTCCTTGGCCTGATTCCTCTTAATCACACTTCCTTAGGTGAAACTTGCCCCTCTTGCTAATGATGCTTGTTCTGAAGCTAATATCATTATATGATTTATTTGAATAGTAAATATTACATTTGTTTGAATAGTAAATATTATTCCAAAGTAATATAATTACTTTATTTAGGTATATTCTACCTTTTTGTATTAGAATTCAAATGTTTATCTTTAAAATGCTTGACTTCAAGTTATTCCCCCAAAACAAAGAAATCACCAAGGTCATATCAAAATTTATAGCACTCACCTGATAACCTAAACCCTAAGTTATTAAAATGAGAGAAACTTAAACTTAAATGCGAAAAATGTCCTCTATTTTTCAGATGCATGCATATAGATGTACAAAATCTTATATATACTCCTCGTTTGGTCCAAAATGTTGGGATGTTACATCCTTCCTGCTCGGAACTCTACGGGAGCGACCGGTGAGGGAGCGACCGGTGAGCTCGACGAAAGGAGTAGGACTGAGGAGGTTAGCTAGAGGGAAGAAAGCTACGCGAAAGAAAAATGGATTGAATGTTGAAGGAGAGATGCGCCAAGGTGTTTATATAGAAGAGGCGAGAGACATGCATGTGTAGGTGAACAGAGGCCGCCGCCAATTGTTAAATACGTTGCTACAGCTTCGCTACTGTTCCCCCACACGTCCAGCTGCCGAGACAATGCAGAAAGCAGAGGTGGAGAAGTCCAAATTGCAAATGCTGTTTTACTATGTGGGTGCCGAGACGTCAGCACCAGAATGTTTTATTATGGGTGGGGAGTGGGGACTGTCAAAGACAGAGTATCGAGATCTCCTCCTCGCGTGCGTAGGGGTACGTGGTCCAGCTTCTTCTTCCCTTCTCTTCTAGTAGTATTGTCCATCGCAGCAAGTTGCAGTGATGTAGCTCGAATACTCGGCGTTCATGGCATGGCCCTCCTCTCTACCTATAGCTGCTTCCTGCTGCCTACATCCAATGGCAGACAGGCACACTATTCAGTATCTTCTCTCTCTCTAGAGACATCACTGGTTCTTTTTCGGGGAGGCAGAAGGTTGCGTGAGGGAGAGGAGTAGGCAGAGAGAGAGGGGATGATTTTAGAGATGATGATGAGGGAGTGGTCACATCCACGACTAGAGGCAGAGGAGGTTACTCCTACAACACACCTGCGTGCGCAGCACCGATCCATCCTTTCACGATGGACGAATTGCAAGCCTGATCGTACATATAAGTGAACCACGCGCACACCCACATATGTGTACTGATGAGTGGTAGGGCGACGCACATGCATGACGGACGACTAGCTGAAACAGGCCGGAGAAGCTACCAGCAGCACTGCAGCGGAGGCCTGCGATGCTCCTGTCACCTTTTGTTACCCTGCTCGACTCCCCTGTCTCCACACTGTTTTCTTGAGTAGAAAACGCAGGTCAGCTAATTTGGGTTGGAGGAAGTATCATTTATCTAAATCTTGGAAACCCTAGCATTTTAAATTGTTGAATTAACCAATGTTAGTTGTTGAATTGACCAATGTTGGTTGTTATGATGGCTATGAAGTACAGTATTATGCTTAACATTTATAGGTTAGGGCCAGGTTTTTTGCTAGGTTGAGTTTGACTGAGATATAGATAGGGTTAGGTAGGATTAGGTAGGATTTTATTGTTGAGCCTGGCATGACTAGTTACATCTTCTTGTTATAGTTTTCAAGATAAAATGAGTGAACCTCCCATGAACTAACATGAAGTGAGGCGAACCTTCGAGACGATTACAAATGACTAGGGTGGAGCATGGGAAGAGGGGAATGATGAATACGAGGGAGATGAGAATAAGGGTGCTCAGCATGACAATAATAGAGCCGGCTCGCTGGCTATAAGGTTATTCATAGTCAGCTTATAGTCAAGTAGTATAATAGTTAACTTCAAAGATTTACTACTTTATATGTCAATGGCCTACTCATATACTCACAAAGTGCCTAGGAGCACGTGCAAGAGCTGGCTATTGCATGAGAGCCCACCTCTTCTCTCTCATCCAACTAAGCAAAACAATATTAGTTTAATTCTTATAGCCAGCTAATTAGGACTTATTGTACTTGGTCTACGATAAGTCCTAGTCAGTAGGCTATAAGAAATAAAGTATTGTTTTGCTTAGTTCGGTGAGAGAGAACAAAATAGAGAAGAGAAGTGGGCTCTCATGCAATAGCCAGCTCTTGCATGTGCGCCTAGGCACTTTGTGAGTATGTGATGTGGACCATTTACATATAACTAATGTACTAGTTGGCTATAAGCTGACTATAGATGATCTTATAGTCAGCAGCCGGCTATACTATTGAAATTGTTCTTATGATACTCCCACTGTTGGAATTTGGTGAGTATTGGGCTGTAGCCCATTAGACAAATTCTGAAATTCTCTTTGGCCCATTTGTGTATGGCAGCATATAGCTGTGTTAGTGGTGCCCAAGTTTAGTCTCACATTGCTAGTTGAGTGAGAGTTACACCTTCTTATATACCAGGCGGTTCCACCACTCACTAGGGTGTGAGAAGAAGAGCAGCTCTCGCGCACTCCTCCTCTGACGCCGCCCGCCTCGCCTCGCCACGCCACGCCTCGCCTCGTCACAACACGCGCGCGTCGCGGGTTGCGGGAATCTCGCTGAGCCGAGCTTTATTTTTGCTAGTCGGGAAAATTAATCTTAGATTAATTATGAGTCATTAACGGATGCATTAATTAGTCAGCCGTTTCCAGTCTTTATGGGACATGGGATGTTACCGACTCGGACGTGGGCTGAGTCTCATGATCTCCCTGACTTGTGCTATATAAGCGTCTGCGCTAAACTTAATCGACACCGCTTACCACATGCGTCTCCTTCCAGTCTATTGCGCCGCCGCCTTCGTCTTTCCCATACCGGCTTGCGGAGTGCACCGCAGATCTGGACAGTAGGCCTCCAGAATCCCGCTTTCTTGTGGACCTGTACGGGTGAGGGGCGATCCGATTTTTGGGGAGCGCTTCTGCGCGACTACTGACGCCATCACGGACGACTCCTTCCCGGACATCGGCAGCCTCTATATCGATGACATGGCTGACGATGCTGCCACCACCGCTGCAGCTACTACTGCTGCTACCACCGCGGCTGCTGCTGCCGCTGCTCTACCGTACGTAATATTGAACTTTCTATTTCAGATTCTGCTAGAGTTCTTTATTCTAGCGTTTGGTGTAGATGTCATAGGTTTATCTTATTTAGATGTAATCTGTTCATCTACTTTGTTGATCTGCATGATTAGTTTTGTTACTGTCTGTATGATCATGCTTTATTAGTTTATTATTCGGATTAAATCATATGGATTATTGCTTATATTTTCAACAATCCAAAAACCGGATTATAGGCAACTGAATTCTACTGGTGTAGCCGCGGCTACTAGGCCTCCTTCGTTTGATGGTATGCACTATAAGAGATGGCGCGCGAGAGCAATTCTATGGTTTAAAAACCTAAACTGCTATAGCACCACTCTTAGCAAACCTGAAGGAGATCTTTCTGCTGAGAAGGAAGCGGCCTTTAAGAAAGCTGATACCATGTTTATGGCGGCTCCGTTCCGTATTCTTGGGGACAACATTATTGACCCATACATGTCATTTGATAATGGCAAAGACGCGTGGGATGCGCTCGAGGCCATGTTTGGAGTCTCGGACGCTGGCATTGAGTTGTATGTCATGGAGCAATTCTATGACTACAAGATGGTTGATGAGCGCTCTTGTTGAGCAAGCTCATGAGATGCAATCACTTGCCAAAGAACTCGAGCAGTTCAAGTGTACCTTACCGAACAAGTTTGTGGTCGGAGGCATTATTTCCAAGCTTCCTCTGGAGGAGTTTTGCTACTTCTCTGAAACATAAGAGACAAGAGTTTTCTATTATGGATCTCATTGGGTCTCTTCATGTGGAAGAGAAGGAGAGAGCAAAGTACACACGTGCTCGAGGTTTTGAGGGAGCCTCTAGTGCCAATTTGGTAAAGAAGAAAAACTTCCAATCCCACAAGTTCAAGAATAAGAACAAATCTGATGGCAAAGGGAAGTTTGATGGAAAGAACAAGGCCACTCACTCTACCAACTTCAAGGGGAAGAATGATAAGAATAAAGGCCATTGCCACGTCTGTGGTGATCCTGATCATTGGGCTCCTAGCTGCCCTAATCGCTTTGACAAGCGGCAATATGGGAACAGCGATAATACCACTAATGTTGTTATTAGCGATACTGAGATGAAGGACGCTGGGTAGGGTATTTTACCTACTATCCTTTTAGTATGTCATTCTCCTGATTGGTGGATTGACACGGGTGTTAATATACATGTATGTTCTGATATATCCATGTTATGTTCTTATCAGGTCGCAAGGACTTCCTCTGTGCTGATGGGAAACAACTCACGTGCTTCTGTTCATGGTGTTGGTACGGTAAATCTGAAGTTTACTTCAGGGAAGACCGTACAGCTAAAGAATGTGCATCACGTTCCCTCCATCAATAAGAATCTCGTCAGCGGATCGCTTCTATGTCAAGATGGTTTTAACTTGGTGTTTGAGTCCAATAAAGTTGTAATTTCTAAGTATGTACAATTTGTTGGAATGTGTTATGAGTATGGAGGTCTGTTCCTCTTATCTTTGTCAGACTCATGTACTAAAGTTATTAATCATGTTTGCAATGATAATGAGTCCAATATTTGGCATTCACGACTTTGTCATATTAACTTTGGTTGCATGACACGGCTATCCAATATGAGTTTAATTCTGAAATTTACCACGGTCAAAGGTGCTAAGTGCCAAGTTTGTGTGCAAGCAAAGTAACCCCGCAAGTCTCATACGGCTGCGGAACCGAGAAACTTAGCACCTCTAGAACTTATACATTCAGATCTTTGTGAGATGAATGGTGTGTTGACACGAGGTGGAAAAAGATACTTTATGATGATTGATGACTCCACTAGATACTGCTATGTTTATCTTCTGAAGTCTAAAGATGAAGCTTTGAGTTACTTCAAAAACTATAAAGCTAAAGCAGAAAACCAACTTGATCTTAAAATCAAGCGGTTAAGGTCGGATCATGGTGGAGAGTACTTTTCAAATGAATTTAATATATTCTGTACGGAACATGGTATTATCCATTAGAGGACGCCTCCCTACTCACCTCAGTAAAATGGGGTGGCTAAAAGAAAGAACCGCACTCTAACTAATTTGGTTAACACCATGTTAGATACATCGGGTCTTTTCAAGGAATGGTGGGGGAGGCGCTAATGACTGCGTGTCATGTCCTAAACCGTGTTCCCGTAAAGGATAAAACCATGACTCCATTTGAGGAATGGGAGAAGAAAAGGCTTAAACTCTCTTACTTACGAACTTGGGGATGCTTGCCGAAAGTCAATATTTCAATACCCAAGAAGCGAAAGCTTGGACCAAATACCATGGATTGTGTTTTTCTAGGATATGCTTTTCATAACATTGGCTATAGATTTTTGATAGTAAAATCTGAGGTATCTGACATGCATGTTGGTACGATTATGTAGTCGAATGATGTGACTTTCTTTGAGGATATGTTTCCCATAAAAGGTATGTCAAGCTCATCAACTCAAGATATGACTAGTTCATCTAGTCAGGAATTTGTTGTAATTCCTGAACCCACTATGCCGATAGAACACTATGATGATCCTGTGGAGGACGACAATGAAGCTCCTAAAAGGAGTAAGAGACAAATGATTGTAATGTCATTTGGTGATGATTTCATTGTGTACCTTGTGGATGATACTCCCATTTCTATTTCAGAAGCCTATGCATCTCAAGATGCTGACTACTGGAAAGAAGTTGTCCGTAGTGAGATGGATTCCATCTTAGCTAATGGAACTTGGGAGGTCACTGGTCGTCCTTATGGGTACAAACCTATAGGATGTAAGTGGGTGTTCAAGAAAAAGCTTAGACCTGATGGTACTATTGAAAAGTACAAGGAAGGTGTTGTGGCTAAGGGTTATACCCAGAAAGAAGGTGAATACTTCTTCGATACCTACTCACTTGTAGCCAGATTGTCCACTATTCGAGTACTATAATCCTTGGTTGCCTCACATGATCTTCTCGTTCATCAAATGGACGTTAAGACAACTTTTCTAAATGGAGAGCTAGATGAGGAAATTTATATGGAGCAGCCTGATGGATTTGTAGTAGATGGTCAAGAAGGAAAGGTGTGTAAGTTAGTGAAGTCTTTATATGGTCTTAAGCAAGCTCCTAAGCAGTGGCATGGGAAGTTTGAAAGAACTTTAACTGCTGAAGGCTTTGTTGTAAACGAAGCTGATAAGTGTGTGTACTATCGCCATGGTGGGGGCGAGGGAGTTATTACGTGTCTCTATGTTGATGAAATATTGATATTTGGGACCAACCTCGATGTTATTGAGGAGGTCAAAGAGTTCATATCTCGCTGCTTTGAGATGAAGGACTTGGGAGTGGCTGATGTAATCTTAAACATAAAGCTACTGAAGGATGACAATAGTGGTACACTGCTTCAGTCTTACTATGTGGAAAAGATATTGAGTCACTTTGGGTATGGCGACTGCAAGTCTTCTCCAATGCCTTATGATCCGAGTGTGCTACTTCGAAAGAATCGAGGGAATGCTAAAGATCAAATGAGATACTCTCAAGTTATAGGCTCGCCTATGTATTTAGCCAACACTACGAGGCCTGACATCTCCTTTGCTGTAAGAAAACTGAGTCAAATTGTGTCAAATCCTGGAGATGATCGTTGGCATGCTCTTGAGAGAGTTTTGCACTATTTGAAAGGCACTGCGAGTTATGGTATTCACTATACTGGACATCCTCGAGTACTTGAGGGTTATAGTGATTCAAACTGGATATCTGATGTTGATGAGATTAAGGCCACAAGTGGTTATTTATTTACACTTAGTGGTGGCGCTGTTTCCTGGAAGTGTTGCAAGAAGACCATCTTAACAAGGTCAACTATGGAAGCAGAACTCACAGCATTAGACATAGCCACTGTTGAAGTAGAGTGGCTTCGTGAGCTTTTGATGGACTTGCCTGTGGTTGAAAAACCAGTACCCGTGATCCCGATGAACTATGATAATCAAACTGTGATCGTCAAAGTAAACAGTTCTAAGGATAATATGAAGTCATCAAGGCATGTGAAGAGGAGATTGAAATTTGTCAGGAAACTGAGAAACTCCGGAGTTATTGCGTTGGATTATATCCAAACATCCAAGAACTTGGCAGATCCCTTCACAAAGGGCCTATCACGTAATGTGATAGATAATGCATCGAGAGAGGTGGGTTTGAGACCCACACAATGAGTTGTTCGCAGTGGCAACCCACTCTATGTGATCAGAGATACCGTGAATTAGAGCTGGGAGACAAGCTATTGATCAACTGAGAGGAGAGTACGCCCATATTATATTTACATCTCCATAAAGATGCAATACTCTCTTATTCTGCATGGCAGGTTGATATTTATCTTAATGTGTTCTAAGTGGCTTTTCTAAGCAGAGACGTTGTCCTGCAGAACATCTATTGAAGAACATACCTATATGAGTCTGACTATTAAACGTCGCCGTCTGTGACAGATGGGTGCTCTCTAATAAACTCATAAAAGGTCCTGGAGTATGACGCATAAGCTCCAAACTGCGGGGAAGCCTTGCGACAGCCCTGTACCGGTCTAAATTTTGTGTGAAATAGTGTGTAGAAAACTTGTAGTTCAAAGCATAGTCCACTATTCAAGTTGCTAGCGAGTGTACCATGAAGTTTAACGTGGAAGTTCAACTTAACAGTCTCCACTACACACCGATATATAAAACAATATTTTGGAATGGAAGTGAGGTGATGTGCCAATGAGACATTGTGGGAGATTGTTGAAATTTGGTGAGTATTGGGCTTTTGGCCCATTAGACAAATTCTGAAATTCTCTTTGGCCCATTTGTGCATGGCAGCATATGTCTGTGCTAGTGGTGCCAAAGTTTAGTCCCACATGCTAGTTGAGTGAGAGTTAGACCTCCTTATATACTAGGATATTCCACTACTCACTAAGGTATGAGAAGAAGAGCAGCTCTCGCACACTCCTCCTCCGACGCCGCTCGCCTCGCCTCGCCTCGCCTCGTCACGACGCGCCGCGCCGCGCAGCGGGTTGCGGGTTGCGGGAATCGAGCCGAACTTTATTTTTGCTAGTCGGGAAAATTAATCTTGGATTAATTATGAGTCATTAACGAACACGTTAATTAGTCAGCTGTTTCTAGTCTTGCGGCGTGCACCGCAGATCGGGAAAGTAGGCCTCCGGAACCCCGCTTTCTTGTGAACCTGTACGGGTGAGGGGCGATCAGGTTTTTAGGGAGCGCTTCCGCGCGACTACTGACGCCATCACGGGCGACTCCTTCCCGGACATCGGCAGCTTCTACATCGACGACATGGCTGACGACGCTGCCACCACCGCTGCAGCTACTGCTGCTGCTACCGCCACGGCCGCTGCTACCGCTGCTCTACCGTACATAATACTGAACTTTCTATTTCAGATTCTGCTAGAGTTCTTTATTCTAGTGTTTGGTGTAGATATGATAGGTTTATCTTATTTAGATGTAATATGTTCATCTACTTTATTGATCACCATGATTAGTTTTGTTACCGTCTGTATGATCATGATTTATCAGTTTATTATTCAGAATAAATCATATGGATTATTGCTTATATTTTCAACACCCACTAGGACTAGCCTCGTAGAGCATCTAGCCACAGGCCTGCAGCTACAAGCGCATGCAAAGGCAAAGGCAAAGCTAGGTACTGATCACATGCACATATTTCCTACATGCATGTACTCCACATAAGTTTGTATAGTGCCACTTAACAATTGCACCGAGACACAATGAATGTATTAACGGATGGAAGAGATAGAGAGAAGATCGGAACAGCAAAGTTTGAAAAAAAGAAGAGGAGGAACAGGGAGAGACAAGATGTTTATTTCACATGCAGATAGCCTTCAATATGCATGCAAATGCACAGCTAGGTTAGCTAGGGCCATAAAAGTGGGGCTGGGGAAGAATCTGTTTTGAATTGGAGATGATCAGCAGCTGTGTGGTCAGTGAGTGAATACTACTCCAGCTAGTACTGACCAGTGTACCTCCTGAATTCTTGAAGAAAGAATTGTATATGCTGATATGCACGCATGCCAATCAATCAATGCCTATTTAGTAGGACAGCAGGAGCAGCGGGAGAGAAGGATACTCTCTGTGTTTTGTTTCTGTCAAGTTATAGCACCAATAAAAAGTCTAGCAAGGAGTAGTATACATGTTTGTGTAGTTACTTCATGCAGGCAGGGCCGCCAGTAGCAGACTAGCAGCTAGCTAGCCTTTGATCAATCAGATAAGAGAGTTGATAGCCTTTGTAATTACTGGTGTACTGCATGTATGCGGCAGTGGTACGAGCTAGCATGCATGCATACTCAGTATCCTCATCTAAATTCACTTCGATCGGTTAGTAATTGGAGCACATAATTGTCCTAGCTATCCCGTTTTTGATAAAACATTTCAAACTTTGACTAGTAATGCATGTAAACATTTCTAGCTAGATCGATCCAGCGGAAATCATGTCATTAAATTTTATGATATTTATCCACGATGCCATAATCTTATATTATGCACCAAAAAATATTCATATCGAAAGTACGGTCCCAAAACTACTCCCTGCGTATGAGAGATAGATGCCGTTTTGGATGTTGACATGGACTTGAAGATGCATCTTTGACCATTAATTTCTACTAAAACATTAATTTCTTGTCAATCGGCCAATTCACTAGAAAGCACATAAAAGAAAAAACTCAAGACCCAAAATGTTGGCTAAGTAGTTAAATCTTTGGATCAATATTTTGTTTAAGTCTAAACCCGCTAGAGAGAATTAAATGGAGCACTCCATAGCTTTGTTTCCGTTGGTACAGAACCAAAACATAGATAACAGCCCTTCTGTTGGATCCTCACACACACGGATGCAGTACAGCAGAGAGTACTTTTTTTTTTGAAACCTCAGCAGAGAGTACTTGAATTACTTGTGAAATCTTCCGGCCGCAAGTACCCCCCGTACGTGAAAGCTGTTATGGCTGTAATGTCTCTGCTCACCCTTAATTATCGCTGCTTAACTAAGTCAAGGAGTGACATGCAATAACAGTACTGACAGGAGTGAACGCCTTCTGACATGCAATAACTTTGTCGACCAAGGAAGGAAGCTGTAGAGAAGAATGAATACACTAGAAAAATTGGGTACTTCTGCACTGGTGGCCGGCCACTGGCGTCGCCGGTGGAAGAGATCTCAGCTGGGGACGTTGCATGGATGTAGCTAGGCCGGCCGGCGCGTGCAGCTCATACCGTCATACGCACTGTATTCCCGATCAAGACACAGAACCTGCTTGCACACAGTAGAGAGAGAGCATAGTACATACTCTGGTGGAGTAGTCTCTGATAAGATCATACTGCTGCTGCTCCTTCTATCTGCAACAAATAAATACTTTTGGTACCATGCAGTGGTAATACTACTACTACTATGAGCATCTCGGTCAACTCCTCGACCGATCTATCAAATCGATCAGAGATGCACATATACACACAAGCTGCGCACATAAAATTATATATTTCCTTCTTTGTTTACAAGTACGGCTGCAGTTACTCGGCTAGCTATGTACACACACGGCTGGGCTCGGTACGTGTAGCCAGACTGACAGAAGAAGAAAAGGCATGTCGAGACATTTAAATGTACGTGGGATACCATATGATGCGTGCGTATCTTTGATATATTTTGGGGCCAAGTACGTACCAAAACCTGACAATAACTTTTGTGTCCACCTCCACGGCTATGCATATTGCGTGATGGAGTTTACTGTGTCTCGGGTACGTTGTTAGTACTTTACATACATAAATATGCACACGATATTTTCGTACACGTATACGTATGCACAATCGTGACAACCCGCTCGTTATTGTACTGCTGTTGTTACCGGTGTGTCTGTGTCTGTGTGCGTGTCGATCCATGCAAAATATCTACCCTATGAATGTTCTTTGTCAATTTTTCATATACGGGTGAAATGCATGTATTGCACCGGCACGTACGTACAGGCCATGTTATGGAACATCAATCGCTCTGTGCATTATTGTAAGTACTTGACTGCACTGGATTCTGTACATGCATCCATATACGTACCAGATTGTAGTACTAGAAAAACGATCAAGTTAAACAGACTCCATAACTTCATGTGTAACACATCTTGTACTGCTAATGCATATGTACGTACGTAGGGGCTCCAAATTAGTTCCACACCTGGACAATTGGCCTGGTGACCGTGTAGTGCAAGGTACACGTACGTGTGTTTTAGTCTTAGATTTGTTAAATTTTAGATGTATATATACATTAAAACGTGTCTAGATTCATTCAAATTTAAGACATCCTTTTTAGGACGGAGGGAGTAGCTTAATTCATATGCCTTTTTTCTTTGAAAAAATCCAATTTTTTCATACAACTAAGCAAGAATGCGGGCCATGCACGCGTGCATAACGGATCAGCGACACAATGATACGCCAATGAGTATGTGCGGCAAAAGGATCTAGCTCCCAGCTCGTAGGCCAACAACTGAACAAGCAAGCAATGCACATCTGTAAGAAAGATACAAAAACAGATGCATATGTATCGTGGTCGATCGTACGACGGGAGACGCATCTGGAATGGAATTCCATAAAACATGGACGGACATGGACGGATGGATGGACATGATGGATAGGACAAGGCATTCAGCTGGTTCAGCAGGCCGGCTAAGCTGGAGTATGTGCTGCTGCTGGTGCTCAAAGAGCTTCATGCGTCCTCTCGCCCACTCTTCTTTCTCACCCACAGCTCCAGCCAGTTTGTGACGCGCCCAGCTCTTGGCCTGCCCACTCACTTGGACTAGACGCTTCCAGCTCCTGCCTTTGGTTCTTCCTCACTTATACTCCTTCGATTCAATTCCTCACGTCACATTTCCACCACCCACACCGTTGCGTTGCAGTACTAGTATATGCATTTTGATCGGTTTCCGTGTTGCAGCAGGCCGGCCGGCCGGCACGTCGATTCAGAATTAATCCCTTCTGGCTCGCTACCCACCAGCTAGACCTACGCCCAGGGCTAAACGTGTCTACGACTAATTTTTTTGGGTGCATTTGATTTCCATGTGCTTGGTTGTTTGATTTAAACGTTTATTATGACCATGGTCCTAGTTCACTCGGAAACTGATATTTTTTCTCTCGAAATGGGTGCTTAGTCATGGCCTCTGCATCGGTAGATGCATACAGTCTTTATTAATTTATTTTTTCTCTCGAAATGGGTGCTTAGACTGGGCAATGGGCGACCGGGCGCTCTGGTTCCCCTGGTTCCAGGAGAAGCGGGAGAAGGAGATCGCCTGGATATTTGGGCCGTACTCATCGCAGTTCAACCGCATCGAGAGGAAGGCCTGGTGGCACGGACGCGACATCGACGAGACGCTGCGGGACTACGACTATAGGCCGCTGCCGCCACGCCCATTGCCTCGCCTCCTCTTCCCCTCCGCGCCATCACGGTCGTCCTCACGCACGCCGTCACCCCGCGCCGCGCCGTACACGCCCCCTCCATGATCTGGCGGCGTCATCATTCAGAGCGGACCGCTCCTCCTACACCCCAAGCCGGAGATGCCCGCGCCGCCCCCAGCGGTCGTCTCCTTCTTCGCCACCCGAATCCAGAGCCGAGGATCCATCCACTGACGCCGGCCACAAAGAAGGAGAAAGCGTGGTGGGAGCTCGAGGCCCAGGCTCAGCATGCCGACCCCAACGACCCCGGATACGAGTCGGGAAAGGCGGCGCTCCTGGCGACGGGCCATCGATGCGTACGCGCAGTGGTGGTCGGCTGAAGACGCCGGCAACATGGTCGACGTCGACAACAAGATTGATGTGACAGGGTTGTCTGCGTGGGCGCCACTGGCCGCCCCGAAACCGGAGCTGGAGGACGAGGAAGACGAAGACTGGGAGGACTAGAGGAGGACGTCGGTGACGACGGCCTCGACTTCTCCATCTTCGACCACGACGACTAGGGCGGCGGCGAGCTTGCCGAAAAGAAGGGGATTTCTTTTGTGTGTTTTGTATAACTTTGTCTAAGTTTGTCCAAACTTTGCCCGAGTATGAACTCGACACCTGTTTAAGTGATATTTGTTTTAAAAAAAATCGTATGGGGACTGAAGTATTGGGAGCGCCGCTCGGAAAATGGACTCCCCAAGTTGGGATTGCACTGCCGGCGCCCCCAATAACTCATTGTCGGAGATGATTTGGGGAGAAGTCGGCGAAGACACGCAAGGCGGAGCAGAAGGAGATGCCGACATCTCCACCTACGCTCCCTGAATCGTCGCTGGCAGCGTTGCCGACACTTTTGTATTGGGGGCACCGGCACACGAATCCCAATTTGGGGAGGGCATTCCCACAGCGGCGCTCCCAATAGGCCGGCCCCCAATACAGGTGCGGCGTCAGCAATTCACAAAAAAACATACAAATATAAATTCGAAGGCTTTAAGATGAATTCAAAGGTTCAACTAACAAATTAAACAAGTTAGCCATCTTAGTTCGCAAGACATCATGTCGTTGGAGAACTGGATTTGTGACACGGGCGTCGAAGGGTAACTTTCCTCGTAGTACGATGAGTACAACAGCGAGTTCGTGCTCCGCTGCATGCCCAGCGCAGCCTGGTATACGTGGCCATCAGCGCTGTCGGGGCCCAAGTCGGGCATCGCTGCCATAGCAGCCGCTCACGCCTCCTTCTCGGGCTAGACGAAGTTGTGCCTGTTCCTGGCTAAGGTGGCAAACTTCACCCTCTTCAACTCGTCATCCCACTCCTCAGCGGGGAAATATGAGAAAATGCAGAATAATACGGGCTCGGATCCTCGAACCTGGGATGCGTGCGGTCGACAGCTTAGATGGCACGGCCTGCTCGTCAGTATAATTGTTAGAACAACGGTTGCGCGTGATAGGACCCACGCGTAAGAAACCGAGTCAATCAGATGGCAAGTTACATAGGGGAAATGGTTGCCGATATCAAACGGAAACAGGGGCGCAGATGTAGTGAAACCGTGTTAGCTGATGGTATATCTCCAATTGTCCGATTCATAGTTACACAGTACCAATTTCCAAGTGAATTGAGGACACAGTCATAATAAACCTTGATTTAAAGAGTTGAGACCTTGATGAATTTTTGGCCAAGGATTCATTTGCATATTGCCTCAGAGAAAATTAGCTCACACTAAAACATTTTCTATATATAATTTGTTAGTTTTGATGTGCTGTATCAAGCACTCTTCATGCTAATTCATGTAGCTTTTCAATCCCAAAGAGTACGTGATATTCCAATTAGTATGTATTTTCTATATGTTGATATGTTTTAGGGACCATGTGAATCAAAAAAAATCCCAGACAATTTTAATTATTATATTGGTCATGTTTTTGTTGTGTTATGTTTGACACACCAGGAGCACATTTCACGATCCAAATCTAACTAGCTAGCTCCTCGAAGCAGGTTTTCGTCCAGCAATATTAATATAGCAAATACACAAGATAGTGTGTTTGAAGCCAAGAAAACATTGGGGCAGCGTAACAAAAATATCCAAAAGTAAAAAATAAAGGTAACGGAGAAACGACTAAACGACGAAGACATACCATCGCTGCACCCTCCGACTTTGTAGCACCATGCTTGAAGCAGTAAGAAGGGCCTAGTACCAAGCATTACGTTCAAGGGAAGCACCACCAACACGGTGTTGTTGCTCGGACCAGCACACATGACCTAAGGTTTCCCTTGGCACTTGAGGTAAAGTGGATTGAGGATACCGGAGTTTCCCTTCAGGAAGGAACGGCACCACTAAAAGGAGCCACCACGACGAAGTCTAATGGGACAACAAAGATTTCTCCCAATCCCCTCCCACAAAAACCCCAGGCGCAGCAGAACACCACCACCAATCTCAATGTCCACCGGTGCATGCCACCACGATCCAGTAGTGGCCGTCACGTTGCTTCGTGACCCATGGTGTGTGGCCTGCAAGACGGAGATACCCAACATCGCAGGACGAGGGACAATATCATCACAATCACATGGGAGAGAACAACCCCCATCACCGAGAGACGGTAGTCGACCGACAGAGCAGCCAAGGTACACCAGGCGCAGGTTGCCTCGGTAGGGCCCAGGAGCCCCTACCGCCGTGCTTCAACGAGCATCCCGCATCGCTGACGTGTCTAGTCCGAGCACCATCATCGCCACCATCTCTAAGGGACAGGGCATTTTTGCCCCACCCAGGCCTAGATGGGGCCCGAGAGGTATATACATCCTAGCCCTTCATACAAATACCCTCAGTTGTAGACACGACGATAAATAAAGAATACTACCTCCTCCCAAAGCTTAAGGCTTATATCTTTTTTCAAAAGTCAAAGTATGTGAAGTTTGACCAAGTTTTTAGGAAAAATATTAATATTTACAATATAAAATCCATACCCTTTGATATATCATAAAACATATGTTCACAAGATATCTATTTAATATCATAGTTTTTTTTATAAAAGTTTGGTTAAATTTTCTGTAGCTTTGACTTTTTAAACAGATATATAAAGCTTAATCTTTGGGACGGAGCTAGTACTAGCAAAAGTGCTAGTATTTAATTAGTGTAATCGTTGGTGGGGAACAATTGGCTAGCTAGCTGGGTACTGGCTAGTGTACTGTCATGTTTGAATTGGATGCAATTAGTGCTACGTGTTCCTAGACACCAGTCTGATTAGAGTAGTAATTACGAATATGCTTCGGCTCGATCTGAACGTCGTAAAGGCCACCGTACCATTTTGTTAAGTAGCTGTCGTGGTGGTCCATTTTAAGCACCCACTTATGGTAATGCTGCTCCATCTCTGAGTGTGCTTAATTATTCGTCAGTCTGTTCTCTAGCTAGTTACTCCGGCTAATCATATCCGTTTCAATTATTCTCGGCCGTTGGATCAAGGCCGCTGTCTTAATTTCTCAATGAATATGGCGGGGGGAACATAACATGTTTGCATTGGCAGGTGATCCAGCAAGGCAGCGAGGGAGGGTATGGTAATAAATTGGTCTTTTATAAGGGAATTTACTCACTACGAAATAATGGAATAAAAAACACGAAACTAAGCAAAGGAGATGACAGGTGATAGTACTGGAATTAATTGACATTTTCCAAAAGAAATTTGCTCACTCAAAATCTACTTACCAGCTGAACCCTAGATTGCTTGCTTGCCAGTACGTACGTCCTCTGCCTATGGCATCTCCGTAGCCATGGACGCATGAAAGCACAGCGTACAGTGCTATAGGCAGAAGTAAACGCGCCATTTAGTCAGCCCTTTGCAAGGACGAGCTAGAGACGCGTTTAGTGCGGGTGCAGAGGCCATCACTACGGCAATATACACGGCAAAGGCCTTCTGGAACACGGCAAAGGCTTTGACGTGTGTATACACACGGCAAATGCCACACGGCAACGTTTGCCACGGGAAGGCCCTTTGCCGTGTGTTTTCTAAAGAAGACACGGCAAAGCCATTGCCGTGTGTCTTACACGTAGACACGGCAAAGTAAAGTGAGATAACGGTTTCCATTAGAGATGGCGGTGTCTATTCTTTGCCGTGTGTCGTTCATAAATCCTACACGGCAAAGGCTGCCATTGCCGTAAATTCTACACGGCAAAGGCTGCCATTGCCGTGTGTTGTCCATAAATCCTACATGGCAAAGACTGTCTTTGTCGTGTGTCACGTACACGGCAAAGAGGCTGCCATTTTAAAATAAATTTTAAAAAAAATTCAATTGTTTTTTTTAAACTTTTTTGAATATTTTTTACTTGTTAGTCTCTCATATGGGATACTTTTAACTCTAAGTATGATTAATATTAGGTCAAATTGCACTCATAATCAAACTTCCCCTACGGGGACCCATCCTAACATTACTCTAGCCCTAGCACGCTTAACTTTCGTTCCTTCCGAATGAGCTTCCAAGAAAGAAATCATACCTTGTCGATAATATTTTCGTATTAATCCTATTAACTCTTGGACCATGATGTCATACATCTCAGTTTTAGATTCCAAACAATTATTTAAGTAGACAACAATGAATAAGTAATAATAATCTTGAATCCAAATAAAAAATAAAATGATTTTTTTTGCCTTTTTCTATTTAATATGGAATAATTCACATATTTAAATCCGTAAATCGGAATTCGACAAATAAAATATCTAAATCGATCAGAAAAATGAGAGGAATCCAAATATTACATCCATATCATATTTTGAACCTAAAAATTATTTTTGTAAAAAATCATGTACCTGCAGTTCATATCTGACTCACTTTCTACCAATTCGGCAGAAATTTGTCTTTTTCACCAGGGGTGGATGAAAAGGTTTTAAAATCCTCGGTTGGGACATTGTTCATGTAAGGTGGTCTAGTATTTTTTAAAATAGGGTGGTAGCATTTTTGAATTGAACATTTGGTGTTGCTTCACAAAATGCCCCGATTTTGCGCTCCGAAAATAGGAAATGGCTTTTTCGTGCGACAAAAAGGAAAACTTCCTACTGCAACATTGTTCGCAATCCATGTATGCATAATATGGTCACATTATCACAAACTATGTCGCGATTATGCCCATAACATTGGTCATTTGAACCGAAAGTTCGAATGAGATAGGTCATTTTGTGAAGGTTTTTTTGAGAAATAATCAATATACCAAGTTTTATATTTTTCCTCCCAACTATGTCACAAAATATGACACCACGCGAAGGTCTCGCATTTTTTTGATTTTTTTATTTAGTTATGGTCATTTGAAACTATCGTCAAACCCTAATCGAATGGAGGGCATGAAGATTCTTAGCTCGAGGCTGAGCCTCACTAAACTTGCATTGGATCTCTGAAGAAACATCATATTGTGAACCTAAAAATGATTTTTGTAAAAAATCATGAGCATTAAATCATGTATCTGTAGTTCATATCTGACCTACTTCCTATCGATTCAGCAGAAATTTGTCTTTTTCATCAGGGGTGGAAGAAAAGGTTTTAAAATCCCTGGTTGGGATATTGTTCATGTAAGGTGGTCTAGTATTTTTGAAAAATGGGGTGGTAGCATTTTTGAATTGAACATTTGGTGTTGCTTCACAAAATGTCCCGATTTTTGCGCTGCGAAAATAGGAAATGGCTTTTCCGTGCGACAAAAAGGAAAACTTCATCCTACAACATTGTTCGCAATCCCATGATGCACATCTATGCATAATATGAGCCCAAAATTAGTAAAAATTATGAATAGATCACTGGACCACCTAGTGATGACTATAATGTACAAACACTAGCGTGAGCAGAATGCGTGCCACTGTCTCACTCTATCACTGAAGTCGAGGAAAACTTGTTGTAGTAGAGTTTGTTATAATAGACGGACCAAATTAAAAAAAATGGTAGGAATAAAATTGTACATTCGTCAGTCCTTCTTGGTGTTCCTTCTCCTCGTCACAAAACTCACGGCTACTTCCCAAGACAAATACCGTGTGCCTCCGTGTATCTGCAATTTCGCAACGACATGCTATACACGGATATATATACAACATAGCATTAACTGAACCTCACATGCATCTCTGTCTCCCAATCTCCGTGCATACCCTACGCTGACATATATACGGTGTCCGGCCGCGACACTACGCACGTAGTTATACCGTAGTATGCTGGTACCACGAGTGACAAATAACTCAGCCTGACATCCATAAAAAAAACCTCAGCCTAGCAGCAATACAACGAAAAGCTAGTACTACAATAGGTACTCCCTCCGTTTCAAAATATAAATGTTTTATTAGCTTTGTAAAAAAACGTATCTAGACCTCTTTTAGTCTGTAGGTTAATTTATATTTGAAGTGAACCCACTAGAAGGACTAGATACACTATTTTCATAAAGTTAAAACGTCTTATATTTTAAAAGGAGAGATCTCGCAGCTCCATCACGTAGAACAAAAATGTAGTAAAGCAGAAGGGCCTAAACTGTTTCTTGCAACACCATCATGGTGCAATCGATTAGTAGATAATCAGGAAATCCAACCTACAACAACAACAGTACGACCCACATTAATTCTTGCGTGCATGCATGCATGCATGCATCTCAGCTAGTCTTCATTCCTCTTTATCTTCGACAGAGAAAGAGAGAGCTAGATTCCATTTCTCTCTCTAGAGTAGAGAGTAGAGAGGGGCGGGGTGGCTATAATAACTCCTGCCCGACCATCGTTGGCTTTCCACACAGCAGGGAGCAACCAAACCAACCAGCAAACTCCAATTCGCTCTTCTCTCTTGTCTTCTTCATCCTAGTACACCTTTTGTCTCTCCACACTCCAACACCCACTTCACCAGCCCTACGTAGCAACACTCGATCGGTATCAATGGCGGCGGCGGCGGCGGCGGCGGTGTCCGTGGTGTCGGGGACGACGCGGTGGTGCCCGACGCCGGAGCAGCTGATGATCCTGGAGGAGATGTACCGTGGCGGGCTGCGCACCCCGAACGCGTCGCAGATCCAGCAGATCACGGCGCACCTGGCCCACTACGGCCGCATCGAGGGCAAGAACGTCTTCTACTGGTTCCAGAACCACAAGGCCCGCGACCGCCAGAAGCTCAGGCGGCGCCTCTGCATGAGCCACCACCTCCTCTCCTGCGCCCACTACTACGCCGGCCACCACCACCTCCTCGGCGCCGCCGTCCCACCTTCCCTGCAGCAGCACCAGCAGTACTACTCTGCGTCGTGCGCCGGGGGCGGGTTCGACCAGCACCTGATCCCGGCCGCCGTCGCAGCCCCGACGACGCCGGCTTATGCTGCTGCTGCTGGGTACGGCTACCCTGCGTTTGGTCCCGCCGCGCCGCAGATGACGAGCCGGTGCGCCGGCGGCGTGAACCCTTCGCCGCCCAACCCACTGTCGACGTCCTTTAGCTACCAGGTACTCCTCTAGTGAAGTACTCACTTACTACCTCTTCTAGTCAGTAGCCACCAATCAAGTCAGCACTACGATTATCTTGACCTGATCGTGACCTGGCTGCAGGGAGGAGTTGGAAGCGGAGGAGGTTCGCCGGAGTACTCGCTGGGGAGGCTGGGAAGCTTCGGGGTGGTGGTGGAGGAGGACACGTGCCGGTCGTCGCGGTTCGAGCAGCAGCCGCCAGTGCAGACGGAAGAAGCGGTGCCCGGAACGGTGATGTTCTGCAGGCCGCTCAAGACGCTGGACCTCTTCCCGGGCGCGAGTTCACGAGAAAAAGGCTTTGGATGTTGAACCAAATGAACGCATGATTTTTTTACTAGTATTAGAAAATAAAAGTGAGAGTTAAAGAGAGAAGATGCATTCCAACTTTATAATGGAGAAGGTTAGATCTCGCGCGAACGGAATCAATTGGTTGAGCAAAGCCTGATGTAAATTAGTGTACTGATGATGCAGTCCCGGCCCGCAAGACTAATCCTACCCGCAAAAAAAAAAAAAAACTAACTAATCCACACCATAACTATATATATAAGTTAATATAGGAGTACTAGTAGTTACTTGCTGCGGCTGGGCAAACAAAACGAAGGGATGGTGCAAGGCAAACTAATCCGCACACTATAAGTTAGACCCCTCAAAGTCTGAAGAATCTGCACTCACTCAGTCTGAAATTGAGTAAGAAGCCGCCAATTGTTTTTTCCTAAGCAACCCACAAGGGGACCAAATTCCATTACCAGGGAGATAACAGAATACAGCAGCATCCGTGAAAACGCTGCCTAAGAGCAACTCTAACAGATCCTTTATTTTCCGCCCCCTAAAAACATGTACAAAGGGCGTTGAAAAATGAGTTTACAGTTCCTTCATTTGCGAGATCTATTCTGCCCGAGCCCGCGCGGGACTGTAAATTCAACATTTTCAATTCATTATATATCTCACTGCTAATAATGAAATTAAACCACATATAACATTAATATTCCAAATTATTAATGTATCAAACATCACACAATACAACAATAGTCCTCAAATAATCAAACAAATAAAAAATAGTCCGGAATGCAAATAGTAGTTCAAGCACACATGAATGAATATATGAAATCAAATGAACACATGGGAACTACTGCCCATGAAATTGCCAATGGTGATCAATGAGATCATCACAAAGCTGGGTATAACTTGCACTATCCTCGATCTGCCGGTAGGTCTCAAGAAAAGGATTGGATATGGTCGGGATTTTTTGTTGGTTTCACACAGCTATCAACGTTGTCATCAAAGAATTCCAAAATTCAATTCTCTCTCATCCTCAATGATCTTGTTGTGGACGATCACACATGGTTTCATGATCATATTGCGAGTTTCTGGTCCCAACAACGAGCCGACGCTCGAACAATAGAAAACCTTTCTTGAAAAACACCGAAAGCTCTCTCAATGTCCTTCCATCACGCCACTTATGCCTTGGCAAATTCAGTATTTTTCCTTGTTGTCGGATTTGATATGGTCTTCACAAATGTAGACACGAAGGGTAAATGCCATCGACAAGATAGTAGCCCATTGTGTAGGCATATCAATCGACAATGTAGTTGCAAGCCGGTGCATCTCCACTAGCTAGCCTATCAAAAAGATGAGACCTCTGCAATACAATAATGTCATTAAGAGATCCTGAAAGACCAAAGAAGCAATGCCAAATCCATAAATCCTCTGAAACCATAGCTTCGAGAACAATAGTTGGATCACGTCACTTGCCGATGTAATGTCCATGCCATGATGTAGGACGATCATTCCAATTACAATGCATAAAATCTACGCTACCGAGCATCCATGGCCAAGCTCTCTTCTCATTTTGCGCCATCAATCTCTTCGTGTCCTCTTCATTTGGAGCTTGGAGATAAACATACCGAACACACAAATGAGCCATCAACCTTCCTCTTAGGGTTCCCAACGAGCTTGATATATTTTGAGCCATCAACCTTCTCCTTGATCTTCTTATTTCACTTTTGATTGCTGCCTTGACTTGAGAAAATGCTCCCCTCTTAGCTCTTGGATGGCTTTCTAAGCAACCAGAGGCTGATGATGTGGTGGATTAGATCTGTGTGGTTATTTGGGTACTAAACATGGTAGTCCCTGGTGGTGTGCTAAGAGCAGTGTGTTCTTGAGTGTGGTACTATGGTTTGGACTTGTTAGCAACGGTTGTGCTCTCTCTCTATTTGATGCCCTCTTGTGGTGTTGACATCACACTAGTGCATGATGATGTGTGAGCAGCTTGTATGCTTGCTTCCAGCATGTGGATCACATCAGGTAAAATATGATATTTTTCCTGAAGTTACCATTTTCCCTTTTACTTGCCTTTGGTGAAAATTGCCCCGTGAGGACGGTGATGGTGCTCTGGGGCCCTTTCAATAAAAGAACAGATCCTACGCTTGGTCATTTTTTTAAATACTCAATGATGAGCTTAAGCATATCACTAAAATCTGAGAATAATCTAACACACTAACCTCCTTTGCTTTATTTTAGTTTTGTTTTTGTTTTGTAGGGATGAAGAATAAGAAGTAAAGAAGATACAAAACTTAGTTTAGAAAATGTAGTTTAGGACTTCCTTTCATTATTTTGTAATTTTCTTTTATTCATTATTGTAATCTTTCATTTTTATATAGACTTTTATAAAAACAGTGTAATATTTATATTGTTATAATAAAATGATTCCTTTCTATATCATTTTTCTTGTTATCCCTTTTGTTCATAATTGTAAAGATAATAATATAATATTTTGTGATTTAAATAACATAGTCTTGTTTTCTTTTCAATAGCTAATCTCTCCCCTCTCCCCGACCTAACCCTAGGCGCCGCCGCTGCCTCTTCCCCTTTCTCGCTGCCGCCGGAGGGGCCAGTGGGCAAAGCCCAGGCGTCCCAAGGAGGGTGGCGGTGGGGATCCCTCTCCCATCGCTGGTGGTGCGGTACGGGCCGTTGTCGTCGGGGGTGCGGGCTGCCGATGGCGTGGCAGACGTAGGTGGAGGCTGGTGGTGGGTGCTATGGTGGACGGCGGCGTTGGGATGGCCGGTGGAGCTCTGGTGGGTGTGGTCGTCTGGAACTTGGCCCAGATGCGCCGACCCCCGCATCCGATCTTCGGATTTCAGAGGATCTCCGTAGGTCTCTTGGCGCTAGGTTGCGGTCGTGGTGGCCCTGGCTTCCTACTCCTCTGCCGGCCTAGCTGGTGGGGAATTGGGCGGCTAGTCCCATGGGGAGCCGGCGGGCGATGGTACGGGGGCCGACGATCTTCCTAATAAAGGTGGTGGTCCTTGATCCCTCTTAAGCCAAGACGAAGATCCGCCTGATGTTTCTCTACATTGATCTAGTTACTATGCCGTGTTTCGAAAGGCTCCGCCGCCGTACTCCATAAGTGTGATCATGCCGAGAGATTGCTAGATCGGATGGGATTCGGTCGTGCGTATCCATGTTTTACTCTGGCCGTTTGGTTTCAGAGGGTGCGCTTCGTAGCTTTGTTGGCTCTTATGAACATGGGGCATATTCTCGTTCCATGGTGCTGACGAAGAATGTCATGGAGATGAAGATCTGTGGACTGACAATGGTGGTTCGAGTCTGGGTGGTGATGAGGAATTGGCTTGGTGATTCGTGACATGGAGTAGTGGCATGCAAGTGGGGGCGGCTGCACAAGAGAGGTTCATGGTTCTCTATTTCAGGGTGAAAACCAAGGGTCTGGCTTTAATTGGTTGTCCCTGGCAATGGCCTTGTTGAAGGCATTGTTTTGAGAGTGTGGACTTTCTTCAGGGTGAAAACCTAAGATCTTTGATCGGACGATGATGGTGTTTGTGCACTGTTCCCTTCTTGGAGGCATCGTTTTTGGAGAAGCTGGACTTCTGGTGCTGTCTTGGTGGTGGTAGTACTGTTGTTCCAATAAATAGGTCACTGTAGCGGGACTTTTCTTTTTTGGCTGTGTGCATCCGTATGGCCACTAGAGCAATGAGTTGTTGCAGAGGCTGGGTGTAATTGGTATTTTTTGAAATTAATATACGCTCCTTTCCAAAAAAAAAACTTTTGTTTATTATTTTTTGTAATAAAGTATTCATTTATTATTTTATTTATTTATTCTAATTAATTTACTATTATTAATCTATTGTCGTATCATATTTCTTTATTCAAGAATTTCCATTCCATTTCTCCTAAATACTTAAATATTTCATAATTCTATTTGTGAATTTTCTAAATTCATTTGAATTCATATTTGGAATTCAAATACATGTTTGAATAACTTCCCCCCCTAAAAACAAAGATTTCTACAAAAATCATGTCGAAATCTATCGCACTTATCCCGATATTTCCACCAGAACAAGAGAGATCTTCCACCTCACCAACAATGTCTGTCTCCTAGTCGTACACCACGCCGTCAAGGTCTTCCACTTCGTCTTTCACCACACCATCAAGGCATGCCTAATCATTATCCACCTCGCCGACAAGGAATGCTAGCAATGTTCCAGGAAAGAAGCGCACAAAGAAAAAGGCCCTAGTGCCTGCAGGCAAGTAAATAACCACCTAATTTTTCTGCTCTTTTAAGGCTGCTCGATGCTCATGTGTGTTTGCCTGTTTGAGGCAATACTTTCTTTCCCTGTAAAATTTCTTGTTTGAGAGGCAATAGTTTCATTTTCCTTCTCATGTTTGATATAGGACAATCAACATTTGTGTCCACGACGTCCCACGGCTATGCATATTGCGGTATCGAGTTTACTGTGTCTCGGGTACGTTGTTAATTAGTACGTTAACACACGATATTTTCGAACACGTAGATGTGCTCGGGCACAATCATGACAACTCGCTCGTTATTGTACCACTGTTGTCACATCTGTGTCTGCGTGCGTGCCTGAATCCGTGCAAATATAATATATGCGTTATGCGGCATTTGCTCCACCTATTGAATGTTCTTTGTTAATTTTTCATATACGGGTGCAATATATTGCGTCAGCACGTACCTATGTGTCCATTACTATTTCTAGGTGCTAATTCTGAAATGTTACACAAATCTTCTTCCACTATTATCAAATAGAGATGCAATTACATCAAGTCTGGAACTTCAGTGGCGCATATCAATATGCGCCACAGGAAGTAGTTATCAGTGGCGAGGTAACAGTGGCGACAAAGATATGCGTCACAGAAGTCTCCTTTTCATGCACCATAGATAGGCTGTTTCCTAGTAGTAATAGAGATGCAATATGTTCTTCTCTAGTGAACAATAAATGATCTCATACATCAAGATTTGAGACACAAAAGTGAGGGATTAGAACAATTCTCACCAAATATGGTCGAACCACAACTTGAAGGAAACAAGGTAGTGTATCTTGGTGTCACTACCTTACGGACAGAACCAGGTGCTTGATTAATTTCTTCCTTCAACATCTCCTCTTTCCATTCTCTCTTGATTTTCTTCTCCAATGGAGTCCATTCTAGATTTTTGTTATCCCACCTAATGATGGTTGGATGGGAAGCCTATCATCCCCATCCCACATGTATAGTGTCCAAAATAACCCCCAGTAACAACCCTAAAGGTTGGTGGACTCTTGGTCCTATCTTGGCAGTCTAAAAGGCTTCCTAAGACCATCTCCTTACATCCCAAATGAGGAGGGTAGCCCACACGATTGTTTTTTGCGAAATTTCACCGATCTACTAAAATTGATCAACAAGAGTACAAAGAGTCCTAAAAGTAATAGAAATTACAAATAGGTCCATGTTCTACCTAGCGACGACTATAAACACTAGCACAAACCCAAGGCGCGCCACATCCTTGCCCCTCCATAACTGGAGCCGGGCAAAGCTTGTCGTAGTAGAGGTTCTATAGTGGACAAACGGAGAAGTCATCGTGCTAAGCCTCCAAAAGACTAGCTCACCAGAGAAGCAACCATCTCCAATGATGACATTTGTAGCCGGAAGAGACTGGTCCGGAAGCACACAAATGAACACAAAAATGAACCGGATCCCAGGAGATCAGCCGGACTCACGACTCTATGCACCCACCGCTGGCACTGGACGCACCCCTAGAGTTAGTATAGGAATGTGAGAATCATATTCTTACTTCAGGGTGTAGGTGTCATCTTTCCATAGACACGTGAAAACAGCATAAACAAAGTACGAATTCTCTAGTCGGAGAGGGGCTGTGATCTGTCACACCTCTAAAATCCCAGGACCACCTTAGACAGAGCTAACCGAGGGCGTCACCGGTGAGAGAAACAGAACCCTGGATGGGTTTATTTTTCCGCCGCAATGGCCTGGTCACCCTCACGATACTGGTTCACCTAATAGCCAACACGATTAATCATGTGGCCGGGCAAACAAAAACCAGTCATAAATCAATACCGTATAGTGCTGCAGTTTTCGGTGACACCTGCAAGGGCTAACAAATCCTCACCATTACCTAATCCAGTTGCAGCTTCGCTAGTGTTCTCTCACACATCCAGCTGCAGGAAGGAAGCAGAGCAAGTCATTGCAGCAAACAGAGGTGATAAGTCCAAATTGCCAATGCGGTTTTACTATGTGGGTGCCGAGACGAGACGACAGCACCGGAATGTTTATGGGCGGGGACAGATCTCCAACACGCGTACGTAGGGGTACGTGGTCCACCTTCTTCTTCTTCTTCTTCTTCTTCTTCTTCTTCCCCTTCTCTCTTCTGCATTGCAGGGAGTTGCAGCCACGCGCACTGTTGAGACACGTACAGGGAGCTGATGATGTAACTCACTCGGAGGAGACAGAAGGTGGCGTGCGAGAGAGGAGAAAACAACGATCGAGAGAGAGATAGGGGGATGGTTTAAGAGATGATGAGGGACTGAGTGGTCTACATCCACCACCAGAGCCAGAGGCAAAGGAGGAAGGAGGATCCTACTACAACACACCTGCATGCGCAGCACCGATCCATCCATTCACGATGGACGCATGCGTGCCATGCCGGTCCATGTCTGCCTTGATCATACGTACATACCGCAGGTTTTCTTCCACTGCATATAAATGATTTTTGTTTTTGTTTTCTCTGTCATGCATATGCAGCATGTACTAAAAAGGTTTATATTGTGAAAGGGAGGCAGTATATCGCTGTTTCGTATGGAAACGGAAATGCTGGACTTACGGAAAAATTGCTACGGACTGAATCTACGGGCTGACATGGAGGAGGCTGGTTGGTCTAGAATTTTTTCTTTGCTGAAATTTCGGAGCGCCTACCGATCGTGCTGCTCTTTCCAGGTGCCACCTAGGATGTCCGTAAGATTTTTTTGTAGGTTTAATCCGTAGATGTAGCATTACTGGTATGGAAATGGTGCGTGCCCAGAAGGTGACCGTCATTTTGGACCTTTGGTTCCCTTCTGTGCGGGAACCCCTTCACGGTGCAGTCCATGTTTGTCACACCTCCTCTCTTTCACTCTAGATGGATTTCTTTATCTATGCCTCCTGAGTCAAAAAAGGCACATATAACTTCAGCTTGAAAGAAATATAAATAATAAACCTCGGACGAAAGAAATACACTTGGCTAACTCTTTTGTGGAATGCCCATTCCTACGGAGCTAAGATCTGAATTGTTTCGCCTCTCTGACATGCACTACACATTCACCAGTATGGCGAGGCGGTTCATAGCTGGGCCCCACTCATAGTTTTGTAGCGCCTCAGTGAAGGGTGCTACCCCTCATAGAGGGTTAAGTCACGCGAGCTGTCCAAGCCATCCCCATTTCTCCAGAGAAGAATGGAGGTGAGGTAGGGTTCGAGGCTGACATTTCTCCGTGAATTTCAGCCCCCCCCCCCCCACGTGCATAGATGCACCCTTCCCCATCCCCATCGGTTTTGCCCGATTGAAATCTTGTATTTTGGTATCATCTGTCCAAATCTTGGAGACCCTAGCATTTAAACTTGTTGAATTGACCAATGTTGGTTGTTATGATGGCTATGAAGCATTATACTTAACATTTGTTGGTTATTGTTTTGCTAGGTTGAGTTATGCCTAGATATAGTTAGGTTAGGGTATGTGACTAGGATTTTATGTTAAGCTTGGCACGACTAGTTACATCTTCTTGTTATAGTTTTCAAGTGCATATCTAGTGACTTTATTTACCATTGTGTTGTTGTAATTCTTTTATAGATGGCAATAATTTTTCATGTTCATCATGTGGATAAGGACACCTTTTTGAAAGAAAATATTGATCCGGACCCGGATGAGCTTTACTTGGTGTTTGGCTATAGTCCTAAGCATGCCAAGGTTTTCGAAAAACTGAGGATTGATTTGAATTGGATGGACCCATAGTGATGTATTTGAGTTGGATGGAGGGAATAATGTGGGGTTCAAAATACATCATTGGAAGATAATGTGTATCTACTCCGAGGAACGTTGGGTTGCATACAAGGAGACGGTGGCCAACTCGCTAGACAAGGCTCTCAAATTATTTGACACAAAATATTGATTCTAGTTTGTACTTTGACTTGAACCGGTGTGTCTCCCATTTGATGCTAGGATTCCACCTCCCATGACCCAAGATTAAATGAGCGAACCTCCTATGAACTAACGTGAAGTGAGGAAAACTTTTGAGCCAATTACAAATGACCAAGATGAAGCATGGGAAGAGGAGAATGATGAGTACAAGGACGATGAGAATGATGAGTACAAGGGCGATGAGAATAAGGTTGATTTTCATGACAATAATGTTGGTGATTTAGAGATATACTGTGTCAGAGAACATGGACCATGACATCTGATATGTCAGATGCTATCCATCGAACTCGGATGATGATGGTCCAGGTAAAGGTGTTGATGAGCATGGGTTCATAAAGTGGGTAAGGATATTTAAGGATAATCATAAGTATAGAAATAGAAATTGGTGCCTAGCTAGCCAAATTTTGGTTTTACTAGGTTTATTTCTTCGAAATTAGTTGGTAAAATTAGCATTACTCCCATATTTAGATTACAAAAATATAACCACTATTTCTTTGTAATTTCACTCTATGGACCATTTTGTATTTTCCTTAAGTTCTTGTTTTCTATATTTCTGTTAAATTCAAAAAATGTTAGCAATCCATTCCAAAAAATGGCAGAGGCTAAGAGACAAACATAACTTAAAAATGGAGAAGAATAGAAATACATGGAAGGATGTGTGTCTGAATATGGCTGGCCTGCTAGCAATGGGCATATGGCTGTGCATGGCCTTCTATATATGGCGGTGCATGGCTGTGCATGGATAGTAGATATATAATATTCCCCTCACATTTTGAGTTTTCTTTGGTTGCAACATCTACGTCCAACGGCAGGGAGTAGCTAGAGAGATCTCCCCTGAAAAGAGCAATGCAAAATTTATGAAGGGAAAAGCTAGATAGCTTCACCTACGTACATATACTCATGATTACCTAGGCACCAGGTTTAAGGATCCGATCCTGCATTATTCTGCAGTTTACATATTTTCCTGCTTTCTATACTTATGATGATGGTCCAGGTAAACATGTTGATGAGCATGGGTTCATAAAGTGGATAATGATATTTAAGGATAATCATAAGTATAGAAAATAGAAAATGGTGCATAGGTAGCCAAATTTTGGTTTTAACGATGTCGACCGCGTCCATCCCAGGTTTAAGGATCTGATCCCGCATTATTCTGCAATTTACATATTTTCTTGCATCATTGTCCCGCTTCATTGTCCCGCCCCACTCCATTGTTCTCGTCCCTCCCCCGTCACACTGTTTCATCGTGCACCGCCCTCCTTTGGCCTCTGTTCATCACTTCGTTGCCATCCCCTACCTTCCCTCCCTCCTTTCCGTTGTGAGATGTCCTGGCGTGGTCAGGGGGCCATAAGCGAGAAGCTGAGCCGGCCGTTGGTCGCACGACCACGGTGGTGGACGTGAAGCGGTTCTGACACAGAGATGAATCATGCACGGTAGGAGAGCACGGAGATGTATCCTGCGAGTCTGGAGAGCACGGACGAGGGCGACACAGTGGAAGAGGAAGCGGGGAACAAATCTATGCAGCTCTGGAGCCTGGTGAATATGCCTTCCGTCCTCCCCAGAGTCCTACTGAGGATTCAGCATAGGTGTCGGCCTGAAACCTTGCTCGACGGTAGAGTATAAAGCTAATTATAATTGTTTTCGGCTCCGCTGGTAGGTTGTGTGTTTGGTCCCCATGTGGGAAGGAAAACTAATTGTTTCTATCGCTACTGACGGGGCAAAGTGGAGATCTCACATGTAAGAAAATGAGTCAAACAGACGGCAAGCAAGCTCAATGTAACGGTAGCCGGCATCACGTCTATCCGGGGGCACAGTCGCACAGACAACGAAGCTACGATGAATGATGATATATCTCCAATTACCCGATTCGTAGTGGCACAGTACCAATTTCCGAGTGGAGTGAGCCCATAATAAACACTTAAAAAAATTGGGGACTGGGGGAGACAAGATGTTTATTTCACATGCAGATGGACTTCAATATGCATGCAAATGCACAGCTAGGGTAGCTAGGGCCATAAAAGTAGCTAGGGCTGGGGAAGAATCTGTTTTGAATTGGAGATTATCAGCAGGCTGTGTGGTCAGCGAGTGAATACTAGTACTCCAGCTAGCAGTACTGATTGGTGTACCGCCTGAATTCTTGAAGAAAGAATTGTATATGCTCATATGCATGCATGACAATCAATCAATGCCTACTTGGTACTGAAGGAACACTGATACAGAAGGATACCCTCTGTGTTTTGTTTCTGTCAAGTTATTGCGCCAGTAAAAAGTCTAGCGAGGAGTACTCCGTAGTACATGTTTTGTGTAGTTACTTCATGCAGGCAGGCCAGCCAGTAGAAGCTAGCTAGCCTTTGATAAGAGAGTGATAGGAAGATGTAAATCTGCCTTCATTTGCAATTGGTGGTGTACTGCATGGTCATTAAACATTTCAACTTTTATGATGCGGCAGCGGTAAGAGCTAGCATGCGTGCAGAGTCAGTATATCCTCATGTAAATTCACTTCTCTCTATTAGTAATTGGAGCACATAAGTATGCTAGCTATCTCTTTTTAGTCAAAAATTTCAAATTTTGACAAGTAATCCATGTAAACTTTTCTATATCGACCCAATGAAAATCATCTAATTAAATTTTCATGATTTGTATTCACGATGATTATGACCTTATATTATGCAATAGAGAAATATCCATATTGAAAGTACGGTCAGAAACTACTCCCTCCATATCATGTCATCAAATTTTCATATGATCTGAAACCAGCGTTGTATCTGGTGAAAACCATGTCATTAATTTTTCATGATATTTATTCACGGCGCCATTATCTTTTAGTATGCAATAGAGAAATACCCATATCGAAAAATATGGTCCAAAACTACTCCCTTCATATCACAAATAGATGTCATTTTGGACGTTGACATGGACTTAAAGACGCAACTTTGACCATTAGTTTCTACTACCTATGTGTACAAACATAATACGCAACTTTGACCATTAGTTTCTACTACCTAGGTGTACAAACATAATCAATTCAAGAAATACTTTTTACAAAAAAATCTATACATATAATATTTACTTAATTTTAATAAATGATATCCATTTTCAAAGTTTGACTAAAGGCATCTCCAAAGAAACATGTATTTGTGATACTGAAGCGGTATAAGTTAAGTAATAAGTAAAATCAAATACGTGTTGTTTTTTGCTGGGAATGATTATCTGTATTTGTAAAAGAACACCAAATGCAATGTAAAGGGCAGAGGCATGAGTGGAGATTTTGTGCACATGGGAAAAAGTGAACCCTTTTTTCAAAATCAAAAAACATATTTTTGAGTATCAAAAATATTTAGAAAAATATCTGGATGTATCCAATAAAGTTTTCAACAAACCTGCAAAATATCAATTTAAAAACTTTGTATTATGAGCTACACGAAAAAATTACAAAAGTGTGGGTCTGAGTATGCATAGTTGCAATTTTCCAAATTTTATCTGATTTTGTCAGTTTTGTGTAGCCTATAATATAAAGATTTTTTGGGTTGTTATTGTGCACGTTGGTGAGGTACAACATTGACTATGCCCAGAATTTTTTTTTATTTTTTTTAAACTTATAGATATGATATTTTTAGTTTTTAATAATACGGAGCATTGTAGCCCAGGAGGAAAAGACACTTTCCGGTAGAGGCATGCATTACTCTTCAAACCAAAGAGTGCATTATTCGTCGAAAGATAGACTATCATAGTCATAGAGAGATGGATAGTACTCCCTCCGTTCAATAATTTGAACAAAAACAATGACAATAATTATGGAATGTGTGGGGGAGGGGGGCAGGGGTATGGTTGGACGACGGTGGACAAAACCGAACATGTTTATTTTTTTGCATCCCAATGTGTACCTTAACCCATTTTAGTTTATTTTTTTTTTATCGATCGTCCATTTCATGAGATATCAGAGAAACTCCAAGGCATTTTTGGCAGTCAATTATTTGAAACAAGATTTGGTTAAAACTAAACACCGCAGTAATGCTTGAAGCTAAATTAAGAGGAGGTGGGTCGTCAGTCAAAATTCATGAGAAATTTCTCAACTTGGCCTAGAATGCTAGGTCTTAGCAAACATGAGTTATCAATAACTGCACTTTCTCCTATGGTGCAAATGTAGAAGATTAAAATATTTTTTGAACATATTTTATGTTAACCTATAAGAATTTAGTAGCCTAAAACTACCACTTCAATAGAAGAATTTACGAAATGGTACCACTTTACATTTTGGCATCATAAATTTACCACCTTGCGGCATGAATCTTCAATTCATGCACATGACAGGATAAGAGCGTATTAACACACCAGTCAGTTTTGGTGTCAATTTGTTTTTGGCGTGTCATTTGTGTGAAGTGCATAATTCATGCAGTAGGACGGTAGATTTACGTTGCCAAAACAAGTGGCACCATTTCGTAAGTTCGCCTTCCAAGTTATAGTTTTAGGCCATTAACTCACCTATAAGTGGATGTAAGGTATGGAAATACCGATACATATACAAAAATATATAGGTTTGTCCCATGCATGAGTAGATATTATCAAAATAATACCAAAAACATTTTAAATGATGGGAGTTTTTGAAATTAAGTGTGTAAATACAAGGAGAAAAAATTTAAGTTATATAAAGGGTTAGCAATAATATTTCGTACCCAATAGAGATGATTCCCTCATAAACATACTGAGGCCACCGTGGTTATTTGAAAGAAGATTTGGTTAAAACTAATCGCGTGCCGTAATACCTGAATCTAGAGAGGATTAAATAGATCATATCCTTGCTCTGTTTCTACTAGTGCGTACAGAAAACATACAGTACTTACTATAGATCACGTGAAGCCCTTTCGATGGATATGCAGTACATCAGAGAGTACTTCAATTACCACCTGTGAAATCTTCCGGCCGCAAGTACACTCTGAAAGTTGTTATGGTTGTGTCTCGCTCTGTTCACCCTTAAGTATCGCTGCTTAACTGAATCCCTAGGTAGCCAGCTAGCTAGCTGTTCCCTTAAACATACTCCAATGCCGGTGATGAGACGAGACGTCTCCTCCTCCAATGCCGGCCGGCCGGCCGGAGCTGAGGTCGTCGTCTTTCATGGTGAAACAAGAAGCTAAGCTAGACTTGTAGAGAATGGTAGCCTAGCTAGGCTTTTCCGTTCTGACAGGAGTGAACGCCTTGTGACAAGCAATAACTTTGTCAACTTTGTCGACCTAAGGAAGGCAGCCAGAGCAGCGAAGGAAGAATGAATAGAAAACGAAAACACTACTGACACAGTACTGCTGGCCGGCCGGTGGAAGAGATCTCAGCAGCTGGTGACGTTGCATGGATGTAGCTAGGCCGGCCGGCGCGTGCAGCTCATACGTATTACTGTACATGAGCCTGCCATGGAAACCACAGAGATCAAGACAGACACACAGAAGCTGTGCACAGTAGAGAGAGACACACACACAGAAGCTGTGCATCCTACGTCCCATGCATGGAGTATATACAAACAAGCTGCGCACATAAAACTATAGTATGTTTTCTTCTTTGTTTACACTACTTTACAAGTACGGTTGCAGTTACTCGGCTAGCTACGTACACACGGGTTGGCTTGGTACGTCTAGCTAGACTGACACAAGAAGAAAAGGCATGTCGAGACATTTAAATGTACGTGAGATACCATATGATGCGTGCGTATCTTTGATATATTTTGGGGCAAGTACGTACGAAACCTGACAGTAACTTTTGTGTCCACGTCCACGGCTATGCATATTGCGGTATCGAGTTTACTGTGTCTCGGGTACGTTGTTAATTAGTACGTTAACACACGATATTTTCGAACACGTAGATGTGCTCGGGCACAATCATGACAACTGGCTCGTTATTGTACCGCTGTTGTCACATCTGTGTCAGCGTGCCTGCTTGAATCCATGCAAATATAATATATGCGTTATGCGGCATGTGCTCCGCCTATTGAATGTTCTTTGTTAATTTTTCATATACCGGGTGCAATATATTGCGTCAGCACGTACGTATGTGGACATGTTTTTGGAACATCAATCGCGACTTTGGGGGTTAGCGCCAGCTTAAGAATTTTTTGAAAAATCATTTCCGGATATAAAATATGACATTTCTTCATAGATCTCGTAAGAGATTTTAAAGACGGATACCTAGCTTAAGAATTCTAAATGTCACAATCTTGGCCGCATTTTGAAATCAGGTTCAAGAATTAAAAAAAAATGTAAAATCTTCGCACTTTATCATTTTATGTTACCCAGTTGCACGTAAAAATAATAAAAATGTGATATGGGTATTATTCAAAAAAAAGTGTTCACATATATAAGCTACCGTCTTCAAAGATTCATGGCTTTCAACACAAATCAGCTAGGCCATGACCACAATCATGGTATAGTTTATTATAATGTGTCCATGTTCTATACTTGTGTGTATCCTGTGATGGCAAACAATGTTGCTTCAGTAAGTTTTCACTTTCTATGCACGGGAAATCCATTTTCTGTTTTCCTAGTCCCGAAAAGGGTTTATTTTGTGAAGCAGCTACCAAGGATGTGTTGTGAAAAACGTCACCCCATTTTTAATAAATATTAAAGAGCATTTGGTGGACAATTCATCAATTGGCTACACCTCAAAGCTTCCGGTGTACTGTCCGCAATTTAGACAAGTTTCTGCTGGTTTCGTTAGAAGGGCCTCAAGTTTAGACTGGAGGTACCTCGTAGCTCGCTCAAGGATTTTCCAAAAAATTATTTCTAGGTCAAAATATGACATTTTTTAGAGATCCAATAAGATATTTTATAGACCCGTCACCTAGCTTAAGAAACCCTAATTGCCGCAATCTTGGCCGCGTTTTGAAACCAACCCCAAGAATTTGAAAAAAATGTAAAACCTTTGCACTTTGTCATTTTATGAGACCTAGTTGCAGGTAAAAATAACAGACATGTGACATGGGGATTATTCGAGCCTTCGAGAATTCATGGCTTTCTAGGCAACCGAGCTAGGTCATGACCACAATCATGGATAGTTTGTTGAAATGTATCCATATTCCGCACACGTGTGTATCTTGTGATGGCAAACAATGTTGCTTCAGAAAGTTTTCACTTTCTGTGTACGGAAAATCTATTTTCCATTTTTCCTGTGCCGAAAATGGTTTATTTTGTGAAGCAGCTACCAAGGATGTGCTGTGAAAACGCGTCACCCTATTTTTAATAAATATTAGAGAGCATTTTTTAGAAAATTCACCAATTGTATGCACCTCAAAGCTTACGGTGCACCGCCTGCAATTGACACAAGTTTCTGTCGGTTTCGCCAGAAGGGGCTCAAATTTAGCCTGAAGGTACCTCATAACTCGCTCAATAATTTTCCAAAAAAATCATTTCTAGGTACAAAACATGACATCTCTTCAGAGATCCTGTAAGAGATTTTAATTTAAAGACCCGACACCTAGCTTGAGAACCCTAATTGTCGCAATCTTGGCCGCATTTTGAAACCAAAATGTTAATTTATTTTAGCCACACATCATGCATCCAAGAGCCAAAAAATTGTGGTTTTGTCCTCCCTCCAATCCTAAATTTCGAGTTCCGTCCTCCCGCAATCCAAAATTTTGCGACTGGGCACGCAAATTCTCTCGCCATAGAGCCAAATGAAATTTCGTGCGCTCGTATTACCGTTCAGCTCTCTAGCATAGCGCAACCAAAGCATTCAGCATAGCGCAACAAAAGCATTCGCATAGAGAGAATTTACGTAATATATTCAAAACCCTCCTTTATCCCCTCATAGAAAGGAGACAAATCCAAATCTCCTCCCCTCACCCTCGTTGCCGCCCGTCACAGCCTTGAACCCTCTTCGCTCGTCCTCCTGCCCTCGCCACCTACCACGGCCGCCTCCCTCGCTGTCGTCCGACCGTCCAGTAGTCATCTAGCTATCGCCCTAGCCCAAACCCTAGCCTATCCTCACCTTCCAAGTCTCCAACCACATCGTCGAGCTCGTGGATCTACCACCTCGCCATCGAGGAATGCCATCTCACCGTCAGCCTCACCGGCAAGGTCTCCTTGAACCTTGGTATCAAGGTCTGCTACCTCACCGTCCACCTCACCAACAGTGTCTGTCTCCTAGTCGTACACCACGCCGTCAAGGTCTTCCACTTCGTCTTTCACCATGCCATCAAGGCACGCCTAATCATTATCCACCTCGCCGACAAGGAATGCCAGCAATGTTCCAGGAAAGAAGCGCACAAAGAAAAAGGCCCAAGTGCCTGCAGGCAAGTAAATAACCACCTAATTTTTCTGCTCTTTTAAGCCTGCTCGATGCTCATGTGTGTTTGCCTGTTCGAGCCAATACTTTCTTTCCCTGTGAAATTTCTTATTTGAGAGGCAATAGTTTCATTTTCCTCCTCATGTTTGCTATAGGACAATCAACACCATATGTTATACTTTGTTTTAGTTGCATGTTTAATTGTAGCTTATTTGGATTTCTTTATTAATGTTAGAACCTCAAATGCATCCCATGGAAGAAATTAGACAGAAAAACATAATGAGAAACAACGAGCGGGTGCAACAACTAGGTGTTAGGCCCTTTGCAAGTCTTTTCGCATCACCAACTATATTCTCTCCTAAAAAGAGGATAAATGAATGCTCTAGATCTAACTATGATCCTGAAGAGGAGGAAGATATCACTGAAGGAGACATTGCAGATCTTAGTGAGGAGAATGAGTTGTAGGTAGACCTCTTACCTTCATACTCATCTTGTGTTGAATTGTTTGCTAACTGATTTTTCATATATCTATTGCTTCTTTATTATCCCCAATTGACCGGTACAAATGGAATTTGTAGCCTCAGAAGAGGAAATGCAACAAGACAGCTGCTGCTAGGACAAAGTTGGCTCTTGTTGTTGTAGCAACTGCTCGAAAGCGCGTCTTGGCAGGCCAAGGTGCCAGCACAGAAACTTAAAGAAAAACCAAGTCCAAGGGGAACAACCAGCTGCCCAAGCCGAGAACACACCTCCCCAAGACTAGTAGCCAGGTCCTTATATTCTGCAGGTACCTCCCCAATGCCAACAGTTAGGTCCCTGCCATCTGCGGGCACCTCCCCAAGGCCAGCAGCCAGGAACCTACGTTCCGTGCACACCTCTACAAGGCTAGGTCCCTGCCTTCTCCAGGCACGTCCCCAAGGCCAGCAACCAGGCATGTGCCGTCTGTGGGCACCTCCCCAAGGTCAGTAGCCCGCTACCTGCCGTCCAAGAGCACCTCCCCAAGGCAAGAAACTTTCCCCGCCTGGCCATGCACGGGCACCTCTCAAAAGCGACTGTGCATCTCTCAAAAGCGACCGTGCATCTGAGGGTTCAGCTACCCAAGGTAATGGGTCAGCTTCCCAAGGAGAGGGGTTAGATGTGAAACGTGATGGATGGTTATTTGACCATTTTGACTGGGATCAAGAATATAACATGTTGAACAAATTTCTCGATCTATAGTAACCCATTCACATTATATTGTGTGAATCATACTTATTGCATTTTACTGCAATAGAACACCGACTCATACCCATTATATTCTTGAGATGAATTTGGCCATAATCATTCTGAAGACATTTTTATGCATAATGATCCCTAGTTGGTGGTTGACAAGATGCCCACATAAAGACTTCAATTTGTTGTTCCACCAAGAAGAACTAGACTAGTGTCACCAATGATTGTTGCCAAGTTTTCCACTTAGTGGGAAATAATAGTCAAGACTAAGATGCCTATTTTCCTCTGGTGGAAAGAGTATAGGGAGAGGTCGGATGTCAGAGCAGACTTCTATGGCAAAGTATATGTATGTTCTGTAACACTTAGTTGCCCTTTTCTTCCATTGTTGTTATGCAAAGGCTAATAATTCTTGTTTTATTTCAGCAAAAGTTTGTCATGGACCCCCCTCTACTCAATGTGTAGTTTGCGTATAACAAGTAGTTCATGAGGCACGCAAGAAATCAATGGAATTATTCGAAGAAAGAGTTTTTTTACCACTTCCCAGCGAATGAAGTTATAAGGATATCTCCTGTGGAACACATGAGCAATGAGGAGTGGTGCAGACTTGTCGATTTTTGGTCTAACCCCAAGAACCAGGTCATGTCTTCTTTACTCAACTTTCCTCTTGTTTGATTTTTTAAGCAGGACTAACTGTATGCTCCCTATTTGTGTAGGCTCTGTCTGAAAAAACAAGGCGAGCAGAAAGTGTGGTAAGTACCCTCATGCCACTGGTGCTGGCAGCTATGAGGTTTTGTGCAACATGGAGTAAGATTCCATTGAACTGCTCGAAAATGGTTGACTAACAATGTGAAAGGAGCAATGGTAAGTCCTCCATAATACTTTCCATCTTCGTAAAATTCAATGCCTTTTTCTTCCCTCAAACACTTATGATGTTCTTATAATTTGCTCGCTAGGTTTCTCATATTCTCTTCTATTCCTGAAACTGGTAGGCAGTCGTGGAAATCAAGATGGTGTCATATGCTACAGAAGATGGTACATAGGATGAAGCAATTCCTTCCACTAACGTTGTGCACTTTGTGTTGTCTGGGGACAAGACAAAGCCAAATTTCCTGAAGAGCATTGGCATCCATGCAAGTACTTCAAGACCAACCAAGTCTCAACTAGAAACTCAACTCGAGGCTTAGAGAGCAGGTAATGTGGAACTGTGTTATATCATTGAGGAGTTGTAGAAGGCGAACAAATCTGCCGAGGCAGAAAGGCTGAAGTATTTGGAAGACCTACATGAAATGCGGAAGAAACAAGAAGATTTGAGTAAGAAACAAGAATATGCAAATGCATTAATAGAAACACTAGTAGGAAAAGGCTTATACATGGATGGCATACCCGTGGAGCACCTCGATATCGTGCTCCATGGATAATTATCTATGGCGCACGACAAAATGGTGCTCCATGGGTATGACCGTATCAGTGGCACAGTCAAATTGGTGCGCCACGCCTAAGTGGTCCCTAGCGCTGGGGCTCACCCCCATCTATCCGTGGCACACAGAATTGGCGTGTGCCATGCATAAGTGCGGTATCCGTGGCACACACTGTTTCGGTATGCCATAGATAGGTGAGGGCCCGGGCCTCTAAAAAGGTGGAAACTTATATGTGGCGCAGTAAATAGGTGTGCGCTACTGACCTGGAATATCCATGGCACACCTAATAGGGATGCGCCATAGATAATTTTTAAAAAATCTGCCTTTCACCCCTGGATCGCCTTTTTGTTTTGCAAATAATTAAAGAAAATGAAAAACACTTCAAAAAATATAATCCTTTCATATATAGGTAGCTTATGTGGTCTAGTTTGTAGGAAAAGTAACAAATATGAATTTCGACTTTTTGTGCAAAAAACGTTATGGCACAGTAAAACGGCCATAAATTTTGCATACCATATCAGGAAAAAATCTTAAATATATCAAAACGATGAGCATGAAATTCTACATCCGCTCGCAAGGACCTCACAACGACATTTGGTCGTTTAGCGTTTTTTAGAATATAAAAATTCAAAAATGGATAAAAAGTTATGGCAAAAATAAGATTTTTCCTACAGAAAAAACTTGTGGCCACTTATCTGTGGCGCACCCTATTATGATGCGCCACGGATAAGTTTGGGCGGTATTCAAATTTGAATCCCCACCCTGACCACCTAGCCCCTTCTCTATCTCTTCTCCTCCACCTCCACCTCGCCTCCCATTCTCCTCCTACTCTCTTCTTATTCCTTCTCCTCCTCTCTTCTTCCTCTTCCTCCTCTCTTCCTCTTCCTCCTCTCTTCTTATTCCTCCTCCTTCTTATCCTCTTCTCCTCCTTTGTTCTGCCTCTTCCTCCTCCTCTCCTCCTCCTCTCATCTTCCTCCTCCTCCTCCTCCTCCTCCTCTTCTTTTGGGTATCCCTCCTTTTTTTTGAAATTTGAAAATGTTATGAGTGGCGCACAAAACACCCATCCGCCACGGATAAGTGACCCCATTTTCGGCGCACCACGGATAGGCCTTTTCCCACTAGTGAAAAGTGTTAGCTCAGCTATCCAAACTAGAACAAGGAATTTGGTAAGTGAACTCGTGGTGAATATGTGGAAATTTGTCAGGAATTTGGCCAAGAAACTACTCTGAATAGTTCGGAAGTCTTATGATGTTTAACCGTTTATGTCTTATTTGACGTTGGTATTCATTTCTATGCAGTGAAACATTTGTCCTAAAATTTTCTGTCAAATTTTGTATTGTAAGCCTATAAACGTCTTGATTGTTTCTTTACGAAATATTTCCCTCATGGATAGTCCTCTAAGTAGCACGCGTAGACTAGTTAACCGCCATGACGAAATAATAACGTCACGAAAGTGATGACGTCATCACTTCTGCATAGACGATACATGGTCCTATACGTGTCTCGATCTGATTGGTCCATGTTTTGTCCAACAAGTAACCCACGTGTTATCACGTGTCTACCTGCTTGCGGCAAGCTGCGACGAAAGAAAATTTGCCATGGCTACTATGGCATCATAGACGACCTGATGACGAAAGGAAGCGGCGATAACAGAATCAATCCATGATGAAAAAAATGTCCCGATGGTGATTGAAGGACACCATGATGTCACCAGGCGTAGCTAACATAAGCTCATGGTGCCGTCTGCCACGTGGCATCACCCATGACCAAAAAACATCGTGGTTGATTGGGCCTGGGCCGGGCCGGTCCTGTTGGCCACGACGAAATTGAAGAAACATCATGGACGGTCATTGATGGATGCAAGTGCACAGATCAATTGTAGCTAGTTTAGAAATAAGAATATCATACCCACAGAGAGCTATTTGGTTAAGGTCTCTATGCCCCTCGTCACTTTCCACCAAAGGATACTTATAAGCTACCTTTGATCTCAAGTAAAGGGTGCTTGAAATGTTTTTGGTTGATTGCAGAAAAGTAATTAAAACAAGTAAAAGAAAGAAAGTAACAAAGTTGTCTGAAAGCATGGTTGAACTCAATAGGGATAAAACATTCTCGGAGGTGTAGGATACACCACTAGCAAGATATTATTATTCATAATTAAGATAACATACTTCTTGTGTCATGATATGTATGGAGAGAGATCCATAATAAGATATTCACTACAAGGCTCGTAGGAAGCCACTTTGTTGAGCCAAGAATGAGGTCACCTCTAAATAACCACTGCGATGTCTGAGAGCAATAACCCATACAGACCACTGCAATTAAGAGTTTCCCCGTGGATGTCTTAATTAGCTTAGGGAGTCTCTCTTTATCCTCCTTTGACCGTGTAGGTTGCTAGCCGACGCCAATTGTTACGAAGCTCTCTAGGCACACTTCCAAACATGTCCAAAGAATTTCTCCCTCACCTTAGTTCCGAAGGCAAATGATATGTGGCCGACTACACATACCATCTAAAGAGAGAGATCAAACACAAATCATAAATCTATCATAGATCGGCCAGTCATATGGACACAAGAATATATCATCTTTATTACAACTTCATAATAGTGCTAGGGTTTCTCCATCTCCCCAGGAAGGAGGGAAAACTACTCACACATGGAAGCAATCAATGACATCATCATAATCAAATGGATGGATAAAAGTACGGGGATAAATCTAGTGCAAACCACAATTGAATCTAGAATTACAACAAGATCTAATAGATGAGAGATGGGGGTAGTAATGATTGGAGATGCAGCGGTTGATGATGAAGGGGATGATGCGATAAACTCCAATGATCCGTGAGGTGGCAGGGATTTGCCCTTCTCCAAGTTCCTCCTTCAGATTCCTTTTTGGTGTGTAGTTTTTCATGGTTCTAGGTTACTGTGATTGTCGGATCTCTCCATCGTCTTTGCTAGGAGAAAGTATTTGACAAGGTGGACGCACTGCCACGTGGTACGGGCGGATAGTATGGGCAGGCTCTGCCTGTACCACTGGTCGTTATTGCGGCAGATGCTTTCCCCATGTTTCGTATTCTTCCAGGTGCAAAGGTAAATCAATAAAATGACTTTTATCACTTAAAATATCATATTATAACATAATATGACAGTTCCAATTGATATGTTCATAAGAGACTTTGTAATTCGGGATCCTGTTGAAACAAAGGACAAAAAGGCGCGTGCAAACGCAGTGAAATACCAAAATCCCTATTCTATTTATGCAAAAACAAAAGGTAAATATGCTTCAATTTTGGACTCATCAGCCGTGATGGTTTCAGATAGAAAAAATGCCATATAGATCCAATTATGACGTGAGGTTCACGACCTTTTTTCGTAGAATTCGTCACGGATGGCATCTATGACATTTTGCCCCTCATCCATGACAAAATCAAATCGTCATGTACCGTATAGATTCTTGTAGTGATGGCTTCTCCCCAAAAGTTTTTGGGTGACTTGAATTCACTCAACATAGTTCTTTCCATCTTGATGATTGTTCGGGTCTTCCTTTCAGCAACACCATTTTGTTGAGGGGTGTACGGAGCCAAAAATTCATGCTTTATCCCCTCATCTTGAACGAACTGTTCCATGATGTTGTTATTGAATTTGGTACCGTTGTCGGTCCTAATGGTCTTGATCTCCATTTCATAAGTGTGTTGAGCTTGTTTTGCGAAGATCATGAATTCCTTGTAGGGGTCTCATCCTTGGACTTGAGGAGGAAGACCCAAGTGTATCTTGAATAGTCATCAACGATGACGAGTCCACACTTCCTCCCACCAAGAGTGTCATAGGTTGATGGCTCGAAGAGATCCAAGTGAAGGAGCTCCAAAGGCCTTCACGTGGTCACCAGGCTCTTGGATGGACGATGCTTCCCAAGTTGCTTCCTAGAGATGAAAGCACTACACACACGATCTTTCTCAAAATAGACATGGGTTAGTCCAACTATATGCTGACCCTTTAGGCGTTATTTAAGATCTCTCATGTTGATGTGGCGTACTAAGCAATGCCAAAACCATCTGTCAACCTTGGCCATTATAGATGTAGGAATAGATGGGCTCTCTTTCGAGATATTGACCACATAAAAGTCATCTTCCACATATCCATCAAGGTACCAACTGGCATTATCACTCGTAAAGACTTCCACAGATGTTCTAAAAAAATAGGAATCATAACCGGCATCCGCAAGATGTTTAATTGAAAGAAAGTTGTAGCTAAGGTTTTCAACAAGCATAACGGTCTCTAGGATCAAAGCCTTAGAGACCACCAACTTGCCACAACCTAGTACCTCTCCTTTAGAGTTATATCCAACACTGATGGTTGGCGTTGAGTTGACATCATGTATGAATTGGTCAAGAACACTTCTACCTCCAGTCATATGATTGGTGCATCCACTATCAAACTCCCATTTTCAACCACCGGAGGCATATCCCTACAAAATCAAATCTTTTATTTAGCAACCCATTGAGTAATGGGTACCCTAGCATTAGCAACAAGATCTTTTGTTACCTAAATTGAGTACCATCTATAAGCATAACCATTACGAGGGCCAACATATTTAGCATATACATCCCCTTGGGTGCCCTTACATAGCACATAGGATGGTTGGATTTTATCACAAATTTATGATTGGGGTTGCCACTTGTGGCTCCCCCATTCACAATATTCTTCTTGGGTTGGTTAACCACAGTGTTCCCTTCTTACACAAAGTTGATCTTCTTAGGTGGACTTGCAACATTCTTGTTGTTCTTTGGGTCAAACCCAATTCTTTGATTTGGATCTTACTCCTTTTGACGAGCAAGAATCTCATCGAGAATCTTGCTCTTGGAAGTAGTGTGAGATGCTCCTTCTCAAGTTGTTATTTTCAACTTATTATTCTCCTCAATGAGAAGAGCTTGATCCAAGGTAGTGTTAGAGGCACAAGCAATATTTTCAACAATAATGGGATCCTTCAATGTACCAAGAGCCTTTTCATAAGACACTTGAAGTTTATCATGATTCTACCCAAGCTTTATGAGCTCACACTTGACAAGAAAATTAGATTTCTGAAGGTCCTCAATGTCGTTGGTTAGAGAAGCATGATCAATCTCAATATCCTTCTCCGATGAATCAAGTGATCTTGGTACAAAGAATTACCCCTATCAAGAGTATCCATATCTTTTGCCTTATCAAGTTCAGAGGTTTCAATTTGTTCTGTAAGTGAAGTGGTATTATTCTCCTCGCTTAGCTCTTGCATAAGGAGATTGAATCTTTGTTTCTCATCATCGATAAGAGATTTAAAGCTATCAATGGTCTCATCACGTGAGTTGACAAGGTCCATTAATTGCTTGAGTCTAGCACGAGCATTGCTAGGAAGAGACATTATAATTTTATACATTTCTTGTATATAGTTTTAATCAAATTCATAATTGTCTCACTATCATTGTTGCTATCATGATCATCCAAGATGCTAGAAAGATATGGAGGATACAATATTACCTTGGAGCTCCTAGCCATAAGACAAGTCCTGGTGAACTTAGGAGTAGGGGAGTCATCAGCGTAGCCCATGGTGTAGTCGTAGGTGAAGAGTGACCCAGGTTCGGAAAAAGCCAAACCGGCCACACCCACAATCTTCTCCTCGTCCTCACACTCTACATCGGATATGTACTCTTGACCATGGGATACTTTGCAATCACACTTCTTGTCCTTTCTGAATCCTTCATTGATAGGATTGGGCTTTAATCTTGGCTTGGCGCCCTCTTCACACTTGGGCTTGTCAAGTCTCTTCTCAAATGGGAACTTGTTGGCAAAGTGATCTCCTTGATCATAGTTGTAGCAAGTACTCTTCTTATCACTTGTTCCGGTTGATTTTCCCCTTTTACGAACTTCAAGTTATTAGTGAAAAGAGCAAGTTGGGAGAGAATATCACGTTCATTTTCATCTTCACTTCCTTCATCCTCTTGAACATCATTGGCACCAATGCTAGGGTATGGGAAGAACCAATAGCACGGTTGATCTCCTTGATCTTTTATCCCTCATTTGCCATATTTTCCGTGGCAATAATATATGATACTAGATCATCGAGAGAGAATTGGTTTCTTGAATCAAGGAGTTGCAAGTTCAAGGAAAGTTGTTTATCAGTGGCTATGATCACGGCAACAATCTTGGACTGGATGAGCTCATCATTCACATTGAACCTATCATTATACTTATCCAACCAAGACCATTTATACTCACAAGGAGAGCAACATTCTTCGCATATGCTTTAGTGATGGACCCACCATCTCGTTTCATGAACAAGTTCATCTCTAACTGATGCGCTTGACTTTCGACTAGAGCTCGTTGAGAACCCCAAGAGGAAGGTACGATGAATATAGCAGCAAGTTTTCCCTCAGTTATGAAACCAAGGTTTAATCGAACCAATAGGAGCAAGGAAACACCCCAAAGGTGTTACTAGCTGAGCTTTGGCAGGGCGCACTACCGGTGCTAGTAGCAACGTGGAGACCTGCACAACACAACCACAGAACTTTGTCCCCAACTTGCGATGAGGTTGTCAATCTCACCGTGTTTTGCGGAAAACAAAGGATTAAACATATCGAATGGAAAGAAGTAATAGTTTGCAGAAAGTAAACACAAAGCAGTAAAAGATTGTAGATTGTCTGCAAAGTAAAAGGACCGGGATCCATAGTTCACTAGAGGTGGCTCTCCTTAGATAGATAACATGCTGGGTGAACAAATTACAGCGGGGCAATTGACAAACACCGAGAAAGCAATACATGCATATACTAATCATCTTGACTCCTCTGAGACTTGATTGGGCATTACAACATAATACATAGACCGCCATCCAACTGCATCTATGACTAATAATCCACCTTCAAGTTATCGTCCGAACCCCTCAAGATTAAGTTGCAAGCAACAGATTATTGCTTTGAACTGCGTGTAAAGTAAATAATACGATTGTTCTATGAACAAAGGATTGTTGTTTTCTCCTAGTAGCAACACACATCTAGTACCTTAGAGATTTCATCACTTCCCAGTTACGGAGGCATGAACCCACTATCGAGCATAAATACTAACTCTTGGAGTTGCTAGCATCTACTTGGCCAAGATAGCTACTAACAACGGAAAGCATGCAAGATCTCAAATAACAAAGACATGATAGAATCAATAATCAATCTGAAATAGCATCTCAATATCCATCGGATCCGCGCAAACACAACATGTATGAATTACAAATAGATGATCTTGATCATGAACGGAGCTCCCAAGATCTAAACATGAAAGCACAAAGGAGGAGAAACCAGCCATCTAGCTACTACATGGATCCGTAGTCCAAGGATGAACTACTCACGCATCACACCGGAGGCTTGCATGGTGATGAAGAAGGCCTCCAGGGTGAATTCCCTCTCCGGCGGTGCTGGAAGAGCCAGATCCCTCCCGATCTCGGGATGGAGATGACGACGGCTAAAGACTCTTTCATGGATTTTTTATCAGGTACTTAGGGTTTTCGTCCCGAGGGCAACTTATAGGCGGAAGGAGAGGTCGAGAGGGTGCCGGGAGCGGCCACACCACCCCCTGGCGCAGGCCAGGCCTGGCCGCGCGGCCAGGTGGTGTGGTGGCTCCCTGGCCCTTCGCCATCTCGTATTCTGGCACTTGATCCCTCCCAGAAAAATAGGCACTTTGGCTTTTGTCCCGTCCAATTCTGAGAATATTCATTTTCTGAATTTCCTGGAACCAAAAACAATGAAAAGCAGGTAGGCACTGTGGCTCTTGTTAATAGGTTAGTCCAAGAAATCATATGAAAAGTACTCCAAAGTTGGAACAAAACACAAGAAAGTGGATAAAACTAAGCATGGAACATCAAAAATTATAGATACATTTGCAATGTATCAACATCCCCAAACACATGCACCATCAAAGACTTGATCAAAGTATTTGCAAAACATTCAAAGTTGGGATCATAGTACTTCAATCATAACATGAAAGACAAAGTTCTAGCAATAAGCAAAGAAACTATGATGCAACATGAAAAGGAACAAACAAAAGATTCATGAATAACAATGCTTTGCAAGACGTTTGTTTGTTTCACATAAAGAAAACATAGCATAATAGTATTCACCTTGTCCCTCAATAGAGTAGCAAATCTAAATGCATAGGACGCCTTCAAAGTTCATAAGAGTGACTAGATACAATAGTTTCAAACAAGCAATAACAAGTTATGCATCAATCAACTAGTCTTGGGACAATGCACATAGAACTAAGAATGGCCACTATGCTCTCAAAGTAGGTGCATAAAGATAGAAGGTGGAGACTCAATATAATGGTGGAAGAAAGGACTTTTGTAAAAGGAAGTAGGGATTAAAGTCTCATAAAGAGCTTCCAAAAATTATGGTACTTAATAGCTTTCAGCTCTCATTGCCCCTATCATAAGCATCTTGAAGTGATTAAGGTTAAAGTGAACAAACTATGGTGTACATGCTTGACGAAGTATAAGTCAGAAATCTCATGTCCCTTGTATACGAGGGCCGCTCCTCATGCGACTCAAGTTTAGTCACCGGTAAGTTCTTGTCATCGTAAGTACATGTGTATCATTGAGAACCGCCAACGGGGTAACCCTTGCCCGATGATATGGAAGAATCCCCATATCAAAATGACAAGGCAAGCAGACAAAGAACATCTTAGCATTCTTCTTATTTACCATGGGAATATGGTGCTTTTTTTTCTATTTCCTCTTTTCATAGTATCTCTTTTTTTTCTCAATATAGGACTCTTTTTTTTATAAGAAGAATGCTTCATAGACAGCTCATTATGGTTACGCTGCAGGTTTCCACCATGTCAGCATGGATTAGACCAGCGGCCCAGGCGTTTCTCTAACACATATACATAACTCCATGGACTTACAAGATCCCCTTTCATTTCACACCGATGACATCCATATACAAAAGAGCATGATATCAACTAGGTACAAGTACCAAGTGCAATGTTGAAAGCGTTCCCCATGAAAGCATGGTTCTGCTAATTCCCAATAAATAAGTGCAAGCATATACAACATAGAAGACACAATGGTTCAAGTTTATTAAGGGCAAGTAAAGTAAAGTGTGCCATCAAGTTCGTGAGAGCTTTAATCACTAGTTTTCTCATAACAAGAGGAAGGTAAACAAAAGCATGAATATACTTGGAATAGCATAAGCTAGTAGGTAGGTATGGTGGACTCTTTGGAATAACTTGGTTTAGGGAGTTGGATGCATGAGTGGAACTCATACTTGGTTGTGGAGGCTAGCAAAAGACCTGGGCGACAAACTAAGAGAGCAATAATGGCCATAATCATGTAGAGCGACAAAACATCATTGATCAAAGCATAAAGTGATACTACAAGTTGAAAACTAAAGGATAATAAAGGCTATGGTGACTTGTGATAGTCATAACATGGTGTGAGCATGTGCCAAGTCAACCCAAATAAAGCATCAAAGGAGAATACCACTATACTATGCTTTAATATGCTAAAACAACGCATGATTCATCCAAGGCACATTAAGCAATCTCAATTGTTTATAACAAGTCATACTACAGTAAAGAATACTAAGCATAAAGCCAAAACAATATCAAGCATGGCATGACAAAGCATAGGCCACAGTAAAAAACGAGCTCTTTTTACCACATAAGTAAGAACTTTCCTACTCTTTTCCAAACCAAACCAAACTATTCGCAAACCAAAGTGTGAAAGAGGGGGTCCAACCAACTTATTCAGAAAACTAAGCAAACCAAGCAAACTAAAAACCAAAACAAAAACGAAAAAGAAGACGCTCCAAGAAAAACACAACTGTGCATGAAACAATAAAAATGAAGCGTTTGGAAGAAACCTGGAATGTTTATTGATGAAGAAGGGGGATGCCTTGGGCATCCCAAAGCTTTGACGCTTGTACTTCTTGGATATTTCTTGGGGTGACACGCGTGGCATCCCCAAGCTTGAGCTTTAGTCCATCCTTTATCTCATTACTCGTTCCTTCCATACACCTGAAAATTTTTCTTCATACAAAACTTCACACAATCTCATTAGCAACATTAGTGCACTTAAGATAAGTAAGTCTCAAGGTTCAGTTATAACACAAAATAAACTTCCATTAGAACACTAGCTACTGTAGCACTTCCCTCAAAAATCTCAATTACCCAAAAGAACTCAAGAAGGAACCCACAAGAAGCAAATGCAAAAAATGGCAGAAATCTGGTAAAACAGACCAGCAGGTAAATACGAATTTTTTCGAAGGCCTTCTGTTGCTCAAATCAAAAATTGTTGAACTAAGAAAGTTAGATAATAACCTGGGCAGAAGCACAAAACATTACAGCTCAATCCGACATACAGAGCTCTCTCAGGAATTTTTACGGGGAAGCACAAAACTCTGTTTCGGGACAGCAACTTTCCCAGTCATTACTTCACTCTCATTAGAGGTTACTCTTGGCACAAAAAGCAAATAAAAAGGATAAGGAGAGGTTATTACAGAGGTAATAACTTCCAAGACTCATCTAAAACTCTTGGGTTATCTCACAACAAGTACTTTTCTTTAACGCCTTTAAGTTAGGCATAAGAAGCAAAGAAAGAATCAAGTGTTCTCAAATGAAGAAGCATTAAGATTAATACCATAAATATTTTCAACAAGGCAAGGTATATCATCCAAATAAGTTCTAGAGGATCCTCTCTCAATGCTCTTAGGTTCATTATTCTCATCAAAAGGGTTTGCAAGAACAATCCAATCAAGATTCTTTTCTATGGCATCATGTATTGCTACTAGTTTGAAGGGTATTGGTATCTTAGGTTCCTCCCCATTAGGTTCGGTTTTGTTCATCTTTTCTCATATACCAACCACATCTACACATGAGCCTAACATATTGAAACGTTCAAAAACTTTTCTAGCTTCTTTGGCAACATCATAGAACTCCTTAAACAAAGTTTCTAGAATAAAATCCCTCTTTTCAGGGTCTTCAATTTCTTTAAGCTTAAGAAACATTACTTGCATTAAGGGGTTCAGGTTAACAAACCTAGATTCTAACATGTGTATTAAAGAAGCTTCAACAATGTCATAGTTTGGAGCAAGTTCTGCAAGGGATATATCCTCAGTATCTTCATGCTTACTAACATGATTAAAGAATTCTTCAATGTTATCTTTCCCAATTATAGAACCACTACCAATTGGAAGGTCTTTCAGGGTGAAAGTAGGGATCAACATGGTGAGCTAAGGAAGAGGTGACAACTAAAGGAGACTTAATTTTTTTGTGTTTTTCAAATAAGAAAGCAAACGAGTAAAACTAATTTTTTTTGTGTTTTTGAAGAACAAAACAAGCAAACAAAGAAAAAAGAAAACTAAGCAAAACAAAAAGAACAAAGTAAAGAGATTGGTTATGAGGGACTCCCCTTGTGAAGATGTCCTTGACTCGACAACGGCCTTTAGAAAATCTTGATGCGCTCGACTTTCGACGTAGAGCTTGTTGGGAACCCCAAGAGGAAGGTACGACGAATATAGCAGCAAGTTTTCCCTCAGTTATGAAACTAAGGTTTAATCGAACCAATAGGATCAAGGAAACACCCCAAAGGTGTTACTAGCTGAGCTTTGGCAAGGCGCACTACCGGTGCTAGTAGCAACGTAGAGACCTGCACAACACAACCACAGAACTTTGTCCCCAACTTGCGATGAGGTTGTCAATCTCACCGTGTTTTGCGGAAAACAAAGGATTAAACGTATCGAGTGGAAAGAAGTAATAGTTTGCAGAAAGTAAACACAAAGCATCAAAAGATTGTAGATTGTATGTAAAGTAAAAGGACCAGGATCCATAGTTCACTAGAGGTGGCTCTCCTTAGATAGATAACATGCTGCGTGAACAAATTACAGCGGGGCAATTGACAAACACCGAGAAAGCAATACATGCATATACTAATCATCTTGACTCCTCTGAGACTTGATTGGGCACTACAACATAATACATAGACCGCCATCCAACTGCATCTATGACTAATAATCCACCTTCAGGTTATCATCCGAACCCCCTCCAGTATTAAGTTGCAAGCAACAGATTATTGCTTTACAAACTGCGTTTAAAGTAAACAATACGATTGTTCTATGAACAAAGGATTGTTGTTTTCTCCCTAGTAGCAACAACACATCTAGTACCTTAGAGATTTCTGTCACTTCCCAGTTACGAGGCATGAACCCACTATCGAGCATAAATACTAACTCTTGGAGTTGCTAGCATCTACTTGGCCAAGATAGCTACTAACAACGGAAAGCATGCAAGATCTCAAATAACAAAGACATGATAGAATCAATAATCAATCTGAAATAGCATCTCAATATCCATCGGATCCGCGCAAACACAACATGTATGAATTACAAATAGATGATCTTGATCATGAACGGAGCTCCCAAGATCTAAACATGAAAGCACAAAGGAGGAGAAACCAGCCATCTAGCTACTACATGGATCCGTAGTCCAAGGATGAACTACTCACGCATCACACCGGAGGCTTGCATGGTGATGAAGAAGGCCTCCAGGGTGAATTCCCCTCTCCGCCAGGGTGCCAGGAAGAGCTTCAGATCCCTCCCGATCTAGGGATGGAGATGACGACGGCTAAAGACTCTTTCATGGATTTTTTATCAGGTACTTAGGGTTTTCGTCCCGAGGGCAACTTATAGGCGGAAGGAGAGGTCGAGAGGGTGCCGGGAGCGGCCACACCACCCCCTGGCGCGGGCCAGGCCTAGCCGCGCGGCCAGGTGGTGTGGTGGCTCCCTGGCCCTTCGCCATCTCGTATTCTGGCACTTGATCCCTCCCAGAAAAATAGGCACTTTGGCTTTTGTCCCGTCCAATTCTGAGAATATTCATTTTCTGAATTTCCTGGAACCAAAAACAGCAGAAAACAGGCAGCTGGCACTGTGGCTCTTGTTAATAGGTTAGTCCAAGAAATCATATGAAAAGTACTCCAAAGTTGGAACAAAACACAAGAAAGTGGATAAAACTAAGCATGGAACATCAAAAATTATAGATACATTTGCAATGTATCACTAACTTGGCGGCTTCATACTTGGACTTTTGGATTAGATATGTTCCCTCCTAGAGAACAATAATCCTATTCCAAAGATCCTTGGCGATGTGAATGTCACTAACTTGATTATGAAGAGTGCGGTTGATGGCACTCCGTATCTTGTCGCAAGTTGTAGCGTTTAGTTGACGATCATAGTACTCTCTCGGTGTGAGGTCATTGGGATCTTGTGGGTTGAAGCCATTGCGCATAATCTCCCATAGCTCCACACTTCAGCTAAGGAGATGAGATTTCATAGTAGCTTTCCAATGAGATAAGTGAGTTCCATCAAATTAGGGTGCGGGACTGATAGCCTTCAAGAGCACATGTTCGTCACAACATGTTTTCATGGAAGTATTAATTCCAGTTTTTGTTGATCCCAATAAGGAGCCTAGGATAGTGTTTATCTGAGGCATTTCTCTCACACTCAAGGTGTCACTTTGTTTGGAGTGAATTGAATGCAACTGTTGAGAGTGGAAGTGGGTGAGTGAAAATGAGGTAGATTTAAGTATTGAATGGTATGGGAAGTAAATAACATAAAATTAAAAGTAACGTAGTTGTTCGAGATTCTTGCAGATGAGAAGTTAGGCACGGAGAGAAACAGTTCATGGTGATTGATGGCTCGTGGTTGATGTAGAGCTCGTTGGGAACCCCAAGAGGAAGGTATGATGAGCACAGCAGCAAGTTTCCCTCAGTTATGAAACTAAGGTTTAATCGAACTAGTAGGAGCAAGGAAACACCCCAAAGGTGTTGCTAGCTGAGCCTTGGCAGGGCGCACTACCGGTGCTAGTAGCAACGTGGAGACCTGCACAACACAACCACAGAACTTTGTCCCCAACTTGCGATGAGCTTGACAATCTCACCGTGTTTTGCTGAAAACAAAGGATTAAAGGTATCAAATGGAAAGAAGTAATAGTTTGCAGAAAGTAAACACAAAGCAGTAAACAGTTTATAGATTGTATGTAAAAGAAAAGGACCGAGATCCATAGTTCACTAGAGGTGGCTCTCCTTAAGATAGATAACATGCTGGGTGAACAAATTACAGCGGGGCAATTGACAAACATCGAGAAAGCAATACATGCATATACTAATCATCTTGACTCCTTTGGAACTTGATTGGGCATTACAACATTATACATAGACCGCCATCCAACTGCATCTATGACTAATAATCTACCTTCAGGTTATCATCCGAACCCCCTCTAGTATTAAGTTGCAAGCAACAGATTATTGCTTTACGAATTGCGTGTAAAGTAAACAATACGATTGTTCTATGAACAAAGGATTGTTGTTTTCTCCCTAGTAGCAACAACACATCTAGTACCTTAGAGATTTCATCACTTCCCAGTTACGGAGGCATGAACCCACTATCAAGCATAAATACTAACTCTTGGAGTTGCTAGCATCTACTTGGCCAAGATAGCTACTAACAACGGAAAGCATGCAAGATCTCAAATAACAAAGACATGATAGAATCAATAATCAATCTGAAATAGCATCTCAATATCCATCAGATCCGCGCAAACACAACATGTATGAATTACAAATAGATGATCTTGATCATGAACGGAGCTCCCAAGATCTAAACATGAAAGCACAAAGGAGGAGAAACCAGCCATCTAGCTACTACATGGATCCGTAGTCCAAGGATGAACTACTCACGCATCACACCGGAGGCTTGCATGGTGATGAAGAAGGCCTCCAGGGTGAATTCCCCTCTCCGCCAGGGTGCCGGGAAGAGCTTCAGATCCCTCCCGATCTAGGGATGGAGATGACGGTGGCTACAGACTCTTTCGTGGATTTTTGATCGGGTACTTAGTGTTTTCGTCCTGAGGGCATCTTATAGGCGGAAGGGGAGGTCGAGGGGGTGCCTGGGTTGGCCACACCACCCCCTGGCGCGGCCAGGTGGTGTGGTGGCCCCCTGGCTCCTCTCCGTCTCGTATTCTGGCATCTGATGACTTTCGGAAAAATAGGCACTTTGGCTTTTGTCCCGTCCAATTCTGAAAATATTCATTTTCTGACTTTTCTGGAACCTAAAACAGCAGAAAACAGGCAGCTGGCACTATGGCTCTTGTTAATAGGTTAGTCCAAGAAATCATATGAAAAGCACTTCAAAGTTGGAACAAAACACAAGAAAGTGGATAAAACCAAGCATGGAACATCAAAAATTATAGATACATTTGCAATGTATCAGTGATAGTGAATGTGTCAGGTGAGTAAAATGGAATAAGTGATATGATACTTCATATTCATATGTGAGTAGGCAAGAAACCCGTATACCGATCAGGAGTCCTCTTAGTAGATTCTTCTCGATCTCAATGATCCTTCTGCCTGCTACAGAAGTCATAGTCAACACATCAATTAAGGTCTTTCGACCAGATCAAGGGTTTAAACTTGATTGTTCCTTGTTATCCTCGAGTTATACTAGCTTCCTCTTTGATATCGGCCATGACACTCAGGGGTCGTCGATTCTTGAGTAGACAAGTTCATATCTATGAGATCTTAGGATCATGTTACCCGAGCCCTTAAATTGGATAACAAGCATTGGGCAAAGATAGATAGTCATTCTCACAATGTAACAATGACGACAATAATCACAAATGGATGGAAATAAAGAAGGCATAACACATCTCACCAATTCCCTACATCTCCCATGCCTATGGGGATTTACTCAGACATGAGAGGAGAATAGATCAAATATAAAATTATACGGCAAATGGAAACCTCTCAACTTTATCATAGCAAACCACAATACCGTTGGAGATCAAATCAAGTACAAACCAAAGTAGGAATATAGGTTCAAGCCCCAATCTTACATCTCTCTCTCAATACGAATGGAGAATTATGGTGGAGTTAATGATCAAGAGGCTTGGGATTTTCAAAGCATGAGGTGGTACTCTTCTCCTTCTTCAGATCTGATGTCCTCTCTTCTAGGATTATTTGCGGTGGCTTTGTTCGTATTTCGTCCCCCTTCCCTTCATGAAAGTTGCTTGGATTGATATAATAGAGGTGATGGGAGGTAGTACGGGCAGAAATGGGTTGACTCCCGTTAATTAAACTAAGCTACTTTATTTAGAAAATGGGTTGACTCCTGTTAAGCATTTTTCTAAGTAGGCAGAAGCCCGCGGTGTTACCAGGGCCCAATACATGGTTCGAGTGACTCACGGAGACTCCGATTGCTTGCAGCACAAGACGAAGCTTAAGATAGGAAGTTTAAAGGGACAAACCCTAATCTGTAACTGACTTGACCTGCGACCTGAGACCTAGCTTATCTATATAAAGGCTAGGAGGGGGAAGCGAGGAGGATAATCACAACCCTAGTTTCCACAACCATCGCCAGATTGCATCTGTGCACCCCCTGTAACTTTCAATTGCCTCGATAATTCCAAGAGCAGACAAGCAGAAGTAGGGACCTCTACGAGGCCTGAACCTGGGTAAAGCTTGCGGCCCTGTGTGCTTGTTTGCTAGCCGATTGATGCCCCTAGTGCTCCCTGCTTCTCCAAAACCCAAGTCCATAACAATGGGCATTGATGAGTTAATCCCTCGTCAATTGGCGCCATCTGTGGGAACTGGGAGTGCTGATGTCGCGGCTTCTTCGGCCCCGGCAACCGCAATCTACAACTCTGCAATAGCTGGGATTCACCAACTCTTCGGTGCCTTCGATTTCACTGTCCACACGCCGGCCACTCGTCCGGCTTTCAAGTCCGTGGGTGATGGGATCGGCCTGGCGATCGGCAGCTTACGCTTCCAAGTTGGTCAGCTGGGCACACTTCGCCTCCCTGACCAGCCGACGGTTCCCGCGATAGCTCCAGCATCGTGGTTTCCCCCGCCAATCGGCACCCTAAGAGAGCTCAATGCCCCGGCAACAGTTGGGAGCACGGACAGCAACAACAGTCGCCAATCCGATCTAGGTGATCTGGCCATAGAAGATGGAGCCTACGGCTCCGGATATGAAAGTTGTGGGAGCAACAGCTTCCCCAATCACTTCATGTGCGCCGTCATCAACGCAGGCGACACCGGTGTCAATCACGACAACACCGGCAGTGGACCGACCAACAGCGAAAGTGGTGGCCCCGCCAATGGCGCGCCCACCAACAATGGGACAGAAGGAGACCCGAACCTCACGGCAAATGAGCGCACCGAACAGCGCGTGCTGATCAAGCTCAATGACAATGAGTGGGCCCGCCGTTGGGAGTCTCTGCGGGGCAATCCCCTCCGTCTGAAATCATCGCAAGAGATGCTGATGGGTTACCATTGGCTGCTCAAAGAGGAGTACAAGCGCCAACAACAAGTAATCGTGCAACTCGACGCGCGAAGAAAGGCGGCGGACGAGTCGAGTCTTCGACGGGGTCAACTCTCCATGGGAGGATCCTCCTCCAAGGGCAATGACTACATGGCCGCCAAACGGCGATCTCGACTGGCCCACCTCACCGACAAGGAGCGAGAAGAAGCCGCACGATTCCTCGACTTCGGCTCCATGACGGTGGATACGCGGGGTAACGTGCTCCCAAAGACACCGCAAGCAGCGGTGATAGCGGCCACCATGTATCTCCTCAACAACCAGCCACCGGCTGGGGATCCGCGAGACGCCATGCACCGATCTACGATCGCAGGCTTGGGGCTGGTCGAAGCTGCCCTCGTCAAGGAGCCAACACCAGAGCCGAAGAAAAGTAAAGCTCTGGACAAGTATTACTATTCATACTCCTCCAGCGACGACAACCACGATCTATCACGGCGACGTCGCTCACGGCGGCATGACCGCGACTAAGACATGCGTGATGACATCACGCAGCGCAAGGTTGACAAGATGTACGCAAGACGTGCCCGTTCGACTGACTCGGAAGACGACGAAGTACAGCTCTGTGGTGCCAGATGCTTTAGCAGAGCCATCAGGCAGAAGCGAATGCCTAAGGGGTTCAAACTCCCATCGGAGAACCCGAAATTTGACGGTTGATGTCTACGTACTTCTATTCTTGTAGACAGTTGTCGGGCCTCCAAGTGTAGAGGTTTGTAGAACAGCAGCAAGTTTTCCCTTAAGTGGATCACCCAAGGTTTATCGAACTCAGGGAGGAAGTGGTCAAAGGTATTCCCTCTCAAGCAACCCTGCAATCAAGATACAAGAAGTCTCTTGTGTCCCCAACACACCCAATACACTTGTCAGGTGTATAGGTGCACTAGTTCGGCAAAGAGATAGTGAAATACAGGTGGTATGGATAATTATAAGTGGATGGAAGCAAGCAAACATGTAACAGATCTAATAGCAAACGGTGTTTCAGTGCTTAGAAACAAGGCCTAGGGATCATACTTTCACTAGTGAACACTCTCATATAAATATATTCTTCTTTATGATACTACTCTTAACTACTCTCCGGTTGAACACTCTAATCGATGGTAGGGCCTTAACAGCACACCTCAAAGTAAGTAATTCCCATCTAGAAAACCCCACACTGTCACCTTGAGTACTAGATGGTTCCAACAAACACCACAATTTCATAAAGACATCCAACTCCGAATATAACTCATAACAAGTATTTGAAATCTCTAGCCTAAGTGCCACCATGGTGTGCACGCTGTCACTTTCACACACATGGGGAGAGCAGAGATCTATTAAAGCACTTGAGTAGCAAGGTAGATCTATAGATTACAAGCTCATGATCTCAATAAGATCATGCATAGAGAGAGATGAACACATAGCTACCGGTAGAACCCTTAGCCGCGAGAGAGAACTACTCCCTCCTCATCATGGGAATCAGCAATGGTGATGGATATGGCGGTGGAGATCGATGGAGATGGCTCCGGGGGCACTTCCCCGTCCCGGCAGGGTGCCGGAACAGAGACTTTCTGTCCCCCGAATCTCCCCTTTGATGGTGGCGGCACAGCGGAACTTTTCGTGGATTTCTGATTGATGTTTTAGGGTTTTGGTATCAGGAGGCTCTTATAGGCGAGAGGGGAGACCGAGGGGGTGCCAGGGGGGCCCACACCATGCCCTGGCGCGGCCTGGGGTGACCCGCGCCTGGGGGGGTGTGGTCAGGCCCTAGCCCTCCTCCGTCTCGTATTCTGGCTCCGTGAGTCTTCCGATAAAATAGGAACTTTGGCTTTTGTCCCGTCCAATTCCAAGAATATTCATTTTCTGACTTTCCTGGAACCAAAAACAGCAGAAAACAGGCAACTGGCACTGTGGCATCTTGTTAATAGGTTAGTCCAAGAAATCATATGAAAAGTACTCCAAAGTGTGGACAAAACACAAGAAAGTAGATAAAACCAAGCATGGAACATCAAAAATTATAGATACATTTGCAATGTATCAACATCCCCAAGCTTAACTCCTGCTCGTCCTCGAGTAGGTAAGTGATAAAAAGAAAGAATAATTTTTGAGGTGACACCCACCATCATAAACTTGATGAAAGTATTTGTAAAACATTCAAAGCTAGGATCATAGTACTTTCAATCATAACATGAAAGGCAAAGTTCTAGCAATAAGACAAACAAACTATGATGCAACATGAAAAGGCACAACAAAAGATTCATGAATAACAATGCTTCGCAAGACGTTTGTTTGTTTCACATAAAGAAAACATAGCATAATAGTATTCAGCTAGTCCCTCATAGAGTAGCAAATATAAATGCATAGGACACCTTCAAAGTTCATAAGAGTGACTAGATATAAATAGTTTAAAACAAGAAATATCAAGTTATGCATCAATATAATGGTGGAAGAAGGGCCTTCATAGAAGGAAGCAGGGATTCAAGTCTCATAAAGAGCTTCCAAAAATTATGGTACTTATAACTTTCAGCTCTCATTTCCCCTATCATAAGCATCTTGAAGTGAGTAAGTTTAAAGTGAACAAACTATGGTGTACATGCTTGACAAAGTATAAGTCAGAAATCTCATGTCCCTTGTATACGAGGGCCGCTCCTCATGCTACTCAAGTTTAGTCACAGGTAAGTTCTTGTCATTGTAAGTATATGTGTATCATAGAGAACCGCCAACGGGGTACCCCTTGCCCGATGATACGGAAGAATCCCCATATCAAAATGACAAGGCAAGCAGACAACGAGCATCTCAGCATTCTTCTTATTTACCATGGGAATATGGTGCTTTTTTCTCTCTTTCCTCTTTTCATAGTATCTTTTTTTTTCTCTTTTTTCTCAATAGGACTCCTTTTTTTATAAGAAGAATTCTTCATAGACAGCTCATTATGGTTACGCTGCAGGTTTCCACCATGTCAGCATGGATTAGACCAGCGGCCCAGGCGTTTCTGTAACACATATACATGACTCCATGGACTTACAAGCTCCCCTTTCATTTCACATCAACGACATCCATATACAAAAGAGCATGATATCAACTAGGTACAGGTACCAAGTGCAATGTTGAAAGCGTTCCCCATGAAAGCATGGTTCTGCTAATTCCCAGCAAATAAGTGCAAGTATATACAACATAGAAGACACAATGGTTCAAGTTTATTAAGGGGAAGTAAAGTAAAGTGTGCCATCAAGTTCGTGAGAGCTTTAATCACTAGTTTTCTCATAACAAGTTTAATTTGGAAGGTAAACAAAAGCATGAATATACTTGGAATAGCATAAGCTAGTAGGTAGGTATGGTGGACTCTTTGGAATAACTTGGTTTAGGGAGTTGGATGCATGAGTGGAACTCATACTTTGTTGTGGAGGCTAGCAAAAGACTGGGAGCGACAAACTAAGAGAGCAATAATGGCCATAATCATGCAGAGCGACAAAACATCATTGATCAAAGCATAAAGTGATACTACAAGTTGAAAACTAAAGGATCATAAAGGCTATGGTGACTTGAGATAGTCATAACATGGTGTGAGCATGTGCCAAGTCAACCCAAATAAAGCATCAAAGGAGAATACCACTATACTATGCTTTAATATGCTAAAACAACGCATGATTCTTCCAAGGCACATTAAGCAATCTCAATTGTTTATAACAAGTCATGCTACAGAAAAGAATACTAAGCATAAATCCAAAACAATATCAAGATGGCATGACAAAGCATAGGCCACAGTCAAAAACGAGCTCTTTTTACCACATAAGCATGAACTTTCCGACTCTTTTCCAATCCAAACCAAACTATTTGAAAACCAATGTATGAAAGAAGGGGTCCAAGAAATTTATTCAGCAAACTAATCAAACAAAAGCAAACCAAAAACCAAAACGAAAACGAAAAAGAAGACGCTCCAAGAACAACACAACTGTGCATGAAACAATAAAAATGAAGTGTTTGGAAGAAACCTGAGATTTTTATTGATGAAGAAGGGGATGCCTTGGGCATACCCAAGCTTTGCCGCTTATAATTCTTGGATATTTCTTGAGGTGACACGCGTGGCATCCCCAAGCTTGAGCTTTATTCCATCCTTCATCTCATTACTCATTCCTTCCATACACCTGAAATTTTTCCTTCATACAAAACTTCACAGAATCTTTATTAGCAACATTAGTGCACTCAAGATAATAGGTCTTAACGTTCAGTTCTAACACCAATAAACTTCCATTAGAACACTAGCTACTGTAGTACTTCTCTCAAAAAGCTCAATTCCCCAAAAGAACTAAAAAAGGAACCAACAAGAAGCAAATACAGAAAATGGCAGAAATCTGTCAAAACAGACCAGTAGGTAAAGACGAATTTTTTCGAAGACCTTCTCTTGCTCAAATGAAAAAGTGTTGAACTAACGAAAGTTAGATAACAACCTGGGGCAGAAGAACAACAAACTACAGCGCAATCCGACATACAGAGCTCTCTCACGAATGTTTACGGTGAAGCCCAAAAATCTGTTTCGGGACAGCAACTTTCCCAATCATTACTTCTCTCTCATTAGAGGTTAATCTTGGCACAAAAAGCAAATAAAAAGGATAAGGAGCGGTTATTACAGAGGCAATAACTTCCAAGACTTATCTAAAATTTTTGGGTTATCTCCCAATAAGTACTTTTCTTTAACGCCTTTAAGTTAGGCATGATAGTTTGAGAAGATGCTCACAAAAGAAATATGAATTGAAGTAAAAGAGAGCATCAAGAAGCAAATTCAAAGCACATTTAAGTCTAACCCACTTCCTATGCATATGAATCTTGTAAAGAAACAAGTCATGAAAGCACAAAGCAACAAGCACAGGAAAGCAAAACAAGTGCAACTTCAAGACTTCCAACATAAAGAGGGGAAACTTGATATTATTGAGATGCATAAAGCCATGTTTCCCTCTCTCGTAATAACTTTCAGTAGCATCATGAATAAAATTAACAATATAACTATCACAAGAAACATTCTTATCATGAGCCATATGCATAAAAGAATTAATACTCCCCACATAAACATAGTCATTCTTATTAATTGTAGTGGGAGCAAATTCAACAAAATAGCTATCATTATTATTCTCATCACCATGATCATCAAATATATGAGGCATATTGTAGTCATTAATTTTTTCCTCAATAGTAGGTGGACTGAAAATATCATATTCATCATTGTAATCATCATATATTGGAGGTTTGGTGTCATCATAAGCAATAGAATAGCTATCTTCCAAAGCTGGGGAACTAAAAAGATCATTTTCATAAAAACTAGCTTCCCCAAGCTTAGACTTCTCCATAGCATTAGAAATAATGGTGTCCAAAGAATTCATACTAACAACATTGCTATTAGCATGCAAATAAAGTTCCATAGGTTTCTTAATTTTCTTTCAAACACTTCATGTCCTAACTCAAGATAAATACTATAAAGCTCTCTAATTTTTTTGTTGTTTTCCATTAAACTAGTGAAAACAAGAAACAAAAAGACAAAATTGCAGAATCTAAAGGAAATAACTTTGAGTACTCACACCAGAAAATAGGCGTTTGCCGTGGGAGTTCTTCTTCTTTAATCCTCCGGTGTGAATACCTTTTACCTTACCTCACCGGCAACGGCGCCAGAAAATAGCTTGACGTCTACGCACTTCTATTCTTGTAGACAGTTGTTGGGCCTCCAAGTGCAGAGGTTTGTAGAACAGCAGCAAGTTTTCCCCTTAAGTGGATCACCCAAGGTTTATCGAACTCAGGGAGGAAGTGGTCAAAGGTATTCCCTCTCAAGCAACCCTGCAATCAAGATACAAGAAGTCTCTTGTGTCCCCAACACACCCAATACACTTGTCAGGTGTATAGGTGCACTAGTTCGGCGAAGAGATAGTGAAATACAAGTGGTATGGATAATTATAAGTGGATGGAAGCAAGCAAACATGTAACAGATCTAATAGCAAACGGTGTTTCAGTGCTTAGAAACAAGGCCTAGGGATCATACTTTCACTAGTGAACACTCTCATATAAATATATTTTTCTTTATGATACTACTCTTAAATACTCTCCGGTTGAATACTCTAATCGATGGTAGGGCTATAACAGCGCACCTCAATGTAAGTCTTTCCCATGTAGAAAACCCCACACTGTCACCTTGAGTACTAGATGGTTCCAACAAACACCACAATTTCATAAAGACATCCAACTCCAAATATAACTCATAACAAGTATTTGAAATCTCTAGCCTAAGTGCCACCATGGTGTGCATGCTGTCACTTTCACACACATGGGGAGAGCAAAGATCTATTAAAGCACTTGAGTAGCAAGGTAGATCTATAGATTACAAGCTCATGACCTCAATAAGATCATGCATAGAGAGAGAGATGAACACATACCTACCGGTAGAACCCTTAGCCTCGAGAGAGAACTACTCCCTCCTCATCATGGGAATCAGCAATGGTGATGGAGATGGTGGTGGAGATCGATGGAGATGGCTCCGGGGGCACTTCCCCATCCTGGCAGGGTGCCGGAACAGAGACTTTCTGTCCCCCGAATCTCCCCTTCGGTGGTGGCGGCGCAGCGGAACTTTTCGTGGATTTCTGATACTACGCTGAACTACTCTCCGGTTGGGCACTCTAATCGTTGGTAGGGCTATAACAGCACACCTCAAGGTAAGCCTTTCCCATCTAGAAAACCCCACACTGTCACCTTGAGTACTAGATGAGTCCACAAACACCACAATTTCATAAAGACATCCAACTCCAAATATAACTCATAACAAGTATTTGTAATCTCTAGCCTAAGTGCCACCATGGTGAGCACGCTGTCACTTTCACACATGGGGAGAGCAGAGATCTATTAAAGCGCTTGAGTAGCAAGGTAGATCTACTTGATTACAAAGCTCATGACCTCAATAAGATCATGCATAGAGAGAGAGATGAACACATACCTACCGGTAGAACCCTTAGCCTCGAGAGAGAACTACTCCCTCCTCATCATGGGAATCAGCAATGGTGATGGAGATGTTGGTGGAGATCGATGGAGATGGCTCTGGGGGCACTTCCCCATCCCGGTAGGGTGCCGGAACAGAGACTTTCTGTCCCCCGAATCTCCCCTTCGGTGGTGGCGGCGCAGCGGAACTTTTCATGGATTTCTGATTGATGTTTTAGGGTTTTGGTATCGGTAGGCTCTTATAGGCGAGAGGGGAGACCGAGGGGGTGCCAGGGGGGCCCACACCATGCCCTGGCGCGGCCTGGGGTGACCCGCGCCTAGGGGGTGTGGCCAGGCCCTGGCCCTCCTCCGTCTCGTATTCTGGCTCCATGAGTCTTCCGGTAAAATAGGAACTTTGGCTTTTGTCCCGTCCAATTCCGAAAATATTCATTTTCTGACTTTCCTGGAACCAAAAACAGCAGAAAACAGGCAACTGGCACTGTGGCATCTTGTTAATAGGTTAGTCCAAGAAATAATATGAAAAGTACTCCAAAGTGTGGAAAAAACACAAGAAAGTAGATAAAACCAAGCATGGAACATTAAAAATTATAGATACATTTGCAATGTATCAACGGCCTACAGGACCTGAAGATTTGGCTGGAAGATCACATCTCCTCCATCAGGCTGCATGGCGGAAGCTCAAGCACGGCCATGCAATACCTACAGCTACAGCTGCAAGGCGCCGCCCGCGCATGGCTAAACAATCTCCCGCGCGGATCAGTTCGCAACTTGGAAGAGCTGGTTTACAGCTTCGTGCGCAACTTCAAGGGCACTTACAAAAGGCCCGCATCAATCGAGGAACTAAGAGGCTGCCACCAGAGGTCTGGCGAGTCGTTGCGCTCGTACATTCAGAGATGGTCCATCATCAAGAATTATGCAGAAGATATCTCTGAAGATCACGCAATCGACGCTTTCAACAGCGGCGTTCGCCGTAGAGAGCTCAGGGAGGAGCTGGGCCGCTCGAAGCCCAAAACAATCGACCACCTGATGGAGATCACGAATCGGTGGGCCGATGGAGAGGACTCGGTGAAAAACCATGCCTACTCCGATGATGACGATGACCTCGGGCGTAGATGTGATCGCTGAGGGAAATATCAAATGCGCGTCTATAAGGACCGCGAAGAGGTCGACATGGTCGCGGCTGGCTACACCAAAAAACGCGACGACAACCATAACAGCGAATACCACAATGGTGGATACCGCGATAGCGGGAAAACCACGCAAGTGTGGAAGCGCCGCACTCGCGATGATGCTCCAGGACTATCCATCCAGGACAAATTGTCCGGACTGTGCAACGTACACTTCTACATTGACAAGCACGACGGCAAGAACAAGTCCATCCACCTTCTCAAGGACTACCGCGAGTTCCTCAAACTCCACGAAGGCCTGGCCCAGATGAATCGCGACGCAATCGACCAGGGCTACGGAGCTGCCCCGGGTGCCGTGGCTTGCGAAGCACCACCGCCACCACCTGGACCACCACCACCTGCCGCTGCGCTAGCCTAGAGACATGGAGGTGATCCATACCCGTGAGCACTGGGCAACATGGGAATGATCCAAAAATGGCGCCCCTCAAATCGAGTGTAGAAGGCAATCACTCGCCAAGTCAATTTGGCGATAAACTCTCCGCCCTCCACCACTGAGTACCTCAGTGGAAGCGAGTCCTGCATCACCTTCGACAAGCGCGACCATCCACACCAAGTACCTCGCCTAGGCCACTGTCCCCTCGTACTCGAGGCACATATTGGGGGCTTCGATATGAGTCGCGTCTTCATGGACGGCAGAAGCGGCATCAACCTCATGTTCGCAAGTACCTTGTGTGCAATGAGGATCCCTCTAACATGTCTGGATGTTTCAGACACGACGTTCCATAGCATCGTCCCAGGGAAGGGCGTGTACCCCCTGGGCAAGATCAACCTCGACGACATCTTCGGCATGCCGCAAAATTTTCAGCAAGAGCGCATCGACTTTGAAGATGTCGACTGGCCTTCACAGTACCACTGCATCCTCGAAGGTGTCGCATTCGCAAGGTTCATGGCGGTACCACACTATGCCTACCTGCAGATGAAGATGCCAGGCCCAAACAGCGTCATCACAATCAACGAAAGCTTCGAGAGGTCTCACAACTGCGATAGAGAATTCAACGGAATCTCCCAGTCCTTCGGCATGCAAGAGGAACTCGCAAGGTTGAAGGAGTCGACAGACAATAGTCTGCCTCCCTTGAGCAAGCCAAGCTCACCCGACCTATCCTTCGACTCATCGGTGCACACCAAGAAAGTCTAGGTCCACCCAACGGACCTGACCAAGACGATCCTCATCACTAACAACTTGAGTCCCACATAGGAACTCGCCCTTGTCGAATTCCTCCGTGAGCGCTGGGAAATCTTCGCCTGGTGTCCAGCGAACATGCCAGGAGTTCCCAGGGAATTCGCCGAGCACTCACTCAACGTGAATCCAGACGCAAGGCCAGTTAAGCAAACAATACGGTGAATGTTTGAACCAAGAGCAAAAGTGGTCAGTATGGAAGTCAACAGACTCCTCGACACAAAATTCATACGTGAGATCAAGGAAAGCACCTGGCTCGCAAATCCAGTGCTTGTGCCTAAAAAGGACACAGATATCCTGCGGATGTGCGTGGACTTCTCCTCCTTGAACAAGCACTTCCCGAAGGATCACTTCCCATTGCGACTGATCGATCAGATAATCGACTCCACTATGGGATGCGAGCGCCTCTCCTTCCTCGATGCCTACTCAGGCTACAATCATATTCGAATGAAGGAGGAAGACCAGGAGAAAATAGCATTCACAACACCCTTTGGTGTGTTCTGCTACAACATGATGCCCTTCGGGCTAAAAACGTAGGAGCCACCTATCAGCGGTGTATGCAGGCCTGCCTCAAGAACCAACTTGGTCGCAATATCCAACTCTATGTCAATGACATCATTGTCAAAACCAAAGAGGAAGTTGTGTTACTCGATGATCTCCACGAAACCTTCGATAATCTCAATCGCTACCGGATCAAGCTCAATCCGGAAAAATGCGCCTTCGGCGTACCATCTGGGCAACTGCTCAGGTATCTCATCTCCACGAGAGGGATCGAGGCAAACCCAAAGAAAATAAAGGCCATTCTAGCCATGGAGAAGCCAAAGAATATAAAAGGCGTCCAGCAGCTGGCTAGGCGAATCGCGGCGCTCAGTCGATTCATTAGTCGCATGGGCGAAAAGGCACCGCCTTTTTACCAGCTTCTCCATAAAGTTGACAAGTTCAAGTGGACAGACGAAGCAGAAGAAGCATTCGAAGACCTCAAGCGTCTACTATCCACCTCGCCAGTATTAGTGACGCCTCGCTAAAAGGAGCCGCTCTTGATATATGTCTCCGAAACCAACCAGGTGGTAAGCACTGTGATCGTGGTGGAATGAGCTGAAGAAAACAAAGTCCACAGGGTACAACGCCTAGTCTACTACCTTAGCGAGGTGCTCATGCCAACAAAGCAGTGGTACCCGCACTACCAGAAGCTGTCCTACGGCATCTTCATGATGGCCAGGCGACTGTGCCACTACTTCCAGGAGCACCCAATCATGGTGGTGAACGACGCCCCGCTCGGGCACATACTCAACAATCCCGACGCCACTGGACGAGTCACGCTTTGGGGAATCGAACTGTCTCCGTGAGACATCACATATGAAAAGCACAACGCGATCAAATCACAAGTTCTCCTGGACTTCCTCGTGCACTGGATAGAGAACCAGCTCCCCGACAAGCCAGACATGTCCTACCTATGGAAAATGCACTTCGACGGGTCCAAGTGAAAGGAAGGAGCTAGCGCAGGTGTCATACTGACATCGCCCCAAGGAGACAAGATGAGGTACGTTATGCGAATGCAGTTCACAACCTCTAACAACGAAGCTGAATATGAAGCCTTGATCCATGGGATGCGGATGGCGAAAGCCTGCGGCGCCAAGCAACTCATCATCTACGGCAACTCCAAACTGGTGGTCAATAAAAAAATGAACGAGTGTGATGCCCTGAGCGACAACAGGATCGCCTAACGCGACCTCTACGACACACTCGAGGGAGACTTCGACGGCTACAAGCTGCGGCATGTTGGCCGCGAAAGCAATAAGGAGGCAGACACACTCGCCAACATCGGCTCCACCTACACCCCAGTGCCACCTGGAGTATTTCTAGAGCGCATCTGCAAACGCTCCATCAAGCCCAAGGCTCCAAAGAAGAAGACAAGAATGGTAACGGACTCGGGGGCTACACCACCCAACGAGCCAATGGCACTCGATGACACGGAGCAGACACAGGAATTGAAGGTCCCATGGGGGTCATGATGATCGAGCCATCCTGGACGCAACCATATGTCACATACTGATACATTGCAAATGTATCTATAATTTTTGATGTTCCATGCTTGGTTTTATCTACTTGCTTAAGTTTTGTCCACACTTTGGAGTACTTTTCATATGATTTCTTGGACTAACCTATTAACAAGATGCCATAGTGCCAGTTGCCTGTTTTCTGCTGTTTTTGGTTCTAGGAAAGTCAGAAAATGAATATTCTCGGAATTGGACGGGACAAAGCCAAAGTTCCTATTTTCCCGGAAGACTCACGGAGCCAGAAGGAGAGTCGGAGAGGGGCCACAGGGTGGCCACACCCCCCAGGCGTGGGTACCCCTAGGCCGTGCCAGGGCATGGTGTGGGCCCCCTGGCTGGCCACCGACCTTGCCTCCTTCGCCTATATATTCCTTCCGAGGCAAAAAAACCCTAGATCATCAATCAGAAATCCACGAAAAGTTCCGTAGCGCCGCCGCCACCGAAGTCTCTGTTCCGGCACCCTGTGGGGATGGGGAAGTGCCCCTGGAGCCATCTCCATCGATCTCCACCACCATCTCCATCACCGTTGCTGATTTCCATGATGAGGAGGGAGTAGTTCTCTCTCGAGGCTAAGGGTTCTACCGGTAGCTATGTGTTCATCTCTCTCTCTCTCTCTATGCATGATCTTATTGAGATCATGAGCTTGTAATCTATAGATCTACCTTGCTACTCAAGTGCTTTAATAGATCTCTGCTCTCCCCATGTGTGTGAAAGTGACAGCGTGCACACCATGGTGCCACTTAGGCTAGAGATTACAAATACTTGTTATGGCTTATATTTGGAGTTGGAAGTCTTTATGAAATTGTGATGTTTGTTTGAACCATCTAGTGCTCAAGGTGATAGTGTGGGGTTTTCTAGATGGGAAAGGCTTACTTTGAGGTGTGCTGTTATAGCCCTACCATGGATTAGAGTGTCCAACCGGAGAGTAGTTCAGCGTATTATCATAAAGAAGAATATATTTATATGAGAGTGTTCACTAGCGAAAGTATGATCCATAGGCCTTGTTTCTAAGCATTGATACACCATTTGCAATTAGATCTGTTACATGTCTGCTTGCTTCCTTCTTTATTTCAGTTTGCCTTTAGTCTTTTCGCACGTAAACCACACACCAACAAGCTATTTTCTGGCACTATTACCACTTATAATTATCTATACCACTTGTATTTCACTATCTCTTCACCGAACTAGTGCACCTATACACCTGACAAGTGTATTGGGTGTGTTGGGGACACAAGAGACTTCTTGTATCTTGATTGCAGGGTTGCTTGAGAGGGGATACCTTTGACCACTTACTCCCGGAGTTCGATAAACCTTGGTGATCCACTTAAGGGAAAACTTGCTGCTATTCTACAAACCTCTGCCCTTGGAGGCCCAACAACTATCTACAAGAATAGAAGTGCGTAGACATCACATACTTGCTCAGCAAAAGGTTGCTGATACGTCCATTTTGCATCACTATTCTATGTCTTAATTCACTATTATTCATTGATATATTTCATATTGAGAGGTGATACTTATGTTATTTCATCTATTTTTGCATGGTTGATGACTTTTGGACCATGGACCGCTGCAGTCAGGATTCTGATGGAAAAGATGCTGTTTGGAGGCAAAATTCGCGAAGATCAGAAAATTTGAGAAAATATACGGAAAATCCTCTTTTTCCAGAAGACTAAGGATGCCAGAAGATGGAGTGGAGGTGGGCCACAGGGGGGCCACACCACCCCATGGCACGGGCAGGCCTAGGCCACGCCTAGAGGTGGTGTGGCCACCCTGGCCCACTCCAGCCTCTCCCCTCTGGCGTATATCAACCTCCTAAAACCCTAAGACTTGGGGAGCAACCATAGAAAGATTCCGCTGCCTCTGCGGGGCGGAAAACACCGAGAGAGAAAGATCTCTCTAGCAGTCAGATTTCTGTCGGGGGAATTCCTTCCCGGAGAGGGGAGATCGTCGCCATCAACACCACCATCAAGCTGGACTTCATCGGGATCATCATCATCATCACCACCATCACCATCACCATCACCACCCTCATCACCATCTCCATATTGATGTAACAATTGTGTTGAATCTTGCATAGTTCATAGGGGAAACTTTCCCGGTGTTGATTACTCTTTGTAGTTGATGCTATTGAGTGAACCATTGAATTATTGTTTATGTTCAGATTGTTATAAATCATTATTCCATCTCTGATCATGATCCATATGATGTCTTGTGAGTAGTTCATTTTGTTCTTGAGGACATGGGAGAAGTCTTGTTGTTAGTAGTGGAGTTGCGTTGAGAAAGATTCAATAGATTGTTATTTAAGTTGTGGTGTACTTCTTCTAGTGGTGTCATGTGAACGTCGACTACATGACACTTCACCTATATGGTCTTAGGGGAATGCATTGTGTATTTGGCTACTAATCGTAGGGGTTGCCAGAGTGACAGAAACCTGAACCTCCATTAGGAAACCATTGCACAAGGGACGTAAGGGTCTTAGAGTTTAAAGCTGTGGTTAGGTTTCTACCTTAATTACTTTCTTGTACTTACGGATGTTTGCAAGGGGTATAATCACAAGTATGTATTAGTCTTGGATGGGGCGGTACATTAGCACAGGTTCACCCACACAACACTTAGCAAGCTAAAGAAGATTAATCAACTATATGAAGCGAAAGCACTTGACAGTCTTCACATGTGTCCTCAAGAACGTTTGGTCATCTATAGAAATACAATCGGCTTGTCCTTTTGCTGCATAAAGGATTGGGCCACTTGCTGCATTTATTCCTACTGTCTTTTATTTACTCGTACTTTGTTTACTTGCTTTATCGAAAACCCCTAAAAATCCGTTTGCTAAGTATTTGCAGAGAATTCCTGATCCATACCACTAGCCAGCACCTTCTGCTCCTTGTTGGGTTCGACACTCTTACTTATCGAAAATACTGCGATACACCCCCTATACTTGTGGGTCATCAAGACTATTTTCTGGCGCTGTTGCCGGGGAGTGAAGCGCTATTGGAGAGTGGAACTGGTAAAGGAAACTTCTACTGTGAGTATTGTTTACTTCTGTTAGTTGCTTTATTTTCGTTATGGATAATTCACCGAGTTTCTTATTTGGTAATGCTACTGCCACTACTAAGGTAGTAGATAAGCCACCACCTGCTGAGAATGATGTTTTCAAAATACCTACAAGAATTATTGATCGTGTTATGGATAACTACTATGTTGGGGATGGAACTGTCCATCCCGGTGATCATTTACTCTTTATACACGAATTATGCGGGTTGTTCAAGTGTGCAGGTATTACTACAGATCAAGTTAAGAAGAAGTTATTCTCATTATCACTGAAAGGAAGAGCTGAGGAATGGTATAAGCTGTTGAAGAATGGTCAAGCTCTGGAATGGGAGGAAATAGTGCCTCTCTTTTATTCAAAGTTTTATCCTCCTAGTGAGATTCATAAAGATCGAAATCAAATATACAACTTTTGGCCTCTTGATGGAGAGAGTACAACACAAGCTTGGGGGAGATTGAAGTTACTAATGCTCAAATGTCCCATTCATGAGCTCCCCAACAATATTATTATCAATAAATTTTATGCAAGGCTCCCTCTACATGATAAAGATTTATTGGATGCTTCTTGTGTTGGATCATTCACTCGCATGGAAGAAGAAGCTAAATGGGATCTTCTGGACCATATTCAAGACAATGCTGAAGCTTGGGAGAATGACAAAGGTAGAAAGTCAGGTATAAATTATGATTATGAATGCATTGAATCTTTTATGGGAACTGATGACTTTCAAAATATTAAAAATGCTTATGGTCTAGACTCTCAAGCTATTGCTTCTTATTTTAAGGCTTTTGCTTCCTATATTGAAGTGCCTAAAAAGAAGTGGGATAAGTATCATGAACCTTATAAAGATATTTCTAAGAGTGTTCCTTCAAGAAATACTGAAGTTTATACTGCTAATCATGTCTTACCTGAACCTTATATTGAGAAAATGCCTTTCCCAGTTAGGATGAAGGAACATTCTATGATAGCTAGTATGGTTAATGAAGTATGAATAAAGCTACTGAACCTGATAAAAAAATGGTTGATGAACCTATAATATCAAATGTAAAAGACTTTGTTACTAAATATGAAAAAGAAGGACACCCTATCCTTTGTAAGGATACCTCTAATATTGTTTCACAAAGTAGTGTTATGAGAGCTAGTATTCCCGTGTTTTCTGTTAGAATAAGCGATCATTGCTATGATGGTCCTTGTGATAGCTATATTGTTAAGTTTATGCATGATGCTTAAAGTTACTATGAGAGAGGGAAAAGTGTTCTTATGCATCTCAATAATATCAAGTTTCCTCGTTTTATGCTGAAAGTTTTTATGTTCCATTTCTTTTGCCTTCTTATGCAAGTAGCCTCTGGGTTCAACAACTTGTTTGTTTACAAAATTCCCTTGCATAGGAAGTGGTTAGACTTAAACGCGTGTGTTTTTGCTTCTTAATGCTCTCTTTCACTTCAATTCATATTCCTATGTGAGCATCTTCAAAATTATCATGCCCATCTTAATGGCTATAAAGAAAGAGCTTTATGGGAGACAACCCAATTTGTTTTTGCTTTTAGTTTGTTTTTGTTTCTTTCAGTCTTGGAAGTTATTACTTCGGTAATAACCGCTCCTTATCCATTTTGTTTGGTTTTTGTTTCAAGATCAACCTCTAATGAGAGAGAAGTAAGATTTGGGGAAGTTGCTGTCCCGAAACAGATTTTTGTGCTTCACCGTAAAAATTCGTGAGAGATCTATGTATGTCGGATTGAGCTGTAATTGTTTGTGCTTCTGCCCCAGGTTTTTATTTAACTTTCGTTAGTTTTACACTTTTTGATTTGAGCAACCGAAGATTTTCGAAAAAATTGATCTTTACCTGCTGGTCTGTTTTGATAGATTTAGCCAATCTTGCATTTGCTTCATTATTCGATTTCCTTTTTGAATTATTTTTGGATTTTCGAAAGGAGTTGCTATGGTAGCTTATGTTTTGTTGGTTTTCAGTTGAAGTTGGACTCAAAAGGTTTTATTACTTCACTTATACTAATGTTGCTAATGAGAACTATGTGGAGTTTTGTGAGAAAGAAATTTCTAGGTAATGGAGATGATGGTGTAATAAGGAAGAGAAGGGTTTTATGACTCAAGTAATAAGTGTATGAAGATGAAGATATTGATGCTATTTAAGTAATGACTCAGGAAGAATCTACTAGATACCAGATTTAGAGACCTGCAGAGTCTGTTTTCAAATAGGTAACAGTTCTGGTAAGAAAAGTTCCACGAAAATACAATCCAACTATATTTTTGCAGTTTTCAGTCGATAAGGAAAGTTTCGAAGCGAAAAAGGGACGGAACGGGAGCCGGGGTGGCCCACACCACCCCATGGCGCGGGCCCACCCCTGGCCGCGCCACCAGGTGGTGAGCCCACCCAAGACTCCGCCGCCGACTCGTTTTCTCCCAGTACCTTCCTTTTGATATGAAACTTCGTAATATATAACCCCCCGGATCCCCCGAGGTTCGTATATTGTGTCTTCGTTGTGTTTTTGTTTCGATCTGTTTCTGCCAGGAACTATTCTTGAAGCTTTAAAGCACAATGGTGTCCGCCAAGGATAAGGGGAAGGAGTCTATGGAGGAAGATCTCCAAGACCCCAAGCAGGGGCTGGTACCTTTAGTCTCTTGCCCTGCATCAACGGAAGCCCTACGAGTCAGTAAGGAGTTCTGCGATAAGTACCGAGAGTTGAGGAGGAAGGTGGACATGCTTCAATGGGAGAATAATAGGCTTCGCAAGATGCTGGAAGATTTCCTCACGTCAACTAAGAAAATATTACCACCACCACCGAAGGAGTAATTCGTCATCAGGTTTGGCATCCCCTTGGTTTGTTCCAAGCTTGGGGGAGTGCCGCGGTATCACATCACTATCTTCTATCTGTTTACCTTATTAGTAGAGTCATATGATGAATAGAGGAGTTATTATGTAGGATGATTTGCATTATGAAAGTGTCCCCTCTCTCGTTAGATATGTATCCCTTAGTGTGAGTTTCTGTTATGGAATATTAATGAGAAGTTCTATCATTCACTCTTTTTGCATAGCTTATATTAGTTTTCAATTCGTGGTTATATGATTGATCTTGTTGTTAGTATTGGTAGCACCCTGGGATCATTGAGTTAATTTAGTTGGTTTTGGCAAACCTGGCTCGGTCAGTAGCAACACTATTTTTGAGAGTTGAATGAAAAAGATAGAAGTACTCTAAAGAAAAATAATTTCATCGTCTTTCTTTCTTGATTTGCTCATAAGTTTAGTATTCTCTAGTTAAGATCGTTTTTGCTTCCAAGGAAGATTGCATGTTTGTCTTTATCACTTGTATGTTTGTTTGTTTCCTTCAACTCTTGTACTTGCTACCCAGCCTTGCTAGCCAAAAACCTGTACTGAGAGGGTATTCTTCTCGTGCATCCACCTCCTTCAAACCAAAACCTTTGCCATTTGTGTCCACCATACCTACCTAGTAGCATTATTGCTATTCCAAGTAAATTCATGTTTTATCTACCTCCCAAATTAAACTTGTTATGTGAAAATTAGTGATTAAAGCTCTCACGAACTTGATGGCACACTTTACTTTCTTGCATTTAATAAACTTGAACCATTGGGTCCTTCTTTGTTGCGTATATGCTTGCGCTTTATGATTTGAAGTTAGCATAACCATGCATCATGGGGACCGCTTTCAGACTTCATTTGGTACTTTGTACCTAGTTGATATCATGTTCTTTTGCTTATGGATCCCGGCGGTGTGAAATAAAAGTGGAACTTGTAAGATCGTGGAGTTTATATGTGTGTTAGAGAAACGCCTAGGCCGCTAGCATAAGCCATGCCTAATCATGGTGGAAACTTGCAGCATACGTATAGTGAGTATTCTATGAAGCATCCTCAATAAAAACCTATGCAAATAGCAAATAAAAAGATCGCTGAGATGCTCACTGTCTGCTTGCCTTGTCATTTTGATTATGGGATAGCTCCTGTGTCATGTGCAAGGGGTACCCCTTTGGCGGTTCTCATTGATACGTATGTATTTACAATGACAAGAGCTTGCTTGTGACTGAAGTTGAGTAGCATGAGGATCGGTACTCGTAAGTAAGGGGCATGAGATTTCAACTTATAACTTGTCAAGCATATCCTCTTAGTTGTGTCACTTTAACCTTAATCACCTAAAGATGCCTATGACAGGGGCAATGAGAGCTGAAAGCTAGTAAGTATCATAATTTTTGGGAGCTCTTTATGAGACTTGCAATCCCTGCTTCCCTCTGCGAATGGCCTTTCTTTTACTTTGTAGTTGAGTCAGTAAACCTACTCCATTCTATCTCAGCAAGTATTTTGAGTTGTTGTGTTTCATTCGTTCATATGGTGATTTATTCAATCATGTTTCTTATGTTCCTTGTTTTGCACATTGCTCTTACACTAATGTTTACTACTTTGAAAGCTATCATTGAAAAACCAGTTATTTGTGAACTCCAGCAAATTATCAACTATTCTTCGACCAAGAGCTAAGTTTGCCATTACCAATTATGATTCACTTTATGTATCTTTATTGTGTTTCCTTTACTCATTGCAAGTTGAGTTGTATAATAGTGAGTTGTCTTCTATTTTGATCTATGTATTTGATGAATGTGATGCTTCTTGTCTGTATTCTTTTATCGACTCTTCACTCCATAAACCTGAGGTCATGTTTATTGAGCTCAGTTTCGCTTGGGGACAAGCAAAGTCTAAGCTTGGGGGGAGTTGATACGTCCATTTTGCATCACTATTCTATGTCTTAATTAACTATTATTCATTGATATATTTCATATTGAGAGGTGATACTTATGTTATTTCATCTATTTTTGCATGGTTGATGAATTTTGGAGCATGGACCGGTGCAGTCAGGATTCTGATGGAAAAGGTGCTGTTTGGAGGCAAAATTCGCAAAGATCAGAAAATCCGGGAAAATATACGGAAAATCCTATTTTTCCAGAAGAGTAAGGATGCCAGAAGATGGAGTGGAGGTGGGCCACATGGGTCCCACACTACCCCATGGCGCGGGCAGGCCTAGGTCGTGCCTGGAGGTGGTGTGGCCACCCTGGCCCACTCCAGCCTCTCCCCTCTAGCATATATCAACCTCCCGAAACCCTAAGACTCGTGGAGCGACCACATAAAGATTGCGGAAGCTCTGCGGGGCGGAAAACACCGAGAGAGAAAGATCTCTCCGGCAGACAGATTTCTGCCGGGGGAATTCCTTCCCGGAGAGGGGAGATCGTCGCCATCAATACCACCATCAAGCTGGACTTCATCGGGATCATCATCATCATCACCACCATCATCATCACCATCAGCACCCTCATCACCATCTCCATATTGCTGTAACAATTGTGTTGAATCTTGCATAGTTCATAGGGGAAACTTTCCCGGTGTTGATTACTCTTTGTAGTTGATGCTATTGAGTGAACCATTGAATTATTGTTTATGTTCAGATTGTTATACATCATTATTCCATCTCTGATCATGATCCATATGATGTCTTGTGAGTAGTTCGTTTTGTTCTTGAGGACATGGGAGAAGTATTGTTGTTAGTAGTGGAGTTGCGTTGAGAAAGATTCAATAGATTGTTATTTAAGTTGTGGTGTACTTCTTCTAGTGGTGTCATGTGAACGTTGACTACATGACACTTCACCTATATGGGCCTAGGGGAATGCATTGTGTATTTGGCTACTAATCGTAGGGGTTGCCGGAGTGACAGAAACCTGAACCTCCGTTAGGAAACCATTGCACAAGGGACATAAGGGTCTTAGAGTTTAAAGCTGTGGTTAGGTTTCTACCTTAATTACTTTCTTGTACTTACGGATGTTTACAAGGGGTATAATCACAAGTATGTATTAGTCTTGGATGGGGCGGTACATTAGCACAGGTTCACCTACACAACACTTAGAAATCTAAAGAAGATTAATCAACTATATGAAGCGAAAGCACTTGACAGTCTTCCCATGTGTCCTCGAGAACGTTTGGTCATCTTAAGTAATACAACCGTCTTGTCCTTTGCTGCATAAAGGATTGGGCCACTTGCTGCATTTATTCCTACTGTCTTTTATTTACTCGTACTTTGTTTACTTGCTTTATCGAAAACCCCTAAAAATCCGTTTGCTAAGTATTTGCAGAGAATTCCTGATCCATACCACTAGCCAGCACCTTCTGCTCCTTGTTGGGTTCGACACTCTTACTTACCGAAAATACTGCGATACACCCCCTATACTTGTGGGTCATCAGTTGCCAGATGACCCGACTGATGCGCGTCACATAGCGCGGTGATCCAAGGCATTCACCCTCATCAATGGCGAAATACAAGCACAACATCACAGGAGTTTTTCAGCGGTGCGTCTCCAACAGGGACGGCAGGGCAATCCTCCTCGACATACATGAAGGCACTTGCGGCCACCAAGCTGGCAGTCATGCCTTTGTCGCCAAAGCTCTACGTGCGGGATTCTACTGGCCAACGGACATGCGTGATACCAAGGACATCGTCCAATGTTGCAACCCTTGCCAGCGATTCACGGACAAACCGCACGCACTTGTACATGGTTCGTGCGACTCACGGAGACTCCGATTGCTTGCAGCACAAGACGAAGCTTAAGATAGAAAGTTTAAAGGGACAAACCCTAATCTGTAACCGACTCGACCTGCTACTCGAGACCTAGCCTATATATTTAAAGGCTAGAAGGGGGTGGCGAGGAGGATAATCACAACCCTAGTTTCCACAACCATCGCTAGATTGCATCTGCGCACCCCCTGTAACTTTTGACTCCCTCGATAATTCCAAGAGCAGACAAGTAGGAGTAGGGACCTCTACGAGGCCTGAACCTGAGTAAACCTTGCGTCCCTGTGTTCTTGTTTGCTAGCCGATTCCTCCTTATCCAAAACCCAAGTCCATAACAATGGGAATTGATGAGTTAATCCCTCGTCACTCCTATTAAGCATTTGTCTAAGTAGGCTGATTCTAGTTAACCAACCTCTGAGGTTTCGCACATACCTTGGGATTCCCCTCATCAAGGATACTTACCACTTGAATGCATTTAGGTGGTCGTACATATTTTTCACCATGTTCTTGTTTCTTAGGAAAATAATGAACAATCTAGTCATCGTATATGTTGAAATCAATTTTCCCACTAGAGTAGTCCACATTTGCTCCTGTAGTGCTAAGAAAAGTTCTTCTAAGGATGATTGAATATTTTTTATCATCAGGAACATCTAGTATAATAATATTAGTAGGTATGACGTGTTGATCAATTCTAAGTAAAACATCTTTGATCATACTGACAGGTTGCTTGGTGGTTTTATCAGCCATTTGAAAGGTAATTGAAGTACGAGAGTAATCAACAAGATTTAGTTTCTTGATAAGAGAATAAGTCATAACACTAACACCTGCACCTAAATCACAAAGAGCATTGAGGATGTTAGTTTTCAATTAGTGCAAGAGATAGTTGGTATACAAGGATCCCTAAGCTTAGTGGGTAGCTTGTCTCCAAAGATCGTCATCACTGCTACAACCTTAGTTACCTTTTTTCTTTCTTTTAAGAATATCTCCCATGAACTTTTTATAAGTAGGAACTTGAAATGCATCATCTAGAGGAAGTTCTAAATGGAGCTTACTTCGGGCCTCGACAAATGAGTCATAAACACTCTTGTACAGTTCATATTGAACACTATTAGGATAAGGGATTTTCTTTTTAGTTGGTTTTACCATTTTCTTTACCTTGGCTGCTGACTCATCATCCTTTTATTCTTCTTCTTTGTTGTAGGATTTTTCTTCTCAATTTGTTTATCGTTTGATGTGATAACTTGCTCTTCATGTTCTTGTCTATGTTCAGCTTCTTACCTTGGATCAATAGTTTTAGCGTCGGAGTCGTATTGTTTATCCTTGTCGCTTGCCTCTTCCTTTTCTTCATTTTCATTTGAAGCATCCTTTTTCTTTCTTTGGGCTTCAAGATCAATATCGTCTTGTGTGTCCACAAGGTCCTCTTGTTCTTGGCTCATTTATTGAGTCTCTCTTGCTTTCTTGGTATGTTCTTCTTGGTACCAAGGTGGCCCTTGAGGTTCCTGTTTTTCTGTACCACGTCTAGTAATAATATTGGTAGAAACAGTACTACAATTTATACTTTGACTTAAAATCAAAGCTTGAGTTTTAGCTATCTAATCACATTGAGTTTTAACCATACTAATATATTTATCAAGGTATCTAGTGGCATGTCCTAGATCATCAAAAACTGTGGTTAATTCTTCTATATTTTTTTTGGACCATTAAGCACTTATTATATTTATCACGAAACTGGCATTGTCAATGTCTAAACTTTTGCATTATAAGATTCATTTCATCCTCTAGAACAAAAGTTCGGAGAACATCCACTTTATTTTCTTTAACAAGCTCTGCTGCTATTCTTTTTTCTTCCATTGATCTTTTAACTTCAGGAATAAGTTTTCGAGGTATATGAAACATACCTTTTCATGGGTTAGTATTCTGAACAGGGTTCGTTGAAGGATTGAACACGAAAAGATTTATGCAATTGAGTAGCGTCAGATTACTAATAGCTCCACCTGCAATTAAATCAATCATATGTTTCGAATCATCAGTGATCTCATTATAAAAGTATTGAATGATTAAATTCTCTTTAAAACCATGATTTGGGACTTTCATGACCATCCCATAAAATATTTTCCATGCTTGAGAAAAAATTCTTCTACTCTTTGAAAGAAATTTGTTATGTCACGCTTGATCTACATAATTTTAGTGAACGAACATTATTTTTGCATAAACTCTCGGATGCAATCCTCCCATCTTTTTATAGTGTGATTAGGCAAGTATTGTAAATAAGTAAAACCTTTATATTTTAATGACCAATTTGTCAAAAAAGCTTTATCTTTTAATGACCAGCGAAAAAGTTTAAGAAGCATAAACTCCTTTGGCAGCCCTGCTGGTTTAAGAGTATTGCAGAGGTCATAAACCTTCATCAAATGATCACTTGGATATTCATCTTCTCTTCCTGCAAAAGTTGTTTCTTTCATCATATATATTAGCTCAGGTCTATTTCAAATTCCAGGCTTCCAAGTTCAGGATAGAGAATAGGCATTTTTCTATGGTGCCTAGCTAGATGGATTCCCATAGTCTGCCAATGATTTATCAGGCTCTTCCTCCTCTAGGGTGATGGCCAAATATGCCATCAAAGGAATCAAGCTATTCACGTCTACAAAAAATGAGTTAGAATATCTTTCAATAAATTCTAGGCATCATTCTCGTGATATAAGTTCAATATAAGGAGGTAAATAAGTTTTTTCTAGAACGTGTAGTACCTCTGTCTTCATATGAGATCATGAATGGTGTCAACACTTACGAATGTAAAGAAACAAACACTTAGCACTTAGCTCCCCGACAATGACACCAGAAAATAGCTCGGTAGCCTGGAAGAGCACAAGTTCGTCAGAGCATGTTTTCGTGGAAGTATTAATTCCAGTATTTATATCAATCCCAATACAGAGCCTAGGAAAGTGTTTATCTGAGGCATTTCTATCACACTCAAGGTGTCACTTTGTCTTGAGTGAATTGACTTCAAGTGTTGAGAGTGGAAATGGGTGAGCGAAAAGGAGGTAGATTTTAGTATTGAATAGTACATGAAGTAAATAACATAAAAGTAAAAGTAAAGTGGTTGTTCATATTCCTACAGATGAGAAGATAGGCACGGAGAGAAACGAATCATGGTGATAGTGAAAGTACCAGGTGAGTAAAATGGAATAAGTGATTATGGTACTTCTTATTCATATGTGAGTAGGCAAGCAACCCGTATACCGATCAAGAGTCCTCTTGGTAGATTCTTCTAGATCCCAATGATCCTTCTACCTACTACCAAAGTCATGGTCAACACATCAGTTAAGTTCTTTTGACCAGATCAAGGCTTTAAACTTGATGGTTCCTTATTATCCTCGATTTATACTAGCTCCTCTTTGATATTGGCCTTGTCACTCGGGGGTCTCCGATTCGCTAGTAAACAAGTTCATATCTATGAGATCTCAGGATCATGTTACCTGGACCCTTTAATTGGATAACAAGCATTAGGCAAAAATAGATAGTCATTCTCACAATATAATAATCACAACAATAATCACAAATGGATGGAAATAAAGAAGTAACAACACATCTCACCAATTCCCTACATCTCCTACGCCAATGTGGATTTACTCAGACATGATAGGACAATAGATCAAAGATAAAATCAGATAGAAAATGGAAATCATCTCAACTTTATTTTACCATAGCAATCCACAATAACGTTGGAGGTCAAATCAAGTACAAACCAAAGTAGGAATAGAGGTTCAAGCCCTAATCTTACAAGTGTGAATCTCTCTCTCTAAATACAAATGGACAATTATGGTGGAGTTGATGATCAAGAGGCTTGGGATCTTTGAAGGGTGAGGCAGCATTCTTCTCCTTCTTCAGATCTGATCTCCTCTCTTCTAGGACTGTTTGCGGTGACTGTGTTTGTATTTCGTCCCCCTTCCCTTCACAAAAGTTGCTTGTATTGATATAACAAAGGCGACAAGAGGTAGTATGGGCATCCCCCGACTGTATCGCAGGTCGTTAAAGGCACTAGAGCCTTCACATGGAATAGTCTTTAATTAGGGATTTTCTCAATTAAGTGTAAGTATCCCATAAATGCTCTGAGGTCTCCCAAAAGTGTCCAATACCTGAAAACCAACACAAGAGAACAAGGTTTCTCTAACTTGCATTATTAGCATTAGTTGAAAGATCAAAATCAACGAAACCCGGTGAAAACCAATTGAAAATCCTCGATAAAAAGTGTCAATATTTGGAGCTATCAGGGACCCGAACCATTAATATGAGGTATGATATTCTTTTGATTAGGATATATAAGGGAATTGATTATGGGACGTGGAGTTTTTTCAAGGGTCACTATCATGAGAGGACTCGTCAATGTTCTCCTTTACGATGTCCAACAGCCTCCCATGAGGTACCACCAAAGGACCATCGCGAAGGACCTCATCGCCAATCCCCTTAAAACATCCTTCTAGGAAACTTAATCGAGCAAGAGGTCGGAATCAACCTTATCCTTTTCACGGGCATCCTTGGCAAACATTTCACGAAGATCCTTGACCTAATAAGTCTTTTCCTCATCATCATCAGAGAAAAATATATTTTCTCTTAGGCGGTAAATCCCTTAAAAGAGCCCTAGGCTCTGATACCAATTGAAAGGGTAAGATGGTTAATCTAGAGGGGGTGAATAGGTTTATCCAAATTACTTTATAATCTTTTGCAAGTTTTAGGATTTGTGGAATGTAAGTGTGTCTAAATAAAAACTAGGTGAGGCAACCTAGATGATGGTACAAGATACTTCAAGCACAAAGGCTACCACAAAGTAAATAACACAAGTAAAAGATTAGGGTTAGGGATAACCGAAGCACGCAGAGACGAATATGTATTCCCATGGTCAATCCCTTGGGGGAGCTACGTCACATTGGAGAGGCCTGAGGCCCCCCGAAGGATTAACCAACGCCACAAAGGCTTACCTTTTTCTGCAAGCCTATTCCACAAAGGAATAGCTCACTTACTCGTGTAGACTTTAACATAGTTTTCAAACCCTCACAAACTTTCCATAGGGTGAATCTCAAGGAAAAAGCCTCTGAGCGACCCTAGCCGCCTAGGGTTTTCCACAAACCCAAGAGTAACAAGAAAACTCGATGAAGTCAATGGGGAATGAAATTTGGCTTGGTGGAAACGTAGATTGGGACCTCCTCTTTCTTTCTACCAGAGGGATTTGGCTTTGGTCAAGCTTTTGGTGTTTCGACAATGGAGAGAGATCTCAAATAAAGAATATGAATGACTGAGCTCACCTCCTAGTGGAGAAGAAAAGGGTACATATAGTCCGGCATGGAACACTAGACATTTAGGGGATTCTGCGCTAAAACTGGCTATAAGTACAAAAGTGTCGGAGCACACGGTGAACGGATCGGTGCCAGGTCCGGTGGACCAGAGCCTACACTGAAAGAACCGGTGCTAGGTCCGGCGGACCGAAGTCCAGGGAGGAAGAACCAGTGACCGTCGGTACGTTCAGCACCCCACCTAACCACTATATTGTGGGAGGTACCGGCGGGCGCCGGATCAGATCGGCGACGTCCGAACATTTCGGCGGGCCGGAAATCCTGCCGATTTCGTAGAAACCCCAAAACCTAGTCCTTTTCAACTATGACTATGGCTCATCTCAAGTGGGTGTGGGCCTAATTGGTGTTAGGATGTGTATATGGTGTAAGGCATCCCCAAAGTGAACATCGAGACCCCTCCTCTTAATAGTGTGGTGTTTCCTACAAGACTAATAATAAAGAGTGAGAGAAAAAGCAATGAAAACACTGACTCTTTTCTTGAATAGCGAATGGGGGGTCTCACACCACCTCTCATCATCACTTGCAGACTAAAACCTGTGTATACACTAGTAGATAACATTAGTCCGCACTTTAGCTCTAGTGTCAACATTAACCAAAATAATGGATAAGGGCATTTGTGCCATTGATGGCCAATGCTAGCCAAATGCCGACGGACAGTCAGCACTATTGAACCGAGGCGATGACTCGTAGACCACCATGTTGGCATTAATGGACGAGGGCAGAGCATGCCTTTTCAGGTAGAGGGTGCGTGGCCTGGCCTCTCCATACCCCCTATTTGTTGCCATTTCGAACCAAGCCAGTCCTCTATCCGCTGACTGCCATGCCGAACTGGTGGAAGAAGAGAATGAAGAACGACCACGCAGCTGGTGGTTCCTCGTCAGGCCACTATCATCATCACACCGCGCCTCCTTCTCTGCCTCCTTCGTCGCCTCCACCAACCGTGTGCGGTCCTCGCGCTCCTATCCCACCGCGTCCGCGCTCGAGGGAGTTCGCCACTGCAGCTGCAGCGGCCCACGCTTCTGCTATAGGGGGTTGTGCCCGTCGTCTTCCTGACAAGGAGAGGGACGACGTGTCTCTACTAGGGGATGACATCTGAAGCGGGTACGCGTCCTAGTGCCGCAAGTGCCAAGGAACGACACACTTCTCGATTCGGAAATCGAACGCTGCCGGTGCCAGCTGCCGGCGCACCTCCACAACGACCCCGTGTATGCACCCAGGGATTTCTGGCTGAAAATCCTCGACTAGGAGCACGAGGTGCGGCTCCTCTCATCCTACATGGGCTACTTCTCGGTCAAGGGTGACGTCAACCTCCCCAACGTCTACTTCTCCACCACCGAGAATGAAGACGAGTGCTGGGGTAGGAGCTGATGGATGCCAAGGAGAAGGAGCCCATGCCATCGGTCGTGTTCGCACCGCCGGGCTACGACGAGGACAAGACCACCTGCGCTGCCATGGAAGCATCCATAGCGGAGAAGGATGCCAAGTGGCAGTCGGAGGGGCTGGAGGACATCGTCCATCTCTCTACGTACCTAGTGGAGTATGGCAACCAGCTGCCCCCGCCGCTGCCGCTGCCGGAGGGGTGGCCTGCCCGTGCCCAAGTGTGGGGGAAGGACGTGTGGGAATCGCCACTGCTCACCCCACCCACTCCCATGACGCCACCGCACCAGCAGCCGCTGCCACCACCATGGACGTACTATCTGTCGGGGCCAAGGTCACCGCCGGTTTTATTGACATCTCCAACGATCCCGATGACTAGGCACCGGGGCCTCCTGCCCCACCACCGCGGTGCTAGCCGCCAGATGCCCTAGCAGTAGCTAGGGTTTATTTTTAGTTATATATATATTTTTTATTTTCTAGTATGTAAATTAAGACTATTATGTAATAGATGTAGGTTTTTAATTTATTTTGGTTTTTTTATATTTGTGTGAAAAAATAGGTCGAGCCCGCTGGAGACATCATGTACCAAACGGACAGAGCCAAAATAACATGTTTTCGTGTCTGCGGACCGATCAAGGGATCTGAGTCTAATACATCCCATTGATACATAGATGGGTCGGTCCGGTTGAGATGACCCAAGGGTCTGTTTGGGTTAGATTTTTCTACCAGATTCACGTTTCTAAAGCTAAAATCTGAACCAAACGTGTTTGGACAAACAACCAGATTTCTAAACGCAGCTGATTCCTAACGTGTAAAACGAAAACGGGCCAACATCAGCTTTCACTGCATCGTGTCTAGGGGATTTCACAAAAATTACCCGCCATACCACCCTTAAGTTAAAAATGCACGGTTCGATTATTGCTTCTCTCCTCCGACCCGAAAAGTTTCTTTCCTTCCTTTCTTTCCCCATCGCTCGCACCAGGCAGAGGTAAACACCGGCCATTCTAATATAGTAGTACTGTATTAAACACCGGCCAGAAGGTCACCGTGTTCAAACTCACCTGCGTGGACGTCGCGAGGTAAACACCGGCCAGAAGCTCACCGTGTTCAAGCTCACCAGCGCTCCGGCGGTTTCATCAAGTAGATGAAAATTTACTTCTCAAAATCGTAATTTGCATGTCTGTTAGTATAAATCATTGCTCTATGATTAATTACCATATAAAGAATCTCTCGCTTCCTAAGGATAATACATATATTTTTATCGAATCCACAGTAACAGTTGTTTCAACCAAACAACTTCTAGATTTCTCATAGTAGATTTTTCACGGCAGATTTTTACAACTGATTCTCAGTAATCTGCAACTCAACCTAACACACCCAGCTATGTGCTGCTGTAGGAGCTTCATGCGTCCTCTCGCCCGCTGTTCGTTCTCACCCACAGCTCCAGCCAGTTTGTGACGCCCCTGCCCTGGACACTGACTTGGACTAGACGCTTTCCTGCCTCTCGTTTCTTCCTCAGTTACTCCTTCGATTCAATTCTTCGAGACAACACGTCACATTTCCACCATCCACACCGTTGCGTTGCATTACAACAGTGGAGTACTACTACTATATTATATGCATTTTGATCGGTTTCCGTGTGACAGCAGGCCGGCCGGCCGGCCGGCACGTCGATTCCGAATTAATCCCTTCTGGCTAGCTAGCTAGCAGCTACACCTAGGCACCTAGCTCTAGTTAGTACTACCTGGTTTTTCCTTCCTAGCTTGTTGTCCAGCAAGTACTGTATGAACCAGTTAGCCTCAGCTGATCGACGTCTGAAAAGGCTTTGCCTTCGGTTCAAAAATGCCAGAAAATGAACGGCAGGTTTTCTTTGTGGACAAATATTTTCATAGCCCACATGTCATAGCTACTCCCTCCGTCCCAAAATTTTATCCAGATTCGCATGTATCTAGACGTGTTCTAGTGTGTGATACATCCGAATCTATACAAATGAAAGTCACTAATTGTATCTACACAAATGTAAGTCACTAAGGACGGAGGGAGTAGGAGCATATGGACCCCCTTTTCAATCAATTTATGCCTTTTTTACTCGAAGGAATTTCATTGTAATCCCTCCGTCTCAAATTAGATGTCGATATTTGTCTAAATTTACATATATATACTAAAAACATGTCTACGGGTTTTTTTTTTGGGAGCATTTCATTTCCATGTACTCGTAGGTCGTTTGATTCATTTGCAGATTGTCTCGGGGATACTTAGCGTGCACTAAAACATTTCCCATATATAATTTTCTTGTTTTGTCGTGATGTATCAAGTACTCTTTCATGCTAATTCATGCAGCTATGCCACATCATCAAGCCTATAATTGGTCCATGTCACTAGATCCACTACCATGTCAGCACCAAATTTTTATCATAAAGGTCAACTGCCTATGGCGTTTACCAGGAATAAAAACTACTACTATCTATATATGGTTCCTCAGTTCCTCTTCCCACAATGCAATTACACGCATCACATGCACCCCTACTTCATCGCTTTCATTTATAACCAGCAACAACGCCTGGGAGGAGACCTCCACCATCAAGAAACCGTCGTCATAGGAGAACTTTCCCTATTTTCCTACCCCCATGATCCTGTGCAATAAATACAAAAAAACACGAAAGAAAAGGTAATAGTGCAGAAGAAACCGATGGATGCAGCCAAGCAGTCGTCCCTACCTTTTATATAGACTGGTCTTTCTACGAATTGATCCACTCCAGACATCCTCAACACCACAACTAGGCAGGGCGTTGTTGTTTAGATTAACGCCCACGCGGCCGGCGACCTAGATCAAATTTGATGACCGGCGAGTTATCCGTTCTTATGACTGATTAGTTATCTCTCGAGTCTTTTCAACATTCAGCTATTTTCTAGACGGAGGGAGTACTTGATTTTATAAGATTTCATCGGCCACTGGAAAGGGACCTACATGATTGCTAATCATCAGATTATTGTTTCTTGAGAGTGTATTATTTTTCAGATAGGTCGTGCCCCTGGCAATAATCTGGTACTTCTTTTTTGTATAGATAGATTCCTTCCGCTCGAACTCTGAAACAAACATCAAGAGTTGGTACGTACTCTCCCTGTCTGATCCCCAGTTCCAAAATTTAGTTTACACCCTGTCACTTCTTAATCTAATCCTTGAAATATAGCTATCTTCTACCTCATGTGCAGGCTCAAACGTACACAGCTTATGGATGCAAACATGGGTTGATTAAAGATCAGTACGATGTACCAATAGATTTCTTATCCATCAATCAATATATGTCCATGAGCACCCAATCTGACCTTCATCCACGTTGGGTCAAAGAAGAAATCTTCATGCAAGCATCTGAACTGGCAAACCCCTTCCCGACTCATGTTGGATTTGTTTACTGTACATGCATTTTCTCTCCATAGTTTTGCTGACATTTACTGTAAGCACATTTGTGAAAGAATAGCTGCCACTATTTCTGTAATAAAGTTATGTAAGGGCAAGAGGAATTGAGTTTCCGATCATAAGACAAACATATCGTGACAGCTATCAGTTATACGAGGCTTAGATTGGGGATTATGGATGGGCATTAGAGATTTGATCCAATGTGATAATTCAGAGCACAATTGATTACTCATGTTGTCCTTACACTGTTACGCAGGCTCCCACTGACAGTGGTTCTTACGTGAATGTCTCTTCCTTCTATAGCATAACATTTTGGGGAGGATGGTGTGACCAGATTGATAATACAATAGAACATGTTAAACAATTCTTGACGAGCACACGGACAAAACTTTCTTGCATGTTATTCAGTAATATTTGTTTGGATGTATAGTTGAGTTAACTTAAATTAGCAACATGTGCCAATAATCTCCATTCAAAATTTTATGTGTATGTTCAATGTTTAGTACGTGGCTTTATTGACTCCAAATTTGTTATCCAGAGTAATGAATTATTTATGATAAGTGTAACTATCCATATGTTGCATTGTACAGTATGTCATGGACAGTATACTTTAGACGCTTGGAGAATATACACCTATAATTATAATTAAATGTTTCTCAACATTCTACGAAATGGAATTTTGTTGATCACTAAAGTTCTTAAAAAACTAATGCCAAAAAGTTAATCAAATTTCATACACCTTTGGTACATGCTTTATCTTCTATTGTTTTCATATATAAATTCATATAGCACTCTTACATTTCCTTGCATTAGAAGTTTCATTTTTGTAGTTTCTTTTATATATCCTTTGAAAAGGTTCTGCAACAACGTGTGGGGTATCATCTAGTTCATGTAGCTTTCAATCCCAAAGAGTACATGATATTCCCATTATGTATTTTCTATGCTGATATAGTTTAGGGACCATGTGAATCGAATTTTTTCGGCTAGTTTTATTTATTATATTGGTCATGGTTTTGTTGTGTTATGCACACTAGGACGACATTTCACGACCCAAATCTACCTAGCTAGCTCCTCGAAATAGGCTTTCGCCTACCTAAATTAATATAGAAAACACACACGATACAAGAGTTCAAAGCCAAAAAAATGATGATGACAACATCACAAACATATCCAAAAGAAAAAGATGAAGGTAATGCCGAAACGTCTAAACAAGGAAGACATGAAATGGCTGCACCCTCCGAATTAATCCCAACACGCTCCAAATAGTACGAAGCGCCCAGTACCAAGCAACACCGTCAACATGGCGCTGCTACCCAGACCAGTGCACTGGACCTAGGGTTTCTCCTGGCACTCGAGTTATAGTGGATTAAAATACCAGAGTTACCCTTTAGGAAGGAATAACACCACTCGAAGGCGGCACCGGGACGAAGTTGAACAAGCCGTAAAGGATTTCTCCCGATGCCCTCCCACAAAAAACCTCGGGCGCAATGAGCACCGCCACCAATCTCGCCATCCACCGGTATGTGCCACCATGATCCCACGGTCACCATCAGGTCACTTCGTGATCCTTGGTGCGCGGCATGCAAGATGGATTCAGCCAACATCGCCAGATGAGAGACAGTAGCATCGCGGACACGTTGGAGAGAACAACCTCCACCACCTCCATCGCCAGATGAGAGACAGTAGTCAAGTGACAGAGCAGTCATGGCACACCTGGCCAGGTGGCCCCTACTGTGCCCAAGTCAGGCCCGTAAAGCACCCGCCATCCCAGTCTGAGCACCATCATCACCGTCATAACAAGAGGCAGACCAATCTTGCTAACATGTCGGCCCGCCCAGGCCCAGATCGGGCCCGAGGGGGTATGTACGTCCTGGTCCTTCAAACAAATACCCCCAGGTGTAGACACCGCGATAAATAAAGTCTAGCGAAAGTGCTACTCACTACGTCTCAAGATAGATGTCGCGGATTTATTAAAATTTAGATAAATCTAAACACTATTTCGTATATAGATACATCTAAATTTTGAAAAAAATCAAACATCAATTTTAAGACGAATGGAGTACGACTTCTGTAATCCTTGGCGGGGAACAATTGGCTAGCTAGGTGGGTACTGGCTAGTGGCATGTGTGAATTAGTTGCAATTAGTGCTACGTGTTCCTAGACGCCAGTCTGATTAGAGTAGTAATTACGAATATGCTTCGGCTCGATCTGAATGTGGTAAAGGCCAAGGCCACCGTACAAATTTGTTAAGTAGCTGTCGTGGTGGTCCATTTTAAGAACCAGCTCTGACTGCGTAACTGCCCACTTATGGTAATGCTGCCCCCTCTTTGAGTGTGCTTAATTCATCAGTCTGTTCTCTAGCTAGTTACTCCGGCTAAACATCCGGTTCAATTTATGCTCGGCCGTTGGATCAAGGCCCGCTGTATTAATTTCCCAAATGAATACGGCCTGGGGAAACATAACATGTTTGCGTGGCAGGTGATCCAGCAGAGCCAAAAATTGATTGGCATTTTCAAGGCCATTTACTCACTCCAAAATAAGGGAATTCATTCAAGACTGGCTCATGAAGAAATTAGGACCCCTTTGATTCACATGAAAAAAGGGCAGGAATAGGAAAAGCAAGATCAGAGTGTCATGTCTAGCTGAATCCTATAAAATTTAGAATCTACAGGAATTTTCTTCAAGCGGTGTTTGAAACACAGGAAAACAAAGAAATACTAACATGAGATTTGAGTGGATGAAAATTTCCGCCTAGAATATAGTGGAATGCAATTCTATGGGAAAAGTTTCTAAGTATTTAATCCTACAAATCTAAACGATACCCAAATACAAAACTATAAGAATCATAATTCTCCAAATTTGGGATTCCTTTGAGTCAAACTAGCCCTCAACGAGAGTGGGATAAATTGGGCTGGCTACACGTTTTGAGAAATTAGCGAACAAGCACTTAGGTGACATTTTCCAGAAGGAATTTACTCACTCCAAATTCACTTCCCATCTGAACCATAGCTTGCATGCTAGCTAGCTCCTACGTACTGTATCGCTAGCCATGGACGCATGCAAGCACAGCGTACAGTGCTAGCAGAAGTCAGCCCATTGCAAGGAAGACCACGGCAACTCCGAGAGGAGAGAGATGCCGTGTTTAGTGCCTTGTGCAGAGGCCATCATCGCCTCATAATTCCCGAGTCCTTCCTGCCTCGCTCCCTCGCCCGAAATCCGCCGAGGCAGATCTCCAGAATCCTACGTGTAATTCCAACCTTGAATGCAATCTCTCTCTCTCTCTCCTCTAGGCTTTCTAGCTAGCTAGGTCTGGCTGATGCCATGGCAGAAAGAAGACATGACGTGTTAATAAATTACTATTACTATTAACAAATCGTATTGTGGATCAGATCAAAACATTCAAAGCATTTGCAGCGGCAAGAGGGCATTTTCTACAGTAGCAGCCTGCCTGGAGTGGCCAAAAGGAAGTTCCAGCGGATCTTTTATAGGTGTATCTAGTATCTACCCGAAGGTATTTGCTTATAGTCTCTCTACCGGCGCCTCCAAGCTGGCTCCAACAACTCGGTTGGAGGTAGAGGCCGAAAATCGCCCACACCCGAGGCCTCAACTGGTGCTGGTAGATTTGGTCGCCCTCCAATATATCCAGCACCTCCTTGCCATTCCGGCAACCAGGGGATCGGACAGATCGTCACATTGAGGGCACATGCACGTGTCTGGAAGTTGGCATGTCTTTCTAAAGGACGCTACCAACTATTGGGTCAAGCTGGAAACTCAATGATCTAAGTCTTTGAGTGGAAACCTACTGTGTGTCCGGCTTACCACAAGCCTACGACATCGCACTCTTAAGATAGTAGAACTAGGCGGACGGGGATCCGTGTAACATGAGCTAGCAAGTTGGACTTACACGGACAGAAACACGTGTCAATGGGTTGGACCCACTTTGACTAGGGTTAGGTTTAGGTCCGAGGGACACAAGTGTCGTGTTCCCTCACCCACTAGCCTATAATACCTCCGTTTCAAGGCTTAAGGCATATAACTTTTTTCAAAAGTCAAATCAACTAAAGTTTGACTAAATTTTTAGTGAAAAAAATTAATATTTACACTACGTAATCCATACCCTTTCATACATCATGAAACACATTTTCACATGGTATCTATAGAATATAATACTTTTTGATAGTTTTTTCTAAAATTTTGGTCAAACTTTATATGGTTTGACTTTTTAAAAAAGTTATATGCCTTAAGCCTTTTGGGATGGAGGGAGTATAAAGGAAGGTGGGGGAGGCGGTGGTGACTCCGTACTAACATTTTGCTTGCGCTAGACTTGGGCCTCACTTGCACCTTCATGTCGCGTGGCGATAGGACCGAGACTAGCATCTCACATGTTGTTGTACCACCGTGATGTCTCGCTTCTTGCACCAATCATAGTTATTGCATTACTTGTAGTAGCAAATATTTATTAGAAAGTTTGTCCCATGAAAGCTTTATAAATGGTAATAACACAGGCCTACAGCAAAATTGTCAGTGCGGCCACGTTCACCCAAACGGTGTTTGAAAATAGTCTACTCTATAGATTTGCTAGGATAATGGTAACTGAGATAGTTTAAAGTAACTAATAAGAAAGAACCAAACAAGAACAAAGTAAACAAAAACTGAAAGTAAAAAAAGAGGGGTTCTAATTGTAGGATTGAATTGAATAAATGTGGTGTCTAGGCTTTCAGTCTCACTAGTACTAGAGGGGCAACTATTGAAATTACACAAGATACTTATTTAGACAAATAAACGATATCCTATGGTTACTGCTTTGTCACAGGGCATGTACAACATAGAACCTCACGTTGTCACTAAACAAGTCAATAATACACTCTGGTCCAAAGGATCACATGAACTCATCAATATCCTCCTTATCACTAGAAGAGAGAGAAATATATAATATAGATAAAGGCACAAAGTCTATGGTTGCATATTAGATCATACCTCAACCTAGAACCGGACCAATTACTAAAACATTGATGAATATCAATGCAAATAGTAATCCATTTAAATAATCACGTTCAATCTTACAAGTACAAGATCTAAAACAAGGGGGAGAGAGATGGAGATGGAGACGCCGGTGGAGATGATGATGGTGGTCGGTGGTGCCTCCTCCTTATTCTTCTCCTCCTCTTCATTGGATGGTGTATAGATCTTGATGGAGGTGAATATGGCGCTATGGAGGCGGCACGGCGGTAAGGCTCCAGCGTGGAAGCCCTCTGGAGAGGATTGATGGCGGCTAGTGGTTTTCCCCACCTTAAATAGACTTCTGGCGGCTTGCAAGGTGGTTCCGGGAAGATCCGTGGGGAATATACCCTTCGAGCTTGCACAAAGGAGGTTTGGTTTGATGTTTTGGAGCCAATAGAGGATGGTACGGGCGTGCGGTATAGGCACCACCCCCATACTACTGCTCATTAAACATCCAACCCCTCTAGTATATTGGGTGCAATTTCTTCATACAAACTCCGATTGAGGTGTTCTTTGACTCGTTGGATTCATGTGGATGAGAGCTACAACACCATGGCCTTGGATCTTTATTTTCTGATGATGAAAAATACATGTTTCCTGCTCTTCATATGGCCAAGTCAGGTGCATGTAACTCCTCCATATTGCATACTTTTGTCTTCTTTCTTCGGCCTTTATTCTTTTGAACTCCTTTGAACCTAAAAAATAAACCAAAGCCAATGAAAAATAATAAAATACTAATAAAACCACTAGTTGTGCAAATATCACTTGAAAGTAAATAGAAACGGTACGCATGGGTGAGACTATGCTCAACACCATTCCCAAACCCACATTATGTCTTCCCTCCAACTCAACAACATCACTTGGGTCCATCCATTTCAATTTAATCCGAACTTGCTCCAAGACCTCGGCGTAGGTGGGACTATGCTCAAACACTTTGTCTAGCTCATTCGGGTCTGGTTCTATGTTGCTGTTCAAAAAAGCATCATTATCCACATGATGAACATGAACAATTCTCGTCATCCCTAACACATAAGAGAGTATGTTCATTAACTACCCATGCCAAGATGAACATAAATATACTAGTCACATTAACAAACCAATACCTAACAAGAACACCCACCCTTACATAACAAAACCCTAACCCTAACCATAGCATTCCAATAAAGCTAACCCTAACATTCCAACAACTCTAAACCTAATTAAATGTTTCATAGAAATCATTCTACCCAACATTGGCCAATGCACCCAACAAATTTCCAAACATTTCTTACCAACTCAAATTTTTAGGGTTTCAACCCACATCCCACCAAAATGAAAGATTTTAATCGGTCAAAACGGAGGGAATTGAGAGAGATTACCTCTAGCCGCTTGGGAGGGGTCGAAATCCACCAAAAGAAGCTTCAGATATGAGGGATTTGAGGGATTTCAGCCTAGGTGTTACACTGGTGGCTTAGCGCCTAGGCATTATACGACTAGGGTGAAGCCAGGTCGGGCCACACAATGCCACGCTAGCAGGCGTGTAGTGCATGTGTGATAGGCGCTACACTGTAGAGTATAGCGCATCTGCCTTGGGCGCTACCCAAAAGGGTTAGTGGAGTAAAATAGTTTCGCCCAGAGTTCATTTTGTGATTTTGTTTTGAATTTGGGTCAGTTTTGTCCATTCTGCCTCATACACGAGGGGGTGCCAACATAGTATTGGCAGAACCCCCAGTATTGGCCTAAGGGTTTTTCCTGAACCAGAACATCCACTAGATGTTCCCGACCTCCTCCCCCTCTAGGTCGACAGCCCCAACTGTATCCAACATAGAGAGGGTTGATACCTAAGCCACCCTAGGTGAGTAAAACTCTTTGCAGGACGCTGCCTAAGCAAGTGAAGCCTACACGGCCTCTTTTGCTCGAACAAGTGGAAGGATCTCCTCCCCATACGTAGAGCCACATAGGAGGGACATACCAAAATCATGCGAGAGTTGAAGCAAGTGTGAATCAGGTAACTTAGCTAACAGAGTAATGGTGTGGTCGTCAATATCTGAGGGCTCGAGGTTCTTGGAGATCGTGCGAGTTTATGCTCGCTTTATGATCTGGATGGACGCCCCTAGGCCTACCAGAAGCACACTCTTGCATGACGGGTCCTCTTGCACCGTCTTGGTACGCCGCCTGCATGGCACCACTGTAGCGGCCATGTCCTCCAGGTCCACCATCGCCGCCTCCAGCATCTCTGTGTCATGCCACACACCCCCTTCCATCAACCCAGGTGAGATCAACCCCATAGGTGAGCTGCCAGAGTCACCCTCATCCGAGTCTGAGCCTGCATTGAGCATGGTCGATGTGGCTATCAAATTCGGGCTAGGTGTCGGCTCCACCACAACCTCCACCTGCGACGACCTCCCCCAAGGAAGCTGCTAGGCTTCCTCCCGCACTCGGGACTTTTCCAGCACCGCCAAGGGCATAGTCTAGGTGGTGATTGTCACCTTGTCGATGTTGGACCCATACTGGTCAACCATCATAGGCGCATCCAGCGTGACCTCCACCACTAGTTTAAGGGGGCAGGCGGTGCGCTATGGCGCCTGACTCCACTCATCGCCACAGCCCCTACACTCAAGGACCTATGCTCCTCACTTGGACCCGCCATCCTGGTGAAAGTCGACGTACCAACCTCGGTCTTGGTCGTCAACACTTGGGGCGCAGAAGGCACGGCATTAGAAGTTGCCTTGTTCCTTTTGCAAGGGGTTGGACTTTTTCTAGTTCCACTCCGCCTCCATGAGGTTTTGTAGTTCCTGGTGCATCTTATCTGCGGTGAGAGGGGCCTCCTTGAACTTTAATATCGCCCCGTTCAAGTCCTCCTCCTCCTCTTGGTCATCATCCTCGCATTCGAGGGAGAAGAAGCCCTCCCCCGCAATGGCGTGACTTAAGATTCGAAAGGTCGGGGTAGCACCCTTGTTCTTACAATCCACTGTATGGTGTCCCGCCTTCCCGCAGATTACGCAAGTGGCAACACGTTACACGCGGCTTCGAAGTGACCAGGAACCCGACTTTGAAGCATTTGATCGCCGAACTCGTGGTCTTCCCTCCGAGATCAGTGGCACCCTTGCAGTGCCCCAGTTTGTGCATACATTTTTTGAAACATGACCATTTAAGCTACACAAAATTGGGAATTTTAACCATGCAAAATCTCAAAACGAAACTCTTGGTACTTTAGTATACCTAATTAAAAAGAATGTAGGGATAAAATTGTGCATTCGTGCCAGTCCTTTACCCTCCTCTCTTGGTGTTCCTTCTCCTGGTCACGAGAAACAGGGATACTTCCCAAGGCAAATACCGTGCCACCGTGTATTTCCAGCGTTGCGACGACATATACACGGACATATACAGCAATACATTAACTGAACCTCACATGCATCTCTGTCTCCCTCTCTCCGTACATACCCCACTGACGTATACAGTCCCGCCACCCGCGACACTACGCACGTAGCTATACCGTATGTGCGTACCACTAGCAGCAATATAACGAAAAAGCTAGTACCGTACCATGCAGGCACATTGCGTGCGTACGTTGTAGAACAAAAACATCCTCGCTGTGTTTTAAAAATAAGTGACATGTATTTGTCTAGATTCGCATGTAGAAACATGTATACATATATCCGAATTTAGATAAACGTAAATCACTTATTTTGGAACGGAGGGAGTACTATTTCTCCGCTTCCAAATATAAGTTGTTTTAATTTTTCCTAAAACAAATGTATCTAAACATGTCCTATTTGAGTATATATATATATTAAAAAAAACTATAAACTAAAAGAGGCATATATAAATATACATGTTTCAGAAAAAAGATAAAACATCTTAGATTTTGAAAGTAGCAAAAATGCCCAAACTGTTTCTCGCTACTCCATCATGGTGCAATCGATTGTATAATCAGGAAATCCAACCTACAACAGTACGCACACATTAATTTTTGCATGCATGCATGCATCTCATCTCAGCTACTCTTCATTCCTCTCTCTCTCTCTCTACAAGCACAAACTCTCTCTATCTATAGAGCTAGATTCTCTTTCTCTCTCTAGAGTAGAGAGGGGTGGGCTGGTCGACGCGCGCATGCTATAATAACCCCTGCCCGCTCATACTTGGCTTTCCACACAGGGAGCAACCAAACCAAACCAACCAACCAACCAGCAAACTCCTCTTCCCTCTTCTCCTGTCTTCTTCATCCTAGTACACCTTTTGTCTCTCCCCACGACAGCACCTTTGGATATCCATGGCGGCTGCAGCGGCAGCGGCGGTGTCCGTGGTGTCGGGGACGACGCGGTGGTGCCCGACACCGGAGCAGCTGATGATCCTGGAGGAGATGTACCGGGGCGGGCTGCGCACCCCGAACGCGTCGCAGATCCAGCAGATCACGGCGCACCTCGCCAACTACGGCCGCATCGAGGGCAAGAACGTCTTCTACTGGTTCCAGAACCACAAGGCCCGCGACCGGCAGAAGCTCAGGCGGCGCCTCTGCATGAGCCACCACCTCCTCTCCTGCGCCCACTACTACGCCGGCCACCACCACTTCCTCGGCGCCGCCGCCGTCCCACCTTTGCAGCAGCAGCAGCAGCAGTACTACTCTGCGTCGTGCGCCGGGGGCGGGTTCGACCAGCACCTGCTCCCCGCCGCCGTTGCAGCCCCGACGACGGCGGCTTACGCTGCTTCTGGATACGGGTACCCGGCGTTCGCGGCCGCCGCGCCGCAGATGACGAGCCGGTGCGCCGCCGGCATCAACCCCTCGCCCCCCAACCCACTGTCCGCGTCCTTCCACTACCAGGTACGAACGACCATATCCTCCATCGATTTACTCACTCACTACCTCTTCTCGTCACCAACTCAGTACTACGATTTTCTTGAGCAGAATAGAATAGCTGATCCTGACTTGACTGACGCACGTGGTTGCAGGGAGGAGTCGGTGGCGGAGGAGGTTCGCCGGAGTACTCGCTGGGGAGGCTGGGAAACTTCGGGGTGGTGGTGGAGGAGGGCACGTGCCGGTCGTCGCGGTACGAGCAGCAGCTGCCGGTGCTGCAGACGGAGGAGGCCTCGCCGGCGATGTTGTGCAGGCCGCTCAAGACGCTGGACCTCTTCCCCGGCGCGATCAAGGAGGAGCAGCGCGACGTCGCCTAGCTCCAGTAGCTGATCCCCATGCATCGATGCGGCAGTAGCAGTAGACACTTGCAGGTAGTAGTTGTTCAGTGTACGTAGAGCAGTCCGTACGTGCACGCGCGCTCGTGTCGTAGTTCAGTACGTACGAGCGAGTGCGTAGCACAACTGAGAGATCTTTAATTTGTCCCTAGCCAGATCAATGTTAATTTCGATTGTTTTTTAGTTAAATGAATTGTTTCGTTCACTTTTATCAGATGTGATTTTGCTTAGTTTAGACAATTGTGCAGTAGTACTAGCTAGCATTTGCGTTTGAGTAGATAGGTGCTGGAAGCCTCTATATATAGCTAGTGCATTCATTGGTGGTGCAATGCGTGGTGACATTATGGAATGTGAATGAGGCAGCAAGTGCTACTCCCAGCTAGCTAGTATAGTACTTATCCACATAGATAATGTGAGTGAGCTAGTGATAGAGTTGGTGTAATTAATAGGGAGCTGATCAGCTTGGTCAGGAGCGTACATGATCGTTAACTCTAATAGCTTGTGTTGTGTGTAGAACTACTCCATATGGGACCGACGTCCAACTAACTTGCAAACTGATCGAGTGTGCAAGGCGGAGAATGTTCCTCACTGCCCATCTGGTCCCAGCGCAACAAATTAAAGCCGGTCTGTGTGTCTGGTTAGCAGTCCAAATTAACCACCGCTGCTTCGCAGAGGGCGATTATTGCAGAATTTACCAAGGCCACCGGGTGCGGTCCAAAATAAAGGGACCTCTCCGCAAATAAGAACACAGATCAATTGCACATTTGCAATAACACAAATTAATTAAGCACGGGGAATTGGGGGGTGACAAGCTGAGGCATCTCACTGCTATGTGAAAAGTAAAATGAGGTCTATGCATTTAACGTTTTCTAGGGAAAATAAAACTGATTAACAAGTTGACATACGGTGCGCATGCACGGGTGGCAAATTAAGGGCATCTCGTATACCTGCGCGCCTGCATGTGCCACACTGCGCGCACGTAGCAAAATATTTGGAGGATACGTACGCAGCGGAGGCTAGGTACGGGGGATGTTTAAGGCCCAGTGAATTGCATGCATGCATGCATCGCAGGGTATGTTTCTTTTTCACAGCTGATTTTTGACAGCCGCAGCCCAAACAAACAAAGCCATAACCAACTGAGGTCTACTCCCCCTCAAAAAAAAAAAAAGACCGAGTTCTTCTTTTCGAGCAAGTCCCGTAGCCCCAACCCCAACCCTGCGTGTTGGATAGGGATGAAAACAAAGCGAAAACATTCCTTTTTCCCAGAAAAAGTAAAAACAGAATGGTATCACGGACACGGAAAAGGAGTTTTGCTTAAGAAAGACGGAAACATATTTTTTTTATGCGGAGATGGAAACGGGATAACATTTTCTGGCGAAGCTACCACCGTTTCCGGCCGGTACTAAATTTCCGCATTAGGGATGTTCTGCAGGGCCAGTCTAGCAGGTCTACTATGCAACCTTGTCAAACTGAACTGCTCACGGAATTCATCCCCTGCATCCCATCACACTGAGCAATCATGTTAGTGTTAGGGAACAAGTTTATCAGTTTGCTTGAGTTTGTTTCTTGATTCAAGGGGTCTCTTGGTTCTGACAATCATCCGTTTTCCGTCTCTGTCCGGGCCGTATTTGGTCCATATCTGCTTCCAGAGTTCTGTATTTGTTTTCGCTTTCGCAAGAAAATATGAAAATAAATGTGGCACCATTCAATTTTGTTCGTTTCCGCTCTATTTGCATCCCTATTGTCCCTATTGTTGGATATCCTCTCACGTGGGATGTGAGTACATGACCTTAAGAAGCCTTTTAGGCGGCTCAAATAGGTACAAGATCCCACTACTCATTAGGGCTATGAAGGAGGATTATTTTGAACAATTCACATGAGAGAAGGGGTGTTAAGCCTCCCATCCAACAACCACTAGGTGAAGTGACAAAAATCTCAAGTTAGCCTCCATTAGAGAGAAAAAAAAGGAAAACCAAAAGAAAAGAGAAGGAGAAAAGGTAGAAGGAAGAGCTTGAGATTAAGCATCGATCCCTGCACACAAGGTCGTGAAGTACGGATCGACTACATCGCCTGCTTAAAACTGCGGTTCCACCATCTTTGGTAAGATTATTCCAATCCCTATATCTTATCCTCAAATCTTTTTATTAGCATCAAAGATCCGTGTATAGCTTGATGTATCAGATTCTTTAGTGCTCTCTAGAAAAAAAAGAGTTATATCCTCGTTTGATAATAATGGAAGAAGATTTGGCTTAGGCCGTGATTTTTTCTCCTCAAGTTGAGAGGGTTTACACGTAAAATCTGGTGTCTCTTTGGTGATGCCTTGTGTTGTACTTTTGGGTTGAGAGCTATAAGTACTTGTGCTAGGTATTGTCTATTTTCAGCTAGTACTTGTATTATCTAGCTATTGTTTACACCTAGGCTTGTCATAAAGAGGAAAATGGTGCCTCCTCTCCTTATACGTATGTGGATGAATCCCACACCAACAATGACAAACGTGGACGTGGCCAAGACAAATCTCAGCGTGGCAATGACCATAAATATAGGAGGAGATCAAAAGTTACGACCGACACAAGGCATCACTTGCTATTATTGTGACAGTCTGAGTCACATGAAGAGCGCTTGCAGGGAATACAAAATATATCTTACGGAAGGAGAAGTCGAAAAGAATGTCGAGCTAAAGGGAGAGAATGGTGATGCCATGACTGTAGAATGTGAGCAAGATGAATATTACCTAGTCATTGAAGATGAAGAATGCTATGGTGCTTCTTGTGATGATGCCATGTGTTGGGTTGTTAATTCAGGTGCATACTTTCACATTACATCACACAAGGAGTATTTCACGTCCTATACTAGCAGCGTTACTAGCCATATGGGGATGGGGAATAGTGATTGTCGACTATTGTTGGCATGGGCTCTATATGTCTTGAGAAAAATATATGATTCATGTTGGTGCTCGATGATGTGATACATGGTCCCGATATACGGCTGAATCTGTGAAAGCTTGATAATATTCGCCATGGAAGTTATTTTGATGATGGAAAATGGAAACTCACCACTAGATCTTTGATCGTGGCTCGGGGAAGTAAGAAAGATTGTATATGTGTGACTAAAACCAAGCTATGCAATGACGTGCTGAACATCACCGAGAATGACACCTCGGATCAGTTGTGGAACAAGAGGATTGTGCATAAGAGTGAGAAGGGCATGCAAGCTCTTGCTTGCAAGTACTAACCTCGTGAGTTCGAAGGTATAACCTTGAAACCCTGCGGATATTGTTTCACTGGCAAAAAACATAGGGTTGCATTTCCTAGACGCCCATCTCATCGTGGCGAGAATGTTCTTGACATTGCGCACACAGATGTTTGCTTTGTGACCGGAAAATGTCTTGGTGGAGCATTATACTTTGTGGCATTCATTGATGACCATTCCAGAAATATTTTTCTGTGCATATTTAAAAATAAGTGGCAGGTGCTCGATGTCTTCAAGGAATTACATGCAAGGTTAAAGAGAAACTGACATGAAATTGAAGTATGCGAGTTCAGACAATGGTGGTGAATATTGTGGTCCTTTTGTGAGGTATTGCATAGTTTTTTGGCATCGGGCTTGATGAGACTCCACCAAAGACACTACATCTCAATGAACATATGGAGAGATTGAATAGAACTCTCACCGAGAGGGTCACACCCCAAGGTCTCTCATGCAAAGTTTGAATTATGTTTTGGCTGAAGTGTTGCATCATGCTACATATGTACTAAACCTGTCACCGTTAGTTCCTCTTGCAGGTGATATTCCTCTAAGATTTTGGTGAGGGAAGGAAATTCCATACAAGAAGTTGAAGGCCTTTGGGTGCAAGGCATTTGTGCACATCCCAAGTGATGAGTGGATCCAACCTTGATAGCAAGAGAAAATAGTGGATCTACCTTAGCAGTCCAAGTGATAAATTTGGCTCAAGATTGTAGGATCCAGCCTAGAAGAAGAGTGTGAGAAGACAAGATGGGGTTTTCATTGAAGACTAAACAATATAAGATATAGGGAAACTGGAGAATCTGAAGGCCACCACACCTCAGGGTCACTTGGATCCAATTAACCATACTCTAGTGCATGGCAATAATTTGGTACATATAATGCAACTTAGCAAGGTAGTAAAAGTGAGGGATATGAACATCCATCTGATGAAGATGATGATGATTGTCAAGGTGATATTAATCCACTTGATTCCCCACCATGAGTGCAACAGATGAGAATAAGTGGAAGATATCCAATACCTTCCAGGAAGTACCCACCACATCAATATGCGCTGATGACTAATGTAGGTCAGCCCTGATGCTACGAGGAAGTAGTGTCTGATGAGCACATGAATGATTGGTCATAAGCCATGCAGGATGAGCTGAAATCCCTATATGAGAATGTCACCTTCGAGTATGTAGTATTTGTAATAGGGAAAGAAAGCGCTTAAGAACAAGTGGTGAATTGAGTGAAGTCTGAAGAACATAGTTCACATCTTAGGTACAAGACTAGATTGGTTGTGGAAGGTTCTAGTCAGAAAAAGGGTATTGACTTTGATGAGATATTCCCTCTGATAGTCAAGATGTCTCTGATCTGAGTTCACTACAACACAGAGTGTGGGTGCTGGCGCTTATAAACTCCAAGGCACATGCGAAATCATCGCTCTCATGCTGGCATGAAAAAAAGAGCCGTCGGGAGAACTATATCGGGGAAACTGAACAACTGACGTTTTTTTCGCTCGGTACATCATCATCCGCTGAGCTAGCGCTTCCATGACACCACAGAGGATGTGCCTTGGTACATATTAGAAGATGAGCCTGCCATCTCCGTGTCGTGTACTGTTACGGCAAAAACAATAGGACCTCTATCCAGTGAGCCCGGTACTGTGATGGGTCTTCCCTCCTCTGCGCGCCTTACTCTTAACTTCTGCTACGGCATCACCGCTATCAAAGGATAGCCCAGCGCTAACAATATCGCCATGGATCTGCAAGAGAAAGCACAAGACACAGCATGGTGAGAAAGCACAAGAACAAAAACAATATCGATTAGACAACATAATGACTTTTTTCAGATCGTGGGAAATTTGCTAAGGGTTGCTGAGAGTGGGAGCACGGTGCCATACAGAGATAGAGGAGTCGGGAGTAGGGAATAAGGGTTCCCCGTATTATATAGTAAACGGGCCAGATAGTTGGTAAGATTTAGGGTTTGTTACTTAGGTTGTAGAATCGGTGCGGCCAGTTACATGGAGGATGCTGGTGGTGGCAGGCGTGCTGCGTATTATTCGAGGCGGGCATGTCGCGTGTTGATCCTTCTAGTGTTTGTAGTCTCACTAGATGTTCGAGTGACCTATTTGTAATTTTATTAATTTTGGGCTCCTTTCTATTGCTATTGATGATTTTAATAGATCGGTGGTATTTCGCAAAAAAAAGATATGTCTTGAATTTTTCTGTATTCACAAGTATCTAGAAACATTTTGGTGCATAGATTCAGGACAGAGAAAGTATGTCTTTCCGGCCATATTCATTGCGGAATTCGCAAGGCATGTTTGGGTCATAGGATAGGAAAAATGCAGAAATAGAAAAAACACAGTATTAAAGTGTCATGTCTAGCTGAATCTAGGATTTGGAACCTGTGTTTGAATCACCGGAAAAATAAAGAAATTTTAACATGAGGTTTGAGTGGATGATAATTTTTCTCTAAAACATAGTGCAATGTGAACTTATAGGAAGTTTTTCTAAGATCTAACCTTACGAATCAGACGATGCTCATAGGGATCAAATTCCTCCAAAATTCTTATGGAATTTCTTTGGATCAAGCAAGCCTTTAAAAAGATCCGGTGGAACTGACTTTCGGCTACTCCAAGCAGGCTGGTACTGTACAATCATTTATAGAAAATGCCCCCTTTCCGCTGCAAATGCTTTGACTGTTTTGATTCGCATCCATAATACGAATTATTAACACGTCACGTCTTTCTTTGCTTCTGCCATGGCATCAGCCAGACCTAGCTAGAAAGCCTAGAGAAGAGTGAGAGAGCAGGATGAAGAGATTGCGAGATTGCGTTCAAGGCTGGAATTGCACGTAGGATTCTGGAGATCTGTAGTCTCGGATTTTGGGCCGTGGAGGGAGAACTGTGAATTACAGCAAGTTCAATTAAAGCCCGTGGCTGGTTACAAGACGTCTCCATATCATCTATAGACAACTTAATAACCAATATATACAACGTTTCTCCTTCAGTGCGTACCCTCCTGGGAACCAAAAGTTTGGCAAAACACATGGATAGCTGGGATTCGCGCTGACGGTTCAACGACGGGGGGCACGATCGTCCTTCCGAAATTTTCGTAGCTGCGCTGAAAAAAAAACGAACCGTAGAAACCCGCGTAGAAGCACGTACGGCCCATTCATCGGCGCGTATTATACACGTATGCACGTGGGTGCCGAACTGTCCGCTTCCTTAAGTAGCATAGTCAGTTGGTGTGCGTTCCAACCACTTCCAGAAATTCTCCAAATCGGATAGCAAACCCTGGCTAGCCGTCTCTCCACAAACCCTCGATCGCGGCGGCCGTCCATGGAGAAGGGGAAGCAGATGGCGGCGACCGCTGACAACGCGGAGAAGGGGAAGCAGGTCACGGATGCAGAGGGCGGCAATGGGAGCTCCGGCTTGGGTGGGCCGGCCGTCTACTCCGGTGTGCATCCAATGAAGCGGAAGTTCGAGACGGAGGCGTAGATCAGGCGCAAGAAGAAGAAGAACCTGAAGAACAGGCTGCGTCAGGAGAGGAAGGAGAGAGGGGAGAAGATCTACTCGCATGCCGACGTCGAGACCTTCCGCGAGTCCGACAGCGATGACACCGATGAGGTAAGTCCAGATCTCTCTCTCCTAGTGTTCTTGCCGCCGAGGTCTGCCTCGTCCTGTTGTTGCTAGGGTTTGTGGTGCTAGTAGGGTTAGATGCGCCTAACGATGCTAGTTTGTGCCAGGTTAAATGCGCTGTAGATTAGCTACTGATTTCCCCAGGACCCGTTTGGCGATGTTCTGATAGATGTAGGATCAAGTAGGCTTCTGATTTGGCAGGCTAGATCGTCGAGTGGTTCCTCTTACTTTGAATGTTATGATATCTGTAATCTGTGCCAGCTTTACATGCGCCTAGATGATGTAGCTTATGCTTGGCCTTTGTGCTTGAGTTTTTGGTGTTGAACGATCTGACAAGTAAGAACCTGGCATTTTGTTTGCAATGAAAATGGAATGGGGCTGCTGCCTATTGATCTACACATATAATTGATTTATGGGTTCTACTTGGGACCACTTCAAGATTGTAAATTCAGGTAATGTGACCATGGATAGCTAGTTTGTGAATTTGCTTGTAGTAGTTAAGTAAAAGAGACATGGGAATCTGTACCAGGTGCTTGTCATTATACTGTTGTACTGTTGTGTAGAATGTATTTGGTATCGTTTACTTTTCTTATTAATTTAGTTCATTACATCATCTGATCACTTTATACTGAGCTAAATATACTCTATCTATGTACTCATAGTCAGAGTGTCTGCCTTGGTAATTTGCTAGTCTTTTGAAATGCTTGTCTCACATAGACCATATGGGTATAGTACATTCATGATAGTTGATTTGTATTTGTATTTGTAAAATATTTGTAACACATCAAGAATTTGTGTAGTTGCAGTTCTGGGGCTGAAAGTTTATGTGTTTTGTTACATATGCATAAATTCCTGGTTGTAGTACTGCTAGTAACAGTTGCTGTTGTCTTGCTTCATTGGTTATTCTTTTTGTTGCACTACTACTTTTAGTAGCTGTTTTCTTATGCTCCACACATAAGTTGGTAGTTAATGCTGATGTGATCTAGCTTAAGATTATTACGTGTCATACAACATTCTGCTTCATAGAATTATAATATTTACTGCACTACTGCTTTCACCACATGGGTTGTTCTGCTGCAAACTTAAGTTGACATTTAATGTTGCAGTGATACAATTTAAGATCAATAAGTGTGATATATCAATCTTCTTGTAAGGCATATTTTTTTGTTGCACTAATGCTTCCATCATGTTTTGTTTTGCTGCACACATTTGATTTGTACATAATGCTGCTCTGATCTAACTTTATATGTGTGATATATTAACTATTCTGTTATGATTTTTAAATGTTCAATTAAAAAGCAATTGTCCAAGTTTACCGTTGTATAATACGTGGAACATATAGTCTTATTACACAGAGTAATTATTGTAAACCTTATTTCATTTCACAAATTTCTACAGGAGTCAGACGATGTTAGGAGTGACGTGGAGGATAGGGACCGCAAGAGCCGTGCTGTGCTGAAGAAGCTCAAGGCTGGGGACTTCCCCTATCTTTTAGGCCCAGGGCAGTACAAGTGCCCGTGGTGCTTTCAAAAGGAGATGCCAAAGGACCACCTGGGAATGCTGCAGCATGCTACCTACTATGGAACTGGCAGCCAGAAGCATAAGCCCCACATGAAGGCCAAACATGCCGCTTATGGCGTGTTCATGCTGAAGCACCTCCCCTAGGCCTAGATTGTGTCTTGTCTGTTTGTTTGCTAATGTGGTTGTAATGTTAAGACTATGTTTATCTGTGATGTGTTGAACTTGATGCAGTTGGTTAATTACTGTTGTTGAACTTGTGTTTGAACAATCTAATGTTCGTGCTTAACTTTATTGTTTCATGTTTAACCTGGTTTGTTCTTGATATTTTTAATCCTGTGCATATGTATTCTGGTTGTGTATTTGCGGGAAATGGTGGCATAAAGGGAAAACAAGGAAATCTATGGGTATTTGGGTTTCTTTAGCTAGTTGATAATGGGTTAAATTAAATGATTAGTTGCATTACATTGATTAAAGTCTCACTTTTAGTGTGGCATCAATGATGCACTTGTGGTAACAGTCTTATGTGAAACTCTAAGATTAGCCGGCGGTGGTAGCCCTGGTTTACAGAAATGTATGTCAGTGTAGGGATAGCGTTTGGGTTTATAAGAGGAATACAACTATGAAGGCCGGCCCAATAAGACACCCAGGTAATGCGGCCTGGCAATTTATAAGAGAAACAAAAACCCTAACTTCCGCTCACCGCCTTCCCAAAATACTTGTGGCGCTACCGCCAGAGCCATCTACCGCCGGAGTTGTCGCCCTGGTCTGGATCCTTAGTGGCCGCCATGTCAGTTTCAAGGTCGTCCCGCACGTCGCATAATCGGAACCGTCCGCCCTACATTCCCCTGGTTCCCTGCTCCGACTGCGGCGTCGTCGTCAATAGGCACGTCTCTGGCACCGATGACCACGATGGCTGGGTCTTTTACAAGTGCAAAACTCATGGGGTAAGCATTTTGGTTTGATTTTCATGCAGTCGATTGTGCATGTACCTACACTATGAGCAGTGTTCATACAAAATTAAATGTTTGATATTCAATGTTCCTAATTTTACAGACTGAATGCAATTTTTGGCGGTGGGAGCTGAAGTACGTGGAGTACTTGTGTGAGAAAGGTATTCTGACTGGTGATGCAGCAATAGATGCTTATGGATGGGCAGAGGAGAGGAGGGAAACTCTAGAGCTAAGGAAAAAAGAAAGAGCAGCATTAAATCCTAGGAATGAGGAACTAGTACTGATGAAGTTGGTCTCTATGATTGATCATCTTACAGAAGTAGTGCTTCTTCTAAAATTTGTAATAGGGTTGTTAGTTGTCCTTTGTCTGTTGCTTATTCAGTAGAAATAAAAAAACCATGTGCGTTGCTGATGTAATCGTATATCGTCTGTGTGTCTCTGCTGTATCCGTGTGTTGAATAATTTTGAAAGCAAGTGAATGTACCTCAGCGCTGTCTCTGTTGTATATGTTTGCTGATGTAATGGTACTTGAATAATTTTCGACACGGTAGACGGCTAAAATCTAGGGTTTTAGGGGTGTTTCGCACAACTACGGACGAATCGTCAGGCCAAGTGTCCAAGGAATGTGCTCTCCTTTTTCACATTGCTCCACCATGCCCTCACAAGCACTCACATCCCTTGTTTTACAAACAACATGTTGCTTGGCCATGCACTTCCCACACTGGCCAGCTTCGTTCTAGGGTAGTAGGGTGTAACACGTCTACCCGTCGGGATAGCGGCATGGCTATTGATGAATGGCCTCAAACTTGGCACAATGGCTCACAATGACACACCACACACTTATATCACTTCAATGAGCAGTGATGGCATGCTTGGGCATGCCTTCGGCACGGTAGACGGCTAAAATCTAGGGTTTTAGGGGTGTTTCGCACAACTACGGACGAATCGTCAGGCCAAGTGTCCAAGGAATGTGCTCTCCTTTTGCACATTGCTCCACCATGCCCTCACAAGCACTCACATCCCTTGTTTTACAAACAACATGTTGCTTGGCCATGCACTTCCCACACTGGTCAGCTTCGTTCTAGGGTAGTAGGGTGTAACGCGTCTACCCGTCGGGATAGCGGCATCGCTATTAATGAATGGCCTCAAACATGGCACAATGGCTCACAATGACACACCACACACTTATATCACTCCAATGAGCAGTCATGGCATGCTTGGGCATGCCTTGATGCGGTAGACTAAAATCTAGGGTTTTAGGGGTGTTTCGCACAAGTACGGATGAATCGTTAGGCCAAGTGTCCAAGGAATGTGCTCTCCTTTTGCACATTTCTCCACCATGCCCTCACAAGCACTCCCATCCCTTGTTTTACAAACAACATGTTGCTTGGCCATGCACTTCCCACACTGGCCAGCTTCGTTCTAGGGTAGTAGGGTGTAACGCGTCTACCCGTCGGGATAGCGTCATGGCTATTGATGAATGGCCACAAACTTGGCACAACAGCTCACAATGACACACCACACACTTATATCACTTCAATGAGCAGTGATGGCATGCTCGGGCACGCCTTCGGCAAGGTAGACGGCTAAAATCTAGGGTTTTAGGGGTGTTTCGCAGACGAATCGTCAGGCCAAGTGTCCAAGGAATGTGCTCTCCTTTTGCACATTACTCCACCATTCCCTCACAAGCACTCACATCGCTTGTTTTACAAACAACATGTTGCTTGGCCATGCACTTCCCACACTGGCCAGCTTCGTTCTAGGGTAGTAGGGTGTAACGCGTCTACCTGTCGGGATAGCGGCATGGCTATTGACGAATGTCCTCAAACTTGGCACAACGGTTCACAATGACACACCATACACTTATATCACTTCAATGAGCAGTGATGGCATGCTTGGGCATGCCTTCAGCACGGTAGACGGCTAAAATCTAGGGTTTTAGGGGTGCTTCGCACAAGTACGGACGAATCGTCAGGCCAAGTGTCCAAGGAATGTTCTCTCCTTTTGCACATTGCTCCACCATGCCCTCACAAGCACTCACACCCCTTGTTTTGCAAACAACATGTTGCTTGGCCATGCACTTCCCACACTGGCCAGCTTCGTTCTAGGGTACTAGGGTGTAACGCGTCTACCCGTCGGGATAGCAGCATGGCTATTGATGAATGGCCTCAAACTTGGCACAATGGCTCACAATAACACACCACACACTTATATCACTTCAATGAGCAGTGATGGCATGCTTGGGCATGCCTTCGGCACGGTAGACGGCTAAAATCTAGGGTTTTAGGGGTGTTTCGCACAACTACGGACGAATCGTCAGGACAAGTGTCCAAGGAATGTGCTCTCCTTTTGCACATTGCTCCAACATGCCCTCACAAGCACTCACATCCCTTGTTTTACAAACAACATGTTGCTTGGCCATGCACTTCCCACACTGGTCAGCTTCGTTCTAGGGTAGTAGGGTGTAACGCGTCTACCCGTCGGGATAGCGGCATGGCTATTAATGAATGGCCTCAAACATGGCACAATGGCTCACAATGACACACCACACACTTATATCACTTCAATGAGCAGTGATGGCATGCTTGGGCATGCCTTCGGCACGGTAGACGGCTAAAATCTAGGGTTTTAGGGGTGTTTCGCACAAGTACGGACGAATCGTCAGGCCAAGTGTCCAAGGAATGTGCTCTCCTTTTGCACATTTCTCCACCATGCCCTCACAAGCACTCACATCCCTTGTTTTACAAACAACATGTTGCTTGGCCATGCACTTCCCACACTGGCCAGCTTCGTTCTAGGGTAGTAGGGTGTAACGCGTCTACCCGTCGGGATAGCGTCATGGCTATTGATGAATGGCCACAAACTTGGCACAACAGCTCACAATGACACACCACACACTTATATCACTTCAATGAGCAGTGATGGCATGCTCGGGCACGCCTTCGGCAAGGTAGACGGCTAAAATCTAGGGTTTTAGGGGTGTTTCGCACAAGTACGGACGAATCGTCAGGCCAAGTGTCCAAGGAATGTGCTCTCCTTTTGCACATTACTCCACCATTCCCTCACAAGCACTCACATCGCTTGTTTTACAAACAACATGTTGCTTGGCCATGCACTTCCCACACTGGCCAGCTTCGTTCTAGGGTAGTAGGGTGTAACGCGTCTACCTGTCGGGATATCGGCATGGCTATTGACGAATGTCCTCAAACTTGGCACAACGGTTCACAATGACACACCATACACTTATATCACTTCAATGAGCAGTGATGGCATGCTTGGGCATGCCTTCGGCACGGTAGACGGCTAAAATCTAGGGTTTTAGGGTGCCGCACAAATGCAGACGAATCGTCAGGCCAAGTGTCCAAGGAATGTTCTCTCCTTTTGCACATTGCTCCACCATGCTCTCACAAGCATCACACCCCTTGTTTTACAAACAACATGTTGCTTGGCCATGCACTTCCCACACTGGCCAGCTTCGTTCTAGGGTACTAGGGTGTAACGCGTCTACCCGTCGGGATAGCAGCATGGCTATTGATGAATGGCCTCAAACTTGGCACAATGGCTCACAATAACACACCACACACTTATATCACTTCAATGAGCAGTGATGGCATGCTTGGGCATGCCTTCGGCACGGTAGACGGCTAAAATCTAGGGTTTTAGGGGTGTTTCGCACAACTACGGACGAATCGTCAGGACAAGTGTCCAAGGAATGTGCTCTCCTTTTGAACATTGCTCCAACATGCCCTCACAAGCACTCACATCCCTTGTTTTACAAACAACATGTTGCTTGGCCATGCACTTCCCACAGTGGCCAGCTTCGTTCTAGGGTAGTAGGGTGTAACGCGTCTACCCGTCGGGATAGCGGCATGGCTATTGATGAATGGCCTCAAACTTGGCACAATGGCTCACAATGACACACCACACACTTATATAACTTCAATGAGCACTTATGGCATGCTTGGGCATGCCTTCGGCACGGTAAACGGCTAAAATCTAGGGTTTTAGGGGTGTTTCGCACAAGTACGAACGAATTGTCAGGCCAAGTGTCCAAGGAATGTGCTATCCTTTTGCACATTGCTCCACCATGCCCTCAAAATCACTCACATCCATTGTTTTACAAACAACATGTTGCTTGGCCATGCACTTCCCACACTGGCCAGCTTCGTTCTAGGGTAGTAGGGTGTAACGTGTCTACTCGTCGGGATAACGGCATGGCTATTGATGAATGGCCTAAAATTGGCAAAATGGATCACAATGACACACCACACACTTATATCACTTCAATGAGAACTGATGGCATGCTTGGGCATGCCTTCGGCACGGTAGACGGCTAAAATCTAGGGTTTTAGGGGTGTTTCGCACAACTACAGACGAATCGTCAGGACAAGTGTCCAAGGAATGTGCTCTACTTTTGCACATTGCTCCACCATGCCCTCACAAGTACTCACATACCTTGTTTTACAAACAACATGTTTCTTGGCCATGCACTTCCCACATTGGCCAGCTTCGTTCTAGGGTAGTAGGGTGTAACGCGTCTACGCGTCGGGATAGCGGCATGGCTATTGATGAATAGCCTCAAACTTGGCACAATGGCTCACAATGAAACACCACCCACTTATATCACTTCAATGAGCACTGATGGCATGCTTGGGCATGCCTTCGGCACGGTAGACGGCTAAAATCTAGGGTTTTAGGGGTGTTTCGCACAAGTACGGACGAATCGTCAGGCCAAGTGTCCAAGGAATGTGCTCTCCTTTTGCACATTGCTCCACCATGCCCTCACAAGCACTCACATCCCTTGTTTTACAAACAACATGTTGCTTGGCCATGCACTTCCCACACTGGCCAGCTTCGTTCTAGGGTAGTAAGGTGTAACGCGTCTACCCGTCGGGATAGCGGCATGGCTATTTATGAATGGCCTCAAACTTGGCACAATGGCTCACAATTACACACGACACACGACACACTTATATCACTTCAATGAGGAGTGATGGAATGCTTGGGCATGCCTTTGGCACGGTAGACGGCTAAAATCTAGGGTTTTAGGGGTGTTTCGCACAAGTACGGACGAATCGTCAGGACAAGTGTCCAAGGAATGTGCTATCCTTTTGCACATTTCTCCACCATTCCCTCACAAGCACTCACATCCCTTTTTTTACAAACAACATGTTGCTTGGCCGTGCACTTCCCACACTGGCCAGCTTCGTTCTAGGGTAGTAGGGTGTAACGCGTCTACCCTTCAGAATAGCGGCATGGCTATTGATGAATGGCCTCAAACTTGGCACAACGGTTCACAATGACACACCACACACTTATTTCACTTCAATGAGCATTGATGGCATGCTTGGGCATGCCTTCGGCACGGTAGACGGCTAAAATCTAGAGTTTTAGGGGTGTTTCGCACAAGTACGGACGAATCGTCAGACCAAGTGTCCAAGGAATGTGCTGTCCTTTTGCACATTTCTCCACCATGCCCTCACAAGCACTCACATCCCTTGTTTTACAAACAACATGTTGCTTGGCCATGCACTTCCCACACTGGCCAACTTCGTTCTAGGGTAGTAGGGTGTAACGCGTCTACCCGTCGGGATAGCAGCATGTCTATTGATGAATGGCCTCAAACTTGGCACAATGGCTCACAATAACACAAAACACACTTATATCACTTCAATGAGCACTGATGGCATGCTTGGGCATGCCTTCGGCACGGTAGACGGCTAAAATCTAGGGTTTTAGGGGTGTTTCGCACAAGTACGGACGAATCGTTAGGCCAAGTGTCCAAGGAATGTGCTCTACTTTTGCACAATTCTCCACCATTCCCTCACAAGCACTCACATCGCTTGTTTTACAAACAACATGTTGCTTGGCCATGCACTTCCCACACTGGCCAGCTTCGTTCTAGGGTAGTAGGGTGTAACGCGTCTACCCGTCGGGATAGCGGCATGGCTATTAACGAATGGCCTCAAACTTGGCACAACGGCTCACAATGACACACCATACACTTATATCACTTCAATGAGCAGTGATGGCATGCTTGGTCATGCCTTCAACACGGTAGACGGCTAAAATCTAGGGTTTTAGGGGTGCTTCGCACAAGTACGGACGAATCGTCAGGCCAAGTGTCCAAGGAATGTTCTCTCCTTTTGCACATTGCTCCACCATGCCCTCACAAGCACTCACATCCCTTGTTTTACAAACAACATGTTGCTTGGCCATGCACTTCCCACACTAGCCAGCTTCGTTCTAGGGTAGTAGGGTGTAACGCGTCTACCCGTCGGGATAGCGGCATGGCTATTGATGAATGGCCTCAAACTTGGCACAATGGCTCAAAATGACACACCACACACTTATATAACTTCAATGAGCACTGGTGGCATGCTTGGGCATGCCTTCGGCACGGTAGACGACTAAAATCTAGGGTTTTAGGGGTGTTTCGCACAAGCACGGACGAATCGTCAGGCCAAGTGTCCAAGGAATGTGCTCTCCTTTTGCACATTTCTCCACCATGCCCTCACAAGCACTCACATCCCTTGTTTTACAAACAACATGTTGCTTGGCCATGCACTTCCCACACTGGCCAGCTTCGTTCTAGGGTAGTAGGGTGTAACGCATCTACCTGTCGGGATAGCGTCATGGCTATTGATGAATGGCCTCAAACTTGGCACAACAGCTCACAATGACACACCACACACTTATATCACTTCAATGAGCAGTGATGGCATGCTCGGGCATGCCTTCGGCAAGGTAGACGGCTAAAATCTAGGGTTTTAGGGGTGTTTCGCACAAGTACGGACGAATCGTCAGGCCAAGTGTCCAAGGAATGTGCTCTCCTTTTGCACATTACTCCACCATTCCCTCACAAGCACTCACATCGCTTGTTTTACAAACAACATGTTGCTTGGCCATGCACTTCCCACACTGGCCAGCTTCGTTCTAGGGTAGTAGGGTGTAACGCGTCTACCCGTCGGGATAGCGGCATGGCTATTAACGAATGGCCTCAAACTTGGCACAACGGCTCACAATGACACACCATACACTTATATCACTTCAATGAGCAGTGATGGCATGCTTGGTCATGCCTTCAGCACGGTAGACGGCTAAAATCTAGGGTTTTAGGGGTGCTTCGCACAAGTACGGACGAATCGTCAGGCCAAGTGTCCAAGGAATGTTCTCTCCTTTTGCACATTGCTCCACCATGCCCTACAAGCACTCACATCCCTTGTTTTACAAACAACATGTTGCTTGGCCATGCACTTCCCACACTGGCCAGCTTCGTTCTAGGGTAGTAGGGTGTAACGCGTCTACCCATCGGGATAGCGGCATGGCTATTGATGAATGGCCTCAAACTTGGCACAATGGCTCAAAATGACACACCACACACTTATATAACTTCAATGAGCACTGGTGGCATGCTTGGGCAAGCCTTCGCACCTGATGAGCGACTAAAATCTAGGGTTTTAGGGTGTTTCGCAAGCAGACGAATCGTCAGCCAAGTGTCCAAGGAATGTGCTCTCCTTTGCACATTTCTCCACCATGCCCTCACAAGCACTCACATCCCTTGTTTTACAAACAACATGTTGCTTGGCCATGCACTTCCCACATCGCCGCCTTCGTTCTAGGGTAGTAGGGTGTAACGCATCTACCTGTCGGGATAGCGTCATGGCTATTGATGAATGGCCTCAAACTTGGCACAACAGCTCACAATGACACACCACACACTTATATCACTTCAATGAGTAGTGATGGCATGCTCGGGCACGCCTTCGGCAAGGTAGACGGCTAAAATCTAGGGTTTTAGGGGTGTTTCGCACAAGTACGGACGAATCGTCAGGCCAAGTGTCCAAGGAATGTGCTCTCCTTTTGCACATTACTCCACCATTCCCTCACAAGCACTCACATCGCTTGTTTTACAAACAACATGTTGCTTGGCCATGCACTTCCCACACTGGCCAGCTTCGTTCTAGGGTAGTAGGGTGTAACGCGTCTACCCGTCGGGATAGCGGCATGGCTATTGACGAATGGCCTCAAACTTGGCACAACGGCTCACAATGACACACCATACACTTATGTCACTTCACTGAGCAGTTATGGCATGCTTGGGCAAGCCTTCAGCATGGTAGACGTTTAAAATCTAGGGTTTTAGGGGTGCTTCGCACAAGTACGGATGAATCGTCAGGCCAAGTGTCCAAGGAATGTTCTCTCCTTTTGCACATTGCCTCACCATGCCCTCACAAGCACTCACATCCCTTGTTTTACAAACAACATGTTGCTTGGCCATGCACTTCCCACACTGGCCAGCTTCGTTCTAGGGTACTAGGGTGTAACGCGTCTACCCGTCGGGAGAGCAGCATGGCTATTGATGAATGGCCTCAAACTTGGCACAATGGCTCACAATAACACACCACACACTTATATCACTTCAATGAGCAGTGACGGCATGCTTGGGCATGCCTTCGGCACGGTAGACAGCTAAAATCTAGGGTTTTAGGGGTGTTTCGCAAAACTACGGACGAATCGTCAGGACAAGTGTCCAAGGAATGTGCTATCCTTTTGCACATTGCTCCAACATGCCCTCACAAGCACTCACATCCCTTGTTTTACAAACAACATGATGCTTGGCCATGCACTTCCCACAGTGGCCAGCTTCGTTCTAGGGTAGTAGGGTGTAACGCGTCTACCCGTCAGGATAGCGGCATGGCTACTGATGAATGGCCTCAAACTTGGCACAATGGCTCACAATGACACACCACACACTTATATAACTTCAATGAGCACTGATGGCATGCTTGGGCATGCCGTCGGCACGGTAAACGGCTTAATTCTAGGGTTTTAGGGGTGTTTCGCACAAGTACGGACGAATCGTCAGGCCAAGTGTCCAAGGAATGTGCTCTCCTTTTGCACATTGCTCCACCATGCCCTAAAAATCACTCACATCCGTTGTTTTACAAACAACATGTTGCTTGGCCATGCACTTCCCACACTGGCCAGCTTCGTTCTAGGGTAGTAGGGTGTAACGCGTCTACCCTTCAGAATAGCGGCATGACTATTGATGAATGGCCTCAAATTTGGCACAACGGTTCACAATGACACACCACACACTTATTTCACTTCAATGAGCATTGATGGCATGCTTGGGCATGCCTTGACCTGATGAGCGACTAAAATCTAGGGTTTTAGGGGTGTTTCGCACAAGTACGGACGAATCGTCAGGCCAAGTGTCCAAGGAATGTGCTCTAATTTTTCACATTGCTCCACCATGCCCTCACAAGCACTCACGTGCCTTGTATTACAAACAACATGTTGCTTGGCCATTCACTTCCCACACTGGCCAGCTTCGTTCTAGGGTAGTAGGGTGTAACGCGTCTACCCATCGGGATAGCGGCATGGCTATTGATGAATGGCCTCAAACTTGGCACAATGGCTCACAATGACACACCACACACTTATATCACATCAATGAGCAGTGATGGCATGCTTGGGCATGCCTTGCCTGATGACGGCTAAAATCTAGGGTTTTAGGGGTGTTTCGCACAAGTACGGACAAATCGTCAGGCCAAGTGTCCAAGGAATGTGCTCTCCTTTTGCACATTTCTCCACCATGCCCTCACAAGCACTCACATCCCTTGTTTTACAAACAACATGTTGCTTGGCCATGCACTTCCCACACTAGCCAGCTTCGTTCTAGGGTAGTAGGGTGTAACGCGTCTACCCGTCGGGATAGCAGCATGTCTATTGATGAATGGCCTCAAACTTGGCACAATGGCTCACAATAACACAAAACACACTTATATCACTTCAATGAGCACTGATGGCATGCTTGGGCATGCCTTCGGCACGGTAGACGGCTAAAATCTAGGGTTTTAGGGGTGTTTCGCACAAGTACGGACGAATCGTCAGGCCAAGTGTACAAGGAATGTGCTATACTTTTGCACATTGCTCCACCATTCCCTCATAAGCACTCACATCGCTTGTTTTACAAACAACATGTTGCTTGGCCATGCACTTCCCACACTGGCCAGCTTCGTTCTAGGGTAGTAGGGTGTAACGCGTCTACCCGTCGGGATAGCGGCATGGCTATTGACGAATGGCCTCAAACTTGGCACAACGGCTCACAATGACACACCATACACTTATATCACTTCAATGAGCAGTGATGGCATGCTTGGGCATGCCTTCAACACGGTAGACGGCTAAAATCTAGGGTTTTAGGGGTGCTTCGCACAAGTACGGACGAATCGTCAGGCCAAGTGTCCAAGGAATGTTCTCTCCTTTTGCACATTGCTCCACCATGCCCTCACAAGCACTCACATCCCTTGTTTTACAAACAACATGTTGCTTGGCCATGCACTTCCCACACTGGCCAGCTTCATTCTAGGGTACTAGGGTGTAACGCGTCTACCCGTCAGGATAGCGGCATGGCTATTGATGAATGGCCTCAAACTTGGCACAACGGCTCACAATAACACACCACACACTTATATCACTTCAATGAGCAGTGATGGCATGCTTGGGCATGCCTTCGGCACGGTAGACGGCTAAAATCTAGGGTTTTAGGGGTGTTTCGCACAACTACGGACGAATCGTCAGGACAAGTGTCCAAGGAATGTGCTCTACTTTTGAACATTGCTCCAACATCCCCTCACAAGCACTCACATCCCTTGTTTTACAAACAACATGCTGCTTGGCCATGCACTTCCCACACTGGCCAGCTTCGTTCTAGGGTAGTAGGGTGTAACGCGTCTACCCGTCGGGATAGCGGCATGGCTATTGATGAATGGCCTCAAACTTGGTACAATGGCTCACAATGACACACCACACACTTATATAACTTCAATGAGCACTGATGGCATGCTTGGGCATGCCTTGACCTGATGAGCAGCTAAAATCTAGGGTTTTAGGGGTGTTTCGCACAAGTACGGACGAATCGTCAGGCCAAGTGTACAAGGAAAGTGCTATACTTTTGCACATTGCTCCACCATTCCCTCATAAGCACTCACATCGCTTGTTTTACAAACAACATGTTGCTTGGCCATGCACTTCCCACACTGGCCAGCTTCGTTCTAGGGTAGTAGGGTGTAACGCGTCTACCCGTCGGGATAGCGGCATGGCTATTGACGAATGGCCTCAAACTTGGCACAACGGCTCACAAAGACACACCATACACTTATATCACTTCAATGAGCAGTGATGGCATGCTTGGGCATGCCTTCAACACGGTAGACGGCTAAAATCTAGGGTTTTAGGGGTGCTTCGCACAAGTATGGACGAATCGTCAGGCCAAGTGTCCAAGGAATGTTCTCTCCTTTTGCACATTGCTCCACCATGCCCTCACAAGCACTCACATCCCTTGTTTTACAAACAACATGTTGCTTGGCCATGCACTTCCCACACTGGCCAGCTTCATTCTAGGGTACTAGGGTGTAACGCGTCTACCCGTCAGGATAGCGGCATGGCTATTGATGAATGGCCTCAAACTTGGCACAACGGCTCACAATAACACACCACACACTTATATCACTTCAATGAGCAGTGATGGCATGCTTGGGCATGCCTTCGGCACGGTAGACGGCTAAAATCTAGGGTTTTAGGGGTGTTTCGCACAACTACGGACGAATCGTCAGGACAAGTGTCCAAGGAATGTGCTCTACTTTTGAACATTGCTCCAACATCCCCTCACAAGCACTCACATCCCTTGTTTTACAAACAACATGCTGCTTGGCCATGCACTTCCCACACTGGCCAGCTTCGTTCTAGGGTAGTAGGGTGTAACGCGTCTACCCGTCGGGATAGCGGCATGGCTATTGATGAATGGCCTCAAACTTGGTACAATGGCTCACAATGACACACCACACACTTATATAACTTCAATGAGCACTGATGGCATGCTTGGGCATGCCTTCGGCACGGTAAACGGCTAAAATCTAGGGTTTTAGGGGTGTTTCGCACAAGTACGGACGAATCGTCAGGCCAAGTGTCCAAGGAATGTGCTCTCCTTTTGAACATTGCTCCACCATGCCCTCAAAATCACTCACATCCGTTGTTTTACAAACAACATGTTGCTTGGCCATGCACTTCCCACACTGGCCAGCTTCGTTCTAGGGTAGTAGGGTGTAACGTGTCTACTCGTCGGGATAACGGCATGGCTATTGATGAATGGCCTAAAATTGGCAAAATGGATCACAATGACACACCACACACTTATATCACTTCAATGAGAACTGATGGCATGCTTGGGCATACCTTCGGCACGGTAGACGGCTAAAATCTAGGGTTTTAGGGGTGTTTCGCACAACTACAGACGAATCGTCAGGACAAGTGTCCAAGGAGTGTGCTCTCCTTTTGCACATTGCTCCACCATGCCCTCACAAGCACTCAAATCACTTGTTTTACAAACAACATGTTGCTTGGCCATGCACTTCCCACACTGGCCAGCTTCGTTCTAGGGTAGTAGGGTGTAACGCGTCTACCCGTCGGGATAGCGGCATGGCTATTGATGAATGGCCTCAAACTTGGCACAACGGATCACAATGACACACCACACACTTATATCACTTCAATGAGCATTGATGGCATGCTTGGGCATGCCTTCGGCACGGTAGACGGCTAAAATCTAGGGTTTTAGGGGTGTTTCGCACAAGTACGGACGAATCGTCAGGCCAAGTGTCCAAGGAATGTGCTCTCCTTTTGCACATTGCTCCACCATTCCCTCACAAGCACTCACATCACTTTTTTTACAAACAACATGTTGCTTGGCCATGCACTTCCCACACTAGGCAGCTTCGTTCTCGGGTAGTAGGGTGTAACGCGTCTACCCGTCGGGATAGCAACATGGCTATTGATGAATGGACTCAAACGTCGCACAATGGCTCATAATAACACAACACACACTTATATCACTTCAATGAGCAGTGATGGCATGCTTGGGCATGCCTTCGGCACGGTAGACGGCTAAAATCTAGGGTTTTAGGGGTGTTTCGCACAACTACAGACGAATCGTCAGGACAAGTGTCCAAGGAATGTGCTCTCCTTTTGCACATTGCTCCACCATGCCCTCACAAGCACTCACATCCCTTGTTTTACAAACAACATGTTGCTTGGCCATTCACTTCCCACAGTGGCCAGCTTCGTTCTAGGATAGTAGGGTGTAACCCGTCTACCCGTCGGGATAGCGGCATGGCTATTGATGAATGGCCTCAAACTTGGCACAATGGCTCACAATGACACACCACACACTATATCACTTCAATGGGCACTGATGGCATGCTTGGGCATGCCTTCAGTACGGTAGACGGCTAAAATCTAGGGTTTTAGGGGTGTTTCGCACAAGTATGGACGAATCGTCAGGCCAAGTGTCCAAGGAATGTGCTATAATTTTGCCCATTGCTCCACCATTCCCTCACAAGCACTCACATCCCTTGTTTTACAAACAACATGTTGCTTGGCCATGCACTTCCCACACTGGCCAGCTTCGTTCTAGGGTAGTAGGGTGTAACGCGTCTACTCGTCGGGATAACGGCATGGCTATTGATGAATGGCCTCAAATTGGCACAATGTCTCACAATGACACACCACACACTTATATCACTTCAATGAGCAGTGATGGCATGCTTGGGCATGCCTTCTGCATGGTAGATGGCTAAAATCTAGGGTTTTTGGGGTGTTTCGCACAAGTACGGACGAATCGTCAGGCCAAGTGTCCAAGGAATGTGCTCTCCTTTTGCACATTACTCCAACATGCCCTGATAAGCACTCACATCCCTTGTTTTACAAACAACATGTTGATTGGCCATGCACTTCCCACACTGGCCAGCTTCGTTCTAGGGTAGTAGGGTGTAACGCGTCTACCCGTCGGGATAGCAGCATGGCTATTGATGAATGGCCTCAAACTTGGCACAATGGCTCACAATAACACAACACACACTTATATCACTTCAATGAGCCCTGATGGCATGCTTGGGCATGCCTTTGGCACGGTAGACGGCTAAAATCTAGGGTTTTAGGGGTGTTTCGCACAACTACAGACGAATCGTCAGGACAAGTGTCCAAGGAATGTGCTCTCCTTTTGCATATTGCTCCACCATGCCCTCACAAGCACTCACATCACTTGCTTTAAAAACAACATGTTGCTTGGCCATTCACTTCCCACACTGGCCAGCTTCGTTCTAGGGTAGTAGGGTGTAACGCGTCTACCCGTCGGGATATCGGCATGGCTATTGATGAATGGCCTCAAACTTGGCACAATGGCTCACAATGACACACCACACACTTATATAACTTCAATGAGCACTGGTGGCATGCTTGGGCATGCCTTCGGCACGGTAGACGGCTAAAATCTAGGGTTTTAGGGGTGTTTCGCACAACTTCTGAATTAATCGTCAGACAAGTGTCCAAGGAATGTGCTCTCCTTTTGCACATTGCTCCACCATGCCCTCACAAGCACTCACATCCCTTGTTTTACAAACAACATGTTTCTTGGCCATGCACTTCCCACACTGGCCAGCTTCGTTCTAGGGTAGTAGGGTGTAATGCGTCTACCCGTCGGGATAGCGGCATGGCTATTGATGAATGGCCTCAAACTTGGCACAATGGCTCACAATGACACACCACACACTTATATAACTTCAATGAGCACTGATGGCTTGCTTGCGCATGCCTTCGGCACGGTAGACGGCTAAAATCTAGGGTTTTAGGGGTGTTTCGCACAAGTACAGACGAATTGTTAGGCCAAGTGTCCAAGGAATGTGCTCTCTTTTTGCACATTGCTCCACCATGCTCTCAAAATCACTCACATCCCTTGTTTTACAAACAACATGTTGGTTGTCCATGCACTTCCCACACTGGCCAGCTTCGTTCTAGGGTAGTAGGGTGTAACACGTCTACTCGTCGGGATAACGGCATGGCTATTGATGAATGGACTCAAATTGGCACAATGGATCACAATGACACACCACACACTTATATCAATTCAATGAGAAGTGATGGCATGCTTGGGAATGCCTTCGGCACGGTAGACGGCTAAAATCTAGGGTTTTAGGGGTGTTTCGCACAACTACGGACGAATCGTCAGGACAAGTGTCCAAGGAATGTGCTCTCCTTTTGCACATTGCTCCACCATGCCCTCACAAGCACTCACATCCCTTGTTTTACAAAAAACATGTTTCTTGGCCATGCACTTCCCACATTGGCCAGCTTCGTTCTAGGGTAGTAGGGTGTAACGCGTCTACCCGTCGGGATAGCTGCATGGCTATTGATGACTAGCCTCAAACTTGGCACAATGGCTCACAATGACACACCACCCACTTATATCACTTCAATGAGCACTGATGGCATGCTTGGGCATGCCTTCGGCACGGTAGACGGCTAAAATCTAGGGTTTTAGGGGTGTTTCGCTCAAGTACGGACGAATCGTCAGGCCAAGTGTCCAAGGAATGTGCTCTCCTTTTTCACATTGCTCCACCATTCCCTCACAAGCACTCACATCCCTTGTTTTACAAACAACATGTTGCTTGGCCATGCACTTCCCACACTGGCCAGCTTCGTTCTAGGGTAGTAAGGTGTAACGCGTCTACCCGTCGGGATAGCGGCATGGCTATTTATGAATGGCCTCAAACTTGGCACAATGGCTCACAATGACACACCACACACTTATATCACTTCAATGAGGAGTGATGGAATGCTTGGGCATGCCTTTGGCACGGTAGACGGCTAAAATCTAGGGTTTTAGGGGTGTTTCGCACAAGTATGGACGAATCGTCAGGCCAAGTGTCCAAGGAATGTGCTCTCCTTTTGCACATTGCTCCACCATGCCCTCACAAGCACTCACATCCCTTGTTTTAAAAACAACATGTTGCTTGGCCGTGCACTTCCCACACTGGCCAGCTTCGTTCTAGGGTAGTAGGGTGTAACGCGTCTACCCTTCAGAATAGCGGCATGGCTATTGATGAATGGCCTCAAATTTGGCACAACGGTTCACAATGACACACCACACACTTATTTCACTTCAATGAGCATTGATGGCATGCTTGGGCATGCCTTTGGCCTGATGAGCGGCTAAAATCTAGGGTTTTAGGGGTGTTTCGCACAAGTACGGACGAATCGTCAGGCCAAGTGTCCAAGGAATGTGCTCTAATTTTTCACATTGCTCCACCATGCCCTCACAAGCACTCACGTCCCTTGTATTACAAACAACATGTTGCTTGGCCATTCACTTCCCACACTGGCCAGCTTCGTTCTAGGGTAGTAGGGTGTAACGCGTCTACCCATCGGGATAGCGGCATGGCTATTGATGAATGGCCTCAAACTTGGCACAATGGCTCACAATGACACACCACACACTTATATCACTTCAATGAGCAGTGATGGCATGCTTGGGCATGCCTTCGGCACGGTAGACGGCTAAAATCTAGGGTTTTAGGGGTGTTTCGCACAAGTACGGACGAATCGTCAGGCCAAGTGTCCAAGGAATGTGCTCTCCTTTTGCACATTTCTCCACCATGCCCTCACAAGCACTCACATCCCTTGTTTTACAAACAACATGTTGCTTGGCCATGCACTTCCCACACTAGCCAGCTTCGTTCTAGGGTAGTAGGGTGTAATGCGTCTACCCGTCGGGATAGCAGCATGTCTATTGATGAATGGCCTCAAACTTGGCACAATGGCTCACAATAACACAAAACACACTTATATCACTTCCATGAGCACTGATGGCATGCTTGGGCATGCCTTCGGCACGGTAGACGGCTAAAATCTAGGGTTTTAGGGGTGTTTCGCACAAGTACGGACGAATCGTCATGCCAAGTGTACAAGGAATGTGCTCTACTTTTGCACATTGCTCCACCATTCCCTCATAAGCACTCACATCGCTTGTTTTACAAACAACATGTTGCTTGGCCATGCACTTCCCACACTGGCCAGCTTCGTTCTAGGGTAGTAGGGTGTAACGCGTCTACCCGTCGGGATAGCGGCATGGCTATTGACGAATGGCCTCAAACTTGGCACAACGGCTCACAATGACACACCATACACTTATATCACTTCAATGAGCAGTGATGGCATGCTTGGGCATGCCTTCAACACGGTAGAGGGCTAAAATCTAGGGTTTTAGGGGTGCTTCGCACAAGTACGGACGAATCGTCAGGCCAAGTGTCCAAGGAATGTTCTCTCCTTTTGCACATTGCTCCACCATGCCCTCACAAGCACTCACATCCCTTGTTTTACAAACAACATGTTGCTTGGCCATGCACTTCCCACACTGGCCAGCTTCATTCTAGGGTACTAGGGTGTAACGCGTCTACCCGTCAGGATAGCGGCATGGCTATTGATGAATGGCCTCAAACTTGGCACAACGGCTCACAATAACACACCACACACTTATATCACTTCAATGAGCAGTGATGGCATGCTTGGGCATGCCTTCGGCACGGTAGACGGCTAAAATCTAGGGTTTTAGGGGTGTTTCGCACAACTACGGACGAATCGTCAGGACAAGTGTCCAAGGAATGTGCTCTCCTTTTGAACATTGCTCCAACATCCCCTCACAAGCACTCACATCCCTTGTTTTACAAACAACATGCTGCTTGGCCATGCACTTCCCACACTGGCCAGCTTCGTTCTAGGGTAGTAGGGTGTAACGCGTCTACCCGTCGGGATAGCGGCATGGCTATTGATGAATGGCCTCAAACTTGGTACAATGGCTCACAATGACACACCACACACTGATAAAACTTCCATGTGCACTGATGGCATGCTTGTGCATGCCTTGACGATAAACGGCTAAAATCTAGGGTTTTAGGGGTGTTTCGCACAAGTACGGACGAATCGTCAGGCCAAGTGTCCAAGGAATGTGCTCTCCTTTTGCACATTGCTCCACCATGCCCTCAAAATCACTCACATCCGTTGTTTTACAAACAACATGTTGCTTGGCCATGCACTTCCCACACTGGCCAGCTTCGTTCTAGGGTAGTAGGGTGTAACGTGTCTACTCGTCGGGATAACGGCATGGCTATTGATGAATGGCCTAAAATTGGCAAAATGGATCACAATGACACACCACACACTTATATCACTTCAATGAGAACTGATGGCATGCTTGGGCATACCTTCGGCACGGTAGACGGCTAAAATCTAGGGTTTTAGGGGTGTTTCGCACAACTACAGACGAATCATCAGGACAAGTGTCCAAGGAGTGTGCTCTCCTTTTGCACATTGCTCCACCATGCCCTCACAAGCACTCAAATCACTTGTTTTACAAACAACATGTTGCTTGGCCATGCACTTCCCACACTGGCCAGCTTCGTTCTAGGGTAGTAGGGTGTAACGCGTCTACCCGTCGGGATAGCGGCATGGCTATTGATGAATGGCCTCAAACTTGGCACAACGGATCACAATGACACACCACACACTTATATCACTTCAATGAGCATTGATGGCATGCTTGGGCATGCCTTCGACCTGATGACGGCTAAAATCTAGGGTTTTAGGGTGTTTCGCACAATCAGACGAATCGTCTGGCCAAGTGTCCAAGGAATGTGCTCTCCTTTTGCACATTGCTCCACCATTCCCTCACAAGCACTCACATCACTTTTTTACAAACAACATGTTGCTTGGCCATGCACTTCCCACACCGGCGCCTTCGTTCTCGGGTAGTAGGGTGTAACGCGTCTACCCGTCGGGATAGCAACATGGCTATTGATGAATGGACTCAAACGTCGCACAATGGCTCATAATAACACAACACACACTTATATCACTTCAATGAGCAGGGATGGCATGCTTGGGCATGCCTTCGGCACGGTAGACGGCTAAAATCTAGGGTTTTAGGGGTGTTTCGCACAACTACAGACGAATCGTCAGGACAAGTGTCCAAGGAATGTGCTCTCCTTTTGCACATTGCTCCACCATGCCCTCACAAGCACTCACATCCCTTGTTTTACAAACAACATGTTGCTTGGCCATTCACTTCCCACAGTGGCCAGCTTCGTTCTAGGGTAGTAGGGTGTAACCCGTCTACCCGTCGGGATAGCGGCATGGCTATTGATGAATGGCCTCAAACTTGGCACAATGGCTCACAATGACACACCACACACTTATATCACTTCAATGGGCACTGATGGCATGCTTGGGCATGCCTTCAGCACGGTAGACGGCTAAAATCTAGGGTTTTAGGGGTGTTTCGCACAAGTATGGACGAATCGTCAGGCCAAGTGTCCAAGGAATGTGCTATAATTTTGCCCATTGCTCCACCATTCCCTCACAAGCACTCACATCCCTTGTTTTAAAAACAACATG